>LN483605.1:0-102910 GCA_900002565.1 Culicoides sonorensis | reverse complement strand
TTATAAAAAGTCTCTTCAGCAAAAATGAAGCATTTTTAATGCTAAACAAAGTTGTCTCATATCGTTTTTGTGGTTTTCTAACAAAATAATTGAGTTTTGGGTGAAAAATTAGATATATGTTATAATCGTTCAAATCTTTCAAAAACAGTGTAAAAACTATTAATTTTTAACAACTTTGTGGAACATAACATATGTGTATTTCATTTAAAAAAGGCTTTAAAATCATCAAATTAGAAACGAAGATTTTTCAATGTATTGATTAGCATACGACGATTATAACATATATCTAATTTTTCACCCAAAACTCAATTATTTTGTTAGAAAACCACAAAAACGATATGAGACAACTTTGTTTAGCATTAAAAATGCTTCATTTTTGCTGAAGAGACTTTTTATAAATAAGGTAGTGCTTTAAGGTAAAAATTTAATTAAAATATTATTCAGGATATCATTAGAGTTCGTTTCATGAAATACAGGTTTTTCTAGTGACTTTTATTCGATTTTTATGACTTTTCTGTATGAAATACATAAAAATGGTGTATTACAAGTTTGTTTCACATAAAAAGAGCTACATTTTTGTAGAAGAAAGTTTTTTTTTATCTTAACATCTTCATGTATTTTTTGCTTTTTTTGTTCGAAAATTCGCGTATTTTACACTAAAATAACTTCTAATTGAAAAATTGAGCTATTCACAGGCAATTGCCAAAGAAGAACCTTTAAAAGTCTAGAAAGAGGGAACTTTCAGCTTTCCAAAAAGCATCAGATCTTTAAAATCGGTTAATGTTTACACCCGTGAGATCATTTACAAAATATATATAAATCAACAAAATATGACTAAAATTGAGAAATCTTAAAAAATTCCGCAAAACTTTAATTGCAGCTCTAGGATTTTGGTTTTTATTGGTCTGAAATCCTTGAAACTTGTACTTTAAAACCCAATCATTCGTTTTAAATATATATTTTTTTTATTGAAATCGCCAAAAAACAAACTGTGCCAAAATCAAATAAACCCATTTTTTGGCTGAAACATCCTGAAAGGGCATACTTTCAGCTAAATTTTAAGCTCAGTCGTTCATTTGGATCTTTCCAATTTTTCTTGTTATCTCAATTTGAAAATTTGACGTTTTTTGGTGTACTTTGCCGAATAGGGTTAAATGTAGGCGATTAATGGGTTAAGTTCCTGAGGAGATTTTTCGTCTAACTTCGAGGAGTATTCCTGAAAATTTTTATGAGCCTAACTATAGTTCTCGCTGAACTATGAGCATTTCTTTGAAAAGTAACATTTTCTAAATGAGTCATAGAGCCATTTTTTGAGGTATCCGCGCTCAGCGGTCATCCATTATTTTTGAATTTTTTTTTATTTTGATCAGACTTAAGGAGAGGAACTATTTAAGCCGAACTGCAATGATTTTTAAAAAATTTAAAGAAAAAGTAGCTCTTAAAATTTTGTGCAATGCAATTGAATCACACGATAATGACAATGTAGATAAGATGAAAATCTATTAAGCCTTTTCAAAGTCTTTCATAGTCAAAAAAATCATAATTTTTTGCTTGTATTCTATTTTACAAGTTATACATCTACACTTTAATTTTTTAAGGAGGAAAGATTAAAATGTTGCTTGTCAAGTACACACAATTTATTAAGATAGATCTTAGTTTTATGATAAAATTAAAAATAAAGTGCAGACTAACACACTATAGAAAAAGAAATATTATCAAGAGAGGAGTTGAAGAAGAAAATCGTTTCTGTTGTGTAAAATTTTCAATTTAAAATGGAAAATGTCCAATAAATAAGTGAACGAGAAAAATGAATTAAATTTTTTTTTTCCTCTTAAATTGATATTTAGTACTCTTGTATTCTCAAAAGAAATTTGAAAGCATTTGACCTGAAAATTATTTCAATTGAAGTGTAATTGAATGTTTCTCATTCTTGTTTCCAATGAAAACGTTTTTGACCTTACATTAAATTATTTTTTTTTAAATTAGAATTTGATTAATTTTTTATGCGAAAGAGCGTGTAATTTGATATTACAGTCTATTATGATTATTTAACTCTCAATTTAACGGTTGCCTACTGAAGTGCTTAGAAGAAGTATTTTGCAATTTTTGTAAAATAGCATCAAGTGCATGATAATAATTTGAAGAAATTTATTGTTGAAAAAAAAATTACATCTCTAACACTTACATACATAGTTGAAATAGATATTTAATTTCAAAGATAAATTACATTAAAAATATTACTGAAGTGTACTCTAACTTGGCACACATCTTTTCATACAGAGTTTTTACATTTTAAATGTGCAAAGGATAGCGTGTGCTAAAATTAAATGCAGTAATGTATAATGTTGAGTACTTGCATCCTGAAAATGAATTATTTTCAAAATAATATTTTATCATTTTTTCACAATTATTTAGTAATATGAAAAATCTCTAAATTAATTCGGAGTTCATTTAACTTAACCATATCAAGAATTTAACAATCGATTAAATGCATTGAATGAATTGAATGTGGTGAATCACAATTTTCATTATTCAATAGGATATGGCTGAAATTGTTTCTTAAATGGACAATTTCTATAAAATTGTAATTTATGACCACAAAATGATAACAAAAAATGTTTCATTTTCATTCAAATATCCTTTAATAGTAATAAAATTGGATAACGACTTAGCTTGAAAAACAAAAGTATTAAATGTCTTTTGATTTGAAAATTTAAACAGCCATATAATTAAAAATAAATCTTTTTCATAAATAATGAATGGTTCTTTTTTTCTATATTTGCATAATATCCTTGAATGATTTTGTTCAAATCTTAAACATTATGAAAAATAATGAATACAATTCTTGAAATATAAACTATCTGTAAAAGAGAATGAAATTACAATTTAATAACTAACTTAATACCACAAAATCCAAATTCAATTAGAGAAGATGAACATTTTAAGTCTCTATACTCTTGATATTTGCTTTGTGTGTCATTTAACGTTGATATATTTCTACGGATCACAATTTTGCTACAAGTTAAATATGAATTTAATATGAAAATTCTACAAACATTGACTGAATGAAAAAAAAAATAATGAATTTAATTTTCTCTACTTGATAGAAGAGTATTTTCAGTTTAAATTATGCACTGATTGTAATAGTGAAATTACATTTATACTCAAGTAGCAAACATTTTACATATTACGTTTTTTGAGATGCTGATTTATACATTCGAGTTTATTTTTTTTGCTGTACATGATTCTGGACGCGATTTTGTTTTCGTCCAAAACAAGTTGATATCATTTAGATTTCGTGGATCCTAATTTGAAAAGACCAAAAAAGAAATTTTTTTTTATTTTTTTCGATGTTTGAATTTTTTAGACCATTTTCAAATTTTTTAATGAAAAACATCGCAAAAATAAATTTTTATGGTACTCTGGTTCAAAGAAATCACTCACTTTGTTCTGCAAAGTTATTGCTCATAATATTAGCTACAATGTTTACTTCGACCACTTTTTGGGTTTTCATATAAAAATATTGAGAAATCATCCAAAAACCATTCAAATTAAGTTCAGCATTTTAAAAATGGTAAATGCATGAAAAATCGTTGATTTGTATGGGAAATTTGTTTTCCAAGAGGAATAGACATATAATTCCTTCTGAAAAGTTAAATATTTTGTAAAATTAAGCAACTTTTTCATACATTATTTCGATGTTTTCATACAAAATATTGAAGTTCCCATACAAATCACCGATTTTCCATTTATTTACCATTTTCAAAGTGCTCAACTTAATTTGAATGGTTTTTGGATGATTTCTCAATATTTTTGTATGAAAACCCAAAAAATGGTCCAAGTAAACATTATAGCTTATAATACGAGCAATAACTTTGTAGAACAAAGTGAGTGATTTATTTGAACCTGAATACCATAAATATTGATTTTTGCGATTTTTTTCATTAAAAATTTTGAAAATGGTCTAAAAAATTCAAACATCGAAAAAAATAAAAAAAAATGTTTTTTTTGGTCTTTTCAAATTAGGATCCACGAGATCCACTTGTTTTGGGCGAAAACAAAGTCGCGTCCAGAATCATGTACAGCAAAAAAAATTAACCTCATACGCAAGTCCTGTTCTGATGAAGCTTAGCTAGTGGTTCTGAAATAATTAAGAACAAAGATTAAAAATGGTAAAATATCTGCCCTGTCACTTTAGCACTGAAGAGCTACACGATTTTGCTACTGAAACTGGTATCAGACTTCATTATACGGCTAAAAGATTATGGAACAACTAAACGACGAGAGCAAGATTTCCATAGCTGCTGGAAACAATGAGAAGAACGACCTAATGAAGATAAGCTCGTGATAAAACGCCTACTGATTGGAGAAGTTGCACTTAGTAAAAGCAACTGCCCTAGCCTCATTCTTTTAGCTTTATTCGTTCGTGGCGTCACTTTTCAATGTTTTGTATATAATATTACAGCTCAAAATATAATATTTCAATATAGTGAACACTCTCCTGGATAAACAACCAAATTTACAATATCAATGAACAAAATCAATTAAATATTAAATTAAATTTTTCATGAATTATATAGATTTTTATAAAACAATGATACAAAATTCATTTATTGTATGCATTTATTTTTAATTATAAATATGAAATGCAAATATTAATCCAGTAAATTAAATAAAAATGTTAATCGGTATATAATGCTTATGAGAGTGATGCACTAACGGCTCATATACTCATAATAATAATAATATTAATATTTATTTAAACATTAAACATTAATATCATTATGGCAATAAGTAGAGTTCCATCCAGCTATATAATGTTCAATTTTCATTTTAATTTTATTTTCTTTAAATTTACTTTTTTCCAAGCATAAATATTTTAAAGAATTGTTTTAGTTTCTATTTTTGTAACAGTTATTGTTTATGAAAATTTGAACTGATTATTTCAATTGTTTTACATAAAAAATATAAGAAAATAAGTGGAATGATAATAATAACTCTCATCTTTTTTTAAATAAAATAGCTAAACTTTGAAAGGAAAAACAAAAGCAAAAAAGAATAGAATAAGAACGTAAAACAACGAATCATTATGATTTTTTGTATATGAAGTCAAAAGCATCATCATCATCATACCAGGAAATGGACAATTTTTTTAAAATGGATTTAAGGTGTTTTCATTCATTTAATATTCAACTAAACGACCATTGTCGATGTTTAAAATTTCGTCTATCGTTTATTTTAGTATTGACTTAAACAAGAAATTAAGATAAAATTATTCTCAAGTAAATTTTGAAGAACACTAAAAGGATATAAAATGAGAAAGATCTTAAATTGAAATAAAATGGATTTTATGTAAGTGGATGTGATGGTGACAATGATTATCTTTTTTTTTTTTATCAAAAACTTTAGAAAAGTACGTGAACCAGCATTAAATTTTTAAAACAAGTGGTAAAAAATGAATGATTTATAATCTGTTTAAAATAATCAGTGTACCATAGACTTATAATCTTATTACTTTTGAATATTTTTTTTGTTAATTTTTTTGACTTTTCCATATTTTAAATTTTAAAGGATGGAGAACTCATAAGACAATTTGGTTCATGTAATTAAATTAAAATTTTTATACATTCGAACTCGATTTTTAAGGAAAATTTATCTGAAACTGACACATGTGTGATTATACCAAGAATTTATTTATTTTTTTGTTGGAATTCTTCCAAAAAATTTAATTTCTTTTCAAGTAGCACTGAGAAAATTTCTAGTGGTACGTTTATTTTATTGAAATACTTTCAAAAGATAAATGCGATTGGGTGAAATAAATTAAAATTCAGGTGTGAGTTAGAATCATCAAGGTTGGAGTATCATTTGACAGAGTTGGAGCATTCGTTTCATGAATTTGAACGTTATCAGCATATCTATTAAAAAGTTGTTTGATTTTGAACTGATAAACTATTTGACTTAGCCAAGTAATCAGCAATCGGACAGGAAATTGACGTCAACAAGACTAAAGTAAGGCGAATAAATCCAGAATATCACACTGGGCAAATACTCGACGGAAATTCAATTGAACAAGAAGACAAATTGACGTATTTGAGCAGTCAAACAAGAACCTGTTAAGAAAAGACGATATGCAGATCATAATTGTGGAGATATGTACACGGCAAACATAAAACTTGCCGTATTTGTTGCCGTAGACGGCAACTTCTTGCCGTAGAACGGCAACTCTACGGCAACAAATACGGCAACATTTTTAAATTATTTTTTCATTTATTCAGTAACATCAAAAACAGATTCAAAAAACTAGAAATTTTCAAAAAATTCAAAATTTTCAAAAAACTCAAAATTTTCAAAAAAGTCAAAATTTTCAAAAAATTCAAATTTTAAAAAAAAACTCATAATTTTCAAAAAAAAACTCAAAATTCTCACAAAATTCACTTGTTTGACCTCTTTTTTTTGAAAATTTTGAGTTTTTTGAAAATTCTCAGTTTTTTTTTGAAATGATTGAATTTTTTGAAAATTTTAATTTTTTTGGCTTTTTGAAATTTTTCAGTTTTTTGAAATTTTTAAGTTTTTTGACTTTTTTGACTTTTTTGAATTTTTTTTGATAAAATTATATTTTTGTTACTGAATGAAAATGAAAAAAAAAATTTAAAAATGTTGCCGTATGATTACCGTAGACAATACGGCAAGTTTTGCATTTGCCGTGTAAAGGAAATTCGGTTGGATTGGGCATACCATCGAAAAGACCCATCAGAAGTTTGTCACCAGACCCTGATTTCAACAACCCGGTGGAACTAAATCAAATTAAAAACCGATGACAATAGTGATATTTCATAGATCGCCTTTGCTCAACATGAGAACAGATTGGACCTTACAGAGGAATGATAAGACGTAAAGAAGGTAAAGCAATTACATTCATAAGAGTTCTAATAGAAGTTAGCAAACTTAAAATTTTATATGGTTTAATCAAATTTTGCTTCTTTAATACTAGAATTTCAATTTTTCACGGTTAAAAAACAACTTTAACTACTTCTTCTTTTAAAAATAATGAAGAATATTCTCTCTTCATTTCCTTTTCAACATGACAACCTACTACTATTTCTTTGTTATATTATTATAATGCTATTCTTTTCATAAAAAAACTAGTTTTATACTCATTTGAACAATAATGATCATATTTTTTTTATATTAATTATAATAATGATGGTGAATTGAAAGCAAACATTTTTAAACAATTATTCATTTAACTTTTTTAGAAAATGCAATTGAAGTAAAAGTTAAAACAAAGACACTGCTAAAATAACAAAATCATGTCATAAAAATATTGTGCATAAAATCTTAACTAAACATATGGCCTTATTACTGATAGGTGGTCTTTTTTCATTCATTAATACATCATCATATATTGCACCGCATCAATAAAGAAAAAAAAGTTAAAAAGACACAATTTTTTTATAAATAAAAAAATATTTAAAAAACCTAGAATGCTTTACGGCAACAAATTCCAGTTCTTCCAAGTCATCAATATTATTTTGAAGTAAACAATTCATACAGAAATGACAACAAAAAAGATTATGGTTGAAAAAATTTGTTTGGAGTCATTCTACCTGTTCACTTCATCGTATGTGTAAGCAAGGTATGTGTATTGCAATCAAATTACACAATAATAATATATAATTTTATTGGAACGCTCGACGAAAGATGAATGAAGAGGATTGTGAAAAGTGAAAGAACTGACTAAGACGGATACGAACAACAAAAAAAAATTGAATTAAAAGTATGTATAAAGAAGAAGACAGGAAGCCATATATTAATGCTTTGTATTTCATTTCGTTCTTTTTTGTTCGGTTCGGTAAAGTAAAGATAATAAAAAATAAATAAAGCGCAGGTAACACATTAAGTAAAGAAAAAAAGTTTTAATAAGAATGAAATCGAAAATTCTCATACTCTTATGGATTCATTTTAATTTCTCTTTGTTGAATGTTTCTTCCACCAAGTTTTTAACAAGTTGTTGTATTAACTGTTTTTATTTTGAGAAAATCATAATGTTTTTGACTCCTTCGTATTTGGTGTTTTTTTACTAAGCCATAATCCACATTATGATTTTAATGAGATTAAACAAAAAATTAATGTTACGTGTGGGATTTGAATGAGATCTAAAAAAGAAAAATGACGAGGAAGGTCTCATAAGTCTTCCAGATAGGAACATTGGTTTCATTGATGACTTTTAGTACATCCATAGAAGCTTTCCAGGAATCTTACTTGAATTTATTCATTGACACAACATTATTTTTTTTTATATTTCTCTCATAAAATCATAATAAATGATATACAAAACACTGATTTTATGCTTAACCACATCCTATGTTGTGTTACCATCACCTTTTTTTATAATATCGAGTGAATATTGATGTGGTGAAACATGGTAAAATATATTGAAACAAAACAAAGGAAATTACTTTAAACAATGATTTAAAAATCGGTTTTTCTATTGTACTGCAAAAGCTGCTCGGATAAACTAGTTTTGCTACGAATCACTGTACATTTATAATCTACTAATATACATCAATTTAATATGGGTTTTCAAAACAAAATAATAATATGACGAAAACCTTTTTCAATTTCTACAAAAACTGTCACTGTCACACTGTCAACGAAACAAGAATCTTTGTTTTCAAATTAATCGAATACAAAAGTCACAAAGAAAAGGTTTTCATTAATTTTCATTTTTTGTAAACATCTTAACTTAAATATAAAAAAGTGTACCAATAAGGCCATTACAATTTTCCTTTTTGTTTCCCGTCGCCTCCTACTTCTTTATTTCACAAAAGTGAAGAGGGAATAATGGGAGGGAATAATAGTAATAAAATAATGAAAACCATTGAAAACCTTGAAAATATTTAACGATCTTAAATTTTTCAAATTTAAAAAACAGTTTTACTGAATATTTTGTTAATTTCAACATGCAGAAAATCCAAAACTTACTTAATTTGCTTGATTTTTTTTTTCAATAAATATTTAAAATATTTTTCACATGAAAAAATTTTTTTCATGACATTTGTTTATAAATTTTTTTTTTCATCATTATTTTATAACCAGTATTCATCCCTCCTCCTTCTTATTATTTTGAGCGGACTGCGACGAGAAACAAAAAGGAAAATTGTAATGGCCTAACTTGTAAAAGAAAAAAAAGGTACATTGATACATCTTGAAAATATCATTAAAAAAAAATGCTAATCAAAAAACCTTTTGAAAGTATATAAAAATAATAAATGAAATACCGAACAAAACTAATTATAAAACGGAAATTAAAATTTGTAGATATAATTTTTTTTCTCCTTTTTTTTGTTTAAATGAAGTGTTTATATTTATTATTATTATTTAATTTTATATCACTGTATTGTTTTTTTGATTATTATTATTTTTTTTTGCATTTTTCAATTACTCCATTTATATATTTTGCAAATTGTTTTTTATGATGAGAATTTTATTTTATAATCGAGTTTTGTTTAATTGAATTCCAACTGCATTAAATATTTGTGTGCATTATTAGTGGCAGAATTCAAAATAATTTCAAACCACTATCATATAATTTTTTTTTAACAGGATCAAAATTTTTTGACAATGTAATAATTTATTTATACTTTCCAAGTGGCTGACTTTAAAACAAAACTTAATTGATAAGTTTTACTTTTGACTCGGCCGAAAAACCTCAGCTGCACTATTCTCAAAAGATTCCTAATTAATTAACCCTTGGAGAAGGTTATTGTGAAGGAATAGAAAAAAAAATCAATTTTTGTATTTTCTGTCTATTATTATTATAATTAAGCCATATCAGTCAAAAAAATTATTTCCTCCATGGAAAATTAATGTTTTCCACGACCATGGAAATCCGTATCATATTTGATACTTCGTGACAAAAAATATTAAAAAATACATCACATTCATCCCAGTCTATTCAATTTTTCTCAATTATTGATTTTTCTCCATTTATTCGATCGAATTTCATTTCACAGTTACTCAAATGTTGAATATTTTTAAAGTTTATGCAATATTTAATAAAAAAAGTCAAAAATAAAATTCGATAAAAATTTGAATTGACTGTTTTTTTTCAACGTATATGAAAAAAAATCACGAAGTATCAAATATGATACGGAATTTTTGGAGCAAAATTACTTTTTTTTAAATAATTTTTTTCCATCCAATTTTTATGAGATCTATGCCTACCATGCCTATATAATATAAATTAGTCAAGATTTTTTTTTGAATTAATTCTGTTTTAAAATTATCAAGAAATTTAAATGTTCACCATATATCAAAGTTACCGTATCATATTTGATAGTCAAATTCGTCGAAAGCTTCAGCACAATATTTGGTTTGTATTAATTTTTGAACAAAATTTGATGTTTTGTCTGAAAATGATTATTGTCATGGCCATGATAACAAATTTCGAGATACATCAATAATTTTTGATGATTGCATATTAATCTGGTAGCAAAACAATTAATTTGAGAAGTATTAAAAGCGAACCGAAATAAAAGAAAGAGAACAACAATAAGCACAATGTACACGATTTTTCTGCTATTCAACTGCTACGTAAACTGATTCTGCTGATTCTTAATTGCAGACAGAAAATGAATAATTTTGTTTTGATACGTTCTTTAATTATTATTTGTAGATGGAGTTGAAAAAAGTTTGACTATAGATGAAAAAAATCATAATAATAATTTGCGCATAAATATTATTCATAAAGAAATACAAAAAAAGGCTTGATTAATCATTTGCATATTTTTTTTTAACAATCACGCTTCTTTTCTTTTAATTAAAAATGAAAATAAAAGTACAATTTTTAAATAAATTTTCTTATTTTAATTTAACAAAAGGTTTCCTTTAGATTTGTTAGGGAACGTCAGAGCCGAAAAATGAAAAGTTCTTAGGGACGGAACAGAATATTTTCGCATTTTCAAATATTTAGAAATATTTGAAAGTTTTTAGTGCATATTGTAGGCCTGAAAAGGTTAAAAACGATTAAAAATTTTAAAAAATTGATTCTTTTATTGGATAAAGAAGCTTATAAGAATGTACTTTAACTCATTAGCTATAAGACCAGGCTCCAGAGCCCGAAAAAAAACTTAAAATGCCAGATTTTCACAAAACTTTTTTTAACATAATGGCGGATTTTTTTAAAAAAATTTGTAATGGAGGAATTTTTCAAAATGATGTTTTTTCCAAAAAAATCAAAACGGCGGATTTTAAAAAATAAATTGATTGCATTCAATTAAACGAGTCCCAGTCGTTAGAATTTCTCACTTTATTTTATTTTAGTTTAATCTTAAATTTATTTCGTTATTCCATTTATAAAAAATCGTTTAAATTGAATCATTGTAATAATTATTTGTCCTACTTGATTTATTTAAAATTTATTTATATGTAAATTGATGTAAATTAAAGTGCCATGAAAAGTTTATTGAGAATATTAAATGAAAAATACTGATTTTAAATATACAATGATCACTACAGGGGTTGTCTCTCTCTTTTTTTTTATTTAAATAAAAATAATAAATTTATAATCTTTTAATTGGGAATTGCATTTTTTTTTCATTATTTTTATAAATTTCAGTCAGGTGTGTGTCGAATTAAATGTTTGCTGTGTATTATCTGGATGTGCCAAATGTATGCAAAAAAAATATTTAAATGAACACTCTGAACAGTTCATTTTAAATTAAAATAAATAATTTGATATCTCGCGGCTGTTTGTCAAAAAAAAACTATAGTTATAGCTATGCATCAGAAATAAACAAATATTTTTAATTCAACTGTATTTTAGGAATGATGAATTTAAAATATATCAAAAACAAAAAATCGAGATGCAAAACAATTTAAGGATTATAAAAGTATTGAAAGTTTCTCATGATTCAATAATAAAATATTACAAACAAAAGTCATTGATTTTAATTTGATTTTTATACATTTATTGTTAAAAAAATTCCTACACCTACATTAAAGCATGTCTACTATATAAAATAAAAAAGACAATTTACATTTATAATTTATTATTCTGCAACTAAATACATGTTTTGTTATATCATGGAGACGATTCTCGTTTCCGCCCACTATGTTTTAGTTGAATTTTTATCGTTATACAGGTTATTTTGCATGCGTTCGTTTTTTATAACACAAATGTATTTTTAATAATCAAAATTAAAAAAAAGGAGAATACTGCCTTGTTATGAAAGTTTGTTGAACAGGTAAGAAATTTCAAGTCTTTTATTCAACTTCAAATAATTTAACTGGGAAAATAACAGGAAAGAGAAGAGAATCATTTTATGTTATTGGATGACAAATACCTGACTGAAATAATTTTTTAAATAAATATCATTAACACAATAACAGAGTAAGACGGAAATGGTTATCAATATACAATGAATCACCTTGATCCCTTTTTATCATTGAATTCTTTTGTAATGAAAAATTTTATATCATGCTGGATTTTGTCTTAGTTGAAATGTATTTGATGTCGTAAATGTGTTAGAATGATCAAAGAACATTAACTTTATCTTTGTATCCTGTTGATACTATGCAATGATGTTTACCTTATGCTTCATTTTTTTTGTTTTGAAATGTCAGTAGATCACGTAGTTGATTATTTTAATTTTCCATTAAGCACCTGAGTTATGGAGGATGCATTTTTTAAAGTATTTGAAAGATTATGACAAAATTATAAGCAACAAATTACGTGCATTTTTTTACATACATTTTCATTTTTTTCATCTTTACATACATAATACACTGGAATCCTGTCCTCTTGAATAACTATTCAAATGGTGTCTTTTCTATTTAAAAAAAAAATATTACAGAAAATCGTTCCTAGTCTAGATAAAATAGTAATAAATCATTTTGGGCTTATACATGCACACACACAAACATAGATTCATAAACATGATTCATTGTTCCAGAGTTTGAAAGTTCAATTAGAAAATGTTTGAAGACAGAAAAGAGCCACATTATAATCCACTCTTCTGTGAACATGTAAAACAAGGCATTAAGAAATTTTACAATGCAATTTATATTTAGCACTTAAAGCTCAAACGTATTTTATTTCATTTCCGCTTCTGAGTTTTTAATTAGAATTATTTATTTTAAATGATATTTATAAAGTTTCACTGCACTCTCGGGTTCTCTTTATGTTTTGTAAACAAAAAAAATGTTTATTTTCAAACGCAAAGTAACGTAAATTATAAAGTTAAAGATTTTTGTAAAAAAAATTTTGCTAGGAAAACTCTACAATTAGTTATGAGAGGAAAAAAGTACACTATAAAATTTTTAGTGTTGCAGTTTGGTGTCGTACATCTCTTTGTGACACCAAATTTGCAAAACCCAAGGATTTCGAAAATCATGGAATTTTCGAAAAAAACGCAGAAAAACCACAGAATGCCTAAATGCAGAATTTCGATCGAAAAAACTGCAAAATTTTAGTGAAAACTATGAGATTTTGGAATTTCAACGGCTTCATGGAATTTTCGAAAAAAAAGACAGAAAAACCACAGAATGTCTAAATGCAGAATTTCGATCGAAAAACTGCAAAATTTTAGTGAAAACTATGAGATTTTGGAATTTCAACGGCTTCTGAATGTTTTCTGATTTTTTTTTTAATTTTCGCGGTGTTTCGATATTTTGGTTCTTCCTTCGATTTTTCGTAATTCTCCTGTTTCTGAAAATTCAATTTTAGTAAAACTACCTTTAAACAGTGGCGGCTTGGCCATACGGGCAATCAAGCAAATACAATGAAGGCTGCAGTCCATCGTCTTGTAAAAGTTAAGTTTAACGTAAATATTAAGGAAAATCATACAGAATGCTAGGGCCGTTAGTAATCCACCCCTGCTTTTAAATAAGGGTTTTTTGAACTAAAATATAAGGCAACTTCAAAAATTTAAGATTATTTAGAATTATGTCACAATTATACATCAAAAGATAAACAAATCAATAATATTTTACATTTAAGAAGAATTTTAAACATAAAATTTCAAGAGCCAACAGTTAGCTAACAACATCCAATAAAAGGAGTTAAATAAAATAAAAAAAGAAACTAAATAAAATAGGTGCCAAAAAAATTTATTTGTATTTGAAATGTGTGATTTTATTTATATTTCACGAATGTACGGATAAGTTTTGCATCTGTGACTCGACCTCAAATGGTATTTTCATCTTTTAAATGTTCTAAGCACACTCATAGTTATTTTAATGTTTAACTAAAGCTAAATAAATGTATTTGGAAAAAATTTTCATTTGCAAACAAAATTTATCTTTCTTCTACTTTTTTTTCGTTATTCATGTTTTTTATATCTATCGTTTCTTTCCCTCTTATTATAAATTCCTCTCCTCTCAATATTAAAAGAATACACACATTCAATTCAACATACTTGTTTGTACATATTTTATTCAATACATAATTTTCATGTATTATGCTTCGATCGTTAGAAAACACTTGTGTTTATCCTGTTTGAATTTTTTGATTGCAAAATGTTTGAAACCTCAAAATTTCGAATGTATGCCTTGATTTTAATAGAATTTGAATGGAAAACTATTTTTTATTTATTTAATTTTAATTGCTCACAGTTTTGTTTCTATGCAAAAATTTTCAAGCATTAATTCCAAGCAAATTCAAACGATTTCTGCGTTTGATTTTTATGGAAAAAAAATAATAATAATTGACTGCAGACATTTTCATTTTATTTTTCCAGAAATAGACTTGTTTTTAACTTGCAGAAGCATTGAACTTAATTTGGTGCAAATTTTAATCCCCGTTCTTCATAACAAAAACAAATAACATTCATAAAAAAAAACTTCTAAAAAACAGGTAAATTTACATTAAATTTTATGCAAACAAACACTTCTAAGCTTTCATTTAATCATTTTTACTGTTTAAGAAGTACTTTTTATGTTATGGTTGTATGAAATTTTAAAAAATATGAAGAATAATATTATATTTTTTTTTCATGTCATTTTATCAATTCATCATTTTTTTTCTTGTTTTTTTGTTAAAATCTATCGTAAGTCGCTCATGTGTAAAGTAAAATCCTTAAATAAACACAAATCAGATAAATCAATCAGATAAGGTTTATTTTTGTTTACTTTAAATATCTAAGAAGATAAAATAATAAGATGTCATATCATATAAAGAATGAAAAAAAAAAACGATTTGGAAATGAAATTCTTTTAAATTTTTATCTTAAACTGATTTTATTTAGGTGTGTTATTTGGTTCAAAGGATTACTTAAAATCGTGTTTTGTTTGAATATGTTTGTGAATTTCATGTTTTGAATATTTCTTTCAGAGTAAAATAAAACTTCCTTTTCGTCTTTGATTGGTATAAGATGACATTCGTAGAGCTTCAATTTTTGACAAAATAAGGAAGTCCTTATAATTAAACAATAATTTAATTTGTAATTAAATATGCAAGATGTTTTTACTTTAAAGGTAAAGCAAAAAAATTATTATAAAACGTCGCAATAAAAAAACATCTGTCATTCTAAAACAAAGACAATGTCATTAAAATGATACGATCATTCAAAACTAAACAAAAAAATTTTTTTTTTTTTTTATTATATTCAAGCTCAGTTTCTGATTGCTTCCGTTGAAACAAGATCTATAACTAACCAATGTTAAATAATGCCAATAATAATCAAAGTATAAAAAAAAAATGAAATAAACAGAATGAACCGAGTTAAATGTTTTGTTGTCAGAAGTAGCAGTTACTTAAATAAGAAAGAGAGACACAAAAATATAATCGAAAGCTATTAAAATAAAATTGCCATGTCCCGTCCGGTCTCCAATCTCCGTTCTGTTGTGCATCTTAAATAATAATAAAAAGATGAAGAGAAAGAAAAAAATTGATGTCATAATACATGTAGTAATGCAAGCCAGAGTGTAAGTAAGTATTAATAATAATAATATTTCCCTAAGGCAATTTATTTGTGTATAAATTGTTAAAGGATGTAATAATTCTTTTCTCTTGTTAGGTTTTTCTTCATACATCTTTTATATGTTTTGCGTATTATAAATTATATGTTTTGAGTTTGACATTCTTAGGTAGCAGCTTACTGTTGGTTCGGGTTACATCAGATTTTTAGGACGGTCTCCACAGACCTACAAACGGGTTCATTGTGTAAACCCATTTATCATCATATTTGATGAGGATGGAACCACACCTTCTCAAAAAACAAATCAGGACTGACACCTTCACCTTTATGACAGTGCTGATCGACATACGAATAACATACATTATTCTGTTCAAAGCAGCATTTGAACATCGGATCTCAAGAGTAAAAATGACTAAGGTGATAGTTAAGAGTACAATGACCAGTGAACATAATTACTACAACTCTGAGCTCAGTACGGTTCACTCGGATCAGTTGTCTTGAAAGACCGGATTCAAGTTTCTTAACCCAGATTAGGGGTTAAGTCCTTCCAGAAGGTCAAGCAAGTTTAACTTAAATTCGTTTAAAATCATACTTTGGACAAATGAACAGTATCGGAAACTGTCCAAAATGGTTCTTAAGAATGTTTTTTATGAAATTAACATACAAATTTACAAAAACAAAATAATTTTATATTTCAAAATTGAAGTTTTTTATAAAAAGTCGAAAAGTATGCCGCCTTATTAGGATTAATGAAGAGGCTAGCTTGCCTAAAAGTACTCGCCTCATTTGACAGTCATAGCATTGGTTCTAAATTTTATATAATTACCATTGATTTTTCTTGGATATTAGGTTAGGTTTAACATTGGCACCACCGTGGTCTCAAAGACTCCTATTGCGGTCTCCTCGATAAAAATCGAGGAATGCCCAAGAGTCGTAAGCTACTAGGCTTACAACCTTTTCTAATCAGCTTCTTCCAGTATTCCGATTTTGTCTACGAATTGATAGATTTTTGAAAATTTGTATCCATCATTGTCGGATCGGTTCAAGTTTACCTTGAAAATTTGTTTCCTTTTAAGTGCATCACAGTCGCACAGTAAATGCTCCTAAGTTTCTTGCCTCTCTAAACAGTATCTGCATGTGTCATCATCTCTTATCTTTATTTTCTTAAGGAGGCATAGAAATTTACCATGTCCAGTGAATATTCGAATGGTCAACCTAATTTCTTGTTTAGCCAGATTTAATAACTCATCCATTCATTTGAGGTTGACATAACGAATAAACTTGGATAAAAAAATCTTCTTTCTAAAATTTGAATTTGTCTTTTCAAAAGCCTTCGAAATGGCTTGACAATTTTTTCGTCACATAATAAGCTGAATAAATATAAATAAATAAATAAATAAAATAAAAAAAGCCGTATAATAAACTTACATAACGTCCAATTTAATTTTTCTTGATTGACTTTCCGTATCTTTCTTCTTCCATTCTATTCCATTCCATTTTAAACAATGTCATTAAAAAGTTTATTGCAACTTTCGGATGCTTTACAACTTAATGATTCATAAATATTTTGAATAAATAATTTTTTAAATATTATTTTTATAAAAGTTGTGATATTAAAATCATTGCCTAAGGATACTTCCCTTGTCCCTATTAAATCTTTATTCTGTGAAAATATAATTTTTTTTTTGTATTTTTTTCATGATTATATTAAAAAAAATTCTTACATAGATTATTGCATTATGTGTTTAACCTCAATTCAATGTTTATTTTTACAAATTTAAATTTTGTATGTTTACGATCAACTGCGTCTCCCAACATTAAGCTAATAAGGGTAAAAAAATCTAGGTAATAAGCAACAACTACCATCAAAAAAATCGTCGTTATCCTTTTACCTTATTTGTACCATTACAATTATTTACACGTGTTGAAAAATTCTCAACGTTTCTCCCTAGAAAAAAAAAATATTATACCATTAACATAAATAGAGTTCAGACGTGTGCTGTTTTATTTTAATTTTCACTTTCTTTACACAAGGTAAAAAAAATGAAAAATATATAAAATACATTTAATCACAAAAACAATATTTTTCCTGCGATGAAAAATTGTGTCTTGGAATAATAATTTGGCATTATTTTATGATTCTATGATTGATACAATGCAAATCTACCTTATATTGATGCGATGGCATGGTAAAAAGGAATACAAAAAAAAAATTGACATTATTTATGCATGGAGTAGAAACACTTGGGGTTTGTTCTTTTTTTTTTTGTTACATTTTAAACAAATAGAAAAATAAACAATAAACGTGACGATTTTCTCGTTTTCTTCCTTTTCTGTGTTAAAATAAAAAGAAAAATTACACAATTGATCGCTTGAAACATGTATTCGAATATATTTTTATTCACGACATCTTATTATTTTTAAAAGGATAAAATATTAAATAAAATGTTTGATTTGTCGTCAGATTGCTTTGAACAATGTTCAGTATTTCTGATAAGGCAATTGAATAGTTTTCAGTTGAATCAGAATTTTATTGGCATTCTGTAATTTTATCAAAAAAAAACATATCAAATAGATAAATAAGAATTTAATAAGAACATTTTTTCACGTATATATTTTTTTTTCAATTAAAAGAAGACTTGTTTGAATTCTTGGACATCTTTTAGGTGTAAAATGTGCTTTTAAGTGCAATTTATGGATTAGCGCGCTACCTGACTTTTAAGATATTCTAAGATTTCTTTTTTATTGTCAAGTATAATTTTCTTGAATTTTATCAGTGTAGAAAAAAAATAAATTTCATGAGAAAATCCGACTCTAATACATTAAAACGCATATTCAAATGTGAATTAAATGTGAGAATATGTGCATTCATATTCGGATAAAATGAAATACGTGCTTTTTCTTTAAAATATTCATATATTATACATGCATTTATAAATTAAAGAAAAGTATTTGAAAGAGAATGAAAAGAATTGTTTTTTTTTTTACATAAAAATGCATATTTTTTTTATATTTTTTTAAAAAAATATGAATGACAAAACATTTTTACGTGACAAATTTCTAATGTTTTGGATGGAAAAGATCATTAAAAAATTAAGTTACAGTTTAAATGATTGTAAAAAGGATACCAAGTCAAAAAATTCGAAATTTAAAATAAAATTATCAATTTCTGGTTGTAATTAGTTGAATTTGATTAAAATTCACTCAATTGGCCAAATTTTTGCCAATTTTCTACATATTGAAATAAATATTTTTCAAAATGTGTTTAAATACATCGCTCATTTAATATGAAAAAATTTTATTGTAAGTTTAATGTAATATAATTGCAATAAAATATTCATCATATTCTTACAAGTACAAAAAGTTATATCATGAAGAATTACGGAAAGGAACCCATTGACAGAAAATATGAATAAGACAAAGTTCTCTAATTTGCAATCTACCTTTTTTGTTGTTGTGTGTATTTAAACATTAAAGTACCCTTTTCAACATTTTCGTTACATTTTACATGTATGAAGAATATGAGGGAAGAATCATTTTAAAATAATCCTCTTTTGTGCAAAATTAGTTTCATAAGTGCAACCTTAAAATTAATATTGCTCAAATTTTAACATAGTTTTTATCATCATTATGTTTCTCTTTCAAATCTAATATGATATTATAAAATTTTATGAGAAATTTAGTGGTGTTGATAATGATGATAATTATTCTTAAATTCTTTGTTAGCTTATTGAAGAATAAAATTCATGCGGTAAAAGTTATTTCAAGTTATTTTGTTTTTTTTTCTCTGTTAAAGTGATAAAACCTGTGTGTGTTGAAAATTCATATTAACATCTTTATTTTATACTGTTAAATAAAAGTAATTAAATAATAAAGAAAACTTTATGTAAAATCACAGACACATATGCAACTGGAGAAAAGAGTTCTGAAGTTTAATTGAAGGATTCTTTCCGAATCATAATACTTATTATTATTGTAATTTTAGATCATGAAGTTTTACATTACTAAATTACGAAGGAATTTTTTCTAAAATCATGATTTCGTAAGTGACCTGAAGCAAAGTTGTAGAGAATATTTCAAGCTGTATTTTTGCTGAACTGATCAAGTCGATATTTCATATATTAAGAGGCCAAAAATGGTAAAATACACAATTTTGAGTTCATTTTTCAATGTTTTAAATTTAAAAAATCATATTTCAGTAATTTTTAAGTAAAAGTGACATAAAATGTAGAGAATATTCCAAGTTTCAACTTTCCAGAAAAAGCCATTTCGGTATTGCATTAAAGAATTCTGAAATGCATTTATCATTTACTTCAGAATAAACAAGGAAAAGTTAAAAAATGCCTTTTTTTACAAATAAAAGCATGTAAAACTCATTTGCATAATGCTCCTGTAGAAACCATAAAACCCATTTTTAACTATCAGACCACAGAAATGCCATTAACCGAAAAGTTTATGTACTTTAAATATCTTATAGGTACATAAATATTTTTCCTTGAGTAGTATTATTTCTTTTCAATAGTTTTCCTTCTTCTACAATTTCGTTTTCATTTTTTTTAACAGTATTCTTTATTTTCTAGATAACAATGCAAAAGATGAAGTGAACTAATTTAAAAAAACAAAAAAAAAAGAAAAAATAAAACAAAAGCACTTCCAAAACAATACAGAGAGAGTGCAATATTAAAAGGAAAGAAAAGAAAAAAAAATTGGGAATGCCATTCTATTGAATTTGAAAATAAAACTGAGTATTATTTTAATAGTTTTGTTTTACGTTGATTGTTTGTTTGCTCATATGTTTTAATCTTTTTTTCCTACACTAGTTTTTTTTGCAAGGTTTTTTGAATTGAATGAAGTTGATGAAGAAGCGACACAAAAACACAGTTTTATAATGACTTTCTATTGTTTTTCAATGCATGTAAATTTTCTTAAATTTGATGCCAAAGCCCTTCTATTGTTGCGCTTATAATTGAGAGAATAATGTATTGTTATATTTTTTTATTATAAAACCTTTTGTTAAATTAATTGGCTGCTTTTTTAGGATGATGATCACAATAATTGACTGTTTTCTAAGTAATTGTTTGAGTGTACTTGTTTTCACTCTTCATTTCGATGGATAAACAAAAGTGCATTGATTGATCTGACAAAACAGAGGAAAACAATGATAATTGACAAGAAGTAAGTGTCAGTTTTCTGAAGCATATCAGTGAAACTTTATATAAAGATGATCATCATTATTGTTGTTTTAATTACAATAAAACCTTGAATGAAACAGAATTTTCTTGAATCCATCCATATTCATAAAATAGAAAATAAACTTCATGCATTAACTAAATGATTTCAGATTCGTTTTGAAAGTAATCTAATGCATAACAACCGTATAACGTTCGTAACCCCTCACCGTGTGTTTTACGTAATTTTGATTAAAATAAAAGCAGTTCTTTAACAGACTCGGGTTTTATTTTCAAAATACAGAAGTTTTAATTTCATAAAGACAATGAGTTTTTCCACATAATAAAATAAACGATTTCCATTCATAAGGTAACGATAGTCGGTAACTCGACCCTATGGGAATTTATCCTCGTAATCATGCACCACATAATAAAATGTTATTTTGCATTTTGATTTAAACCTTGCTTTTACAAAGTTAAATTGAAATATACGTATTCTAAAATTTTGTATCTAGAATATAATTTTATAGGACATGTTTATTGAATTATATAACTTTACCCTTTGATTTTTAGCTTTTTTTGATTGCAGTTTGCTTGATTGCAATAAAAATTTTTCTGATTACCACAAAAAATGTTTTACCATATCAAATATTTATTCAGAAAAGGATTTTATTTCGTATCTTGTTTGTTCAATTCTAAATTCACTCATGCATATAATTTTTTGATTCTACCCGAAAATGGAGAAGCGTCTATTTGTCTTAATGATTATTATTAAAAAAAGAAAAACAAAGTTGAATTTGCATATACTAGGATTTAAAGGAAACTGCAATAGAAATTACTGTAATTTGTAAATGTTCTCCAACTCAATGTATGTAGAAATAAATAAATGAATAAATATAAATCCATTTACCACTACAAGCTTAATTTTATACAAGAGATTTAGAAAATTGTGGAGGAAAACATTCATTTGAGGATTAAAAGAGAATCAAATGTGTAAAGAAAAAGAAAATGAGAAAAATTTAATGTTTAGCTTAATAAAGCTGTTGTATTAAAAATTTTTGATAACGTTGAAAAAACATGTTCTTTTAATTAAAAGCAATTCAAATGTGACGTTTTTTTTCTTACATGGAAAATGTTTTTTTTTAATCCGAATGAAAGTAGACGTAGTTTTGATTCCAATTGAAAAAGTTCTTTTAAAACAATAAATTTTGTTTTAAACATGTTTACATTTTTATTTTTTTTGTCATTTTTCGGTTGAATATTTTACTCAAGTTACAATTAAATGCATATTTGTTGTTATGAAAATGAGTCTTTCAAGGGTTTTTAACTTTCAACAGTCTTTTGTTGAATGGTAATGGTAACACATGGTAATAATTTCAAAGAGTTTTCACTCAAAATTTATCAATTTATCAAATAAAATGGTTCATATAAAATTTTCGTTTCTATGAAAAGCAACGGAATCTGAAAATGGGTGAAAAAAATATTATAATAATTTATCAATAGCAATTAAATGAAGTTTTCTCACGTTTCATTAATAAAATAAAAAAAGAAAAAAAAATTATCAATTAAATAGCATCGTTTCGATGGACTCCGATAAATAATAATAAATATTAACATTATTGTCTGTATTCAACACACAACCAGGTATAAATTTATTTTATATCATATTATTATTGCAATGTAATTAATAAATTTAGGAAATTAAAACAAGTCGAAATGGTTCTAAAAATAAATTAAACGATGAGTTTTATTACGTAAAAGGGAAAACTAATAAAAAAAGGTGATAAGCAATTCAATTAATGTCCGTTCTTGTTTTTATAGTTAATTGTAACAGCATGCGATGTAATAAAATAAATGATATATGGTGTTATGATCGTGGTGAGGATTGAATGTTAATTGATTGTATATCTTCAAGATTTGGCTGTCATGAGGAAAATAAACCTACTTTTTCATTTAGATAAGTAAAGTATTGTGAAGTTCTTAAAAAAACCTTCAATAATTTTTTTTAATGGTGACTATTAAGCCAGCACTCGGACTAGCAGTCGGGCCCATTATTTATTTATCTTTTTTTAATTTTAACATAATATTTTGAACATAAATAAGGACAAAGAAAAATCATTAATATCACAGAGTTCATTGAAAACCTCTATGCACCTATTAAGTGCCAAGTTTTATTGAAACCGGTTTCTAAGGTTGGTCTCTTGAAGAGTTCGTTGCTTTCTTAGGTGATGACTACTATCTCTAATTTGAATATTGTTGGTTAATTGACTAGAGTTGATTCTGTGGATTGCAACATCGTGGACAAACGAACTGCAGTTCAATCTTGTGAATTGTGATCATTTCAAGTAAATTCAACCTGTGAGTATATGAAGGGAGTTGAAAGCTTCACCAACCCAAATTTCTCAAACAGAAGAGCAAAAATTGCTTTTGAATTGACTCGAATCTGGCATAGGTAACCTGATAGTCAGCCATCCATATTATGCTACCATAATCAATAATCGGAAGCACAAGTGATGAAAACAAGGACTTCAGTGTGCAGACATCATTAAACTCTTTACCAAATCTTTTGATCAATCAAAGAATTGATTTTGATCTACTAATGACGATATCAGTGTGCTGCTTAAAAGAAAGTTTTGGGTCAAGCCAGACTCCGAGTTTTTTAATTATACATACCGATTATCATCCTTCAAAGGCCTTAGTTTTTATCCTATCATTCCAAGCAGTCACCACCTTTAAAAAAAAATGTAGACATTTATTTTTTTGTTTGTATTTGTTTTGTTTATCTGATTATTTTTAAAATATTTTTCTTTTAACATTGTTTTTATTCTTTTTATAAATATATTTTTTTGATATCAGTTTTTATTCATATGATTTCCAGACCTTAGTATGATCAAATTAAAATTAAATCAAGCGGTTTCATCATTCACTGTAACTTTAACTTGAATTTATAATATAAAGATTCGTTTCGGAGTTACTTTGAAGTTGATTGTTTCGATTGTGTTTTTTTTGATTGTATTTTATTATACCGTGACATTTTTTTCATATCAACAAGAGAATAAAAAAAAACAAGCAGACATATAAAAAATGTACATAAATTGGTTTGAGGTGTACTAAGATAATAAGTTTTATTTATGCATTATTTCTACCATGAGATTCAATGAAGCGACACAGAAGAAAGATTATGATGCATAAGAAACAAATCGATTGATTCACGTTCATTTTTATGAATGTTTTTTGTTGTACTTTTTTAATATCCTTTTTTATTTGAAATAAAATGTATAAAAAAACTTTGAATCTGTTTTTTACAAGTTTTATATTGTATTCGCGCTACTAATTTCTTTCAGACCGCGTAGCGTCCAAACGGTTCATCTGAGACCCAAAGTATGTTCTAGACTTATTTTCGTATTCAGCCTGGGAGTGTTTATGGATCAAAAAAAAATAGGGTGCCCATACAAAAAAATAGGGTGAACATGAAAAACTCGATTTTCCAAAAATTTTCCGAGAAAATGGAAAATTTTTTTCATGCCAACATTTTTGCCTTATCATTCTGAGTAACTTTGCCGAAGACACCCCATACCTAAATCAAACAGGAAAAATTTTTCTCATACAACACAAAAAAATATTTTCATTCACATCACATTCATCTCTTAAAGGAATGTGCTTTATGTATTTGATTTTGAGTGTTAGAAAATCAACACTCAAAAATAATAAATAAAAATTATAGTCCAAAATCAAATGAAATTTTATCTTCTTCTGAAGTTAATCAACTTCAAAAATTACAAGTTTTCGTAATGTGAACTCAAAAACATAAAACAAGCGAAGAAAATTAAAATCTGAAACTTGTACAATTTTGTTCTAATCAATAGAAAAATTTTCACTAACAAGATACTGTAATAATTACAAATTGTACAAGTTTCAGATTTTAATTTTCTTCGCTTGTTTTATGTTTTTGAGTTCACATTACGAAAACTTGTAATTTTTGAAGTTGATTAACTTCAGAAGAAGATAAAATTTCATTTGATTTTTTACTATAATTTTTAAACAAAGCAATTTCAGAAGAATTTATTCAA
This sequence comes from Culicoides sonorensis, assembly GCA_900002565.1. Classification (NCBI taxonomy): domain Eukaryota; kingdom Metazoa; phylum Arthropoda; class Insecta; order Diptera; family Ceratopogonidae; genus Culicoides; species Culicoides sonorensis. The sequence goes on along the minus strand of LN483605.1, from coordinate 77,752 downwards.
GTATAAATAAAAATCATAGTCCAAAATCAAATGAAATTTTATCTTCTTCTGAAGTTAATCAACTTCAAAAATTACAAGTTTTCGTAATGTGAACTCAAAAACGTAAAACAAGCGAAGAAAATTAAAATCTGAAACTTGTACAATTTTGTTCTAATCAATAGAAAAATTTTCACTAACAAGATACTGTAATAATTACAAATTGTACAAGTTTCAGATTTTAATTTTCTTCGCTTGTTTTACGTTTTTGAGTTCACATTACGAAAACTTGTAATTTTTGAAGTTGATTAACTTCAGAAGAAGATAAAATTTCATTTGATTTTGGACTATAATTTTTATTGCAATTTTGAACTTATTCTCAAAGAGGACACCTTCGTCATTTATCATTTTAGGCAAAAGTAATTTTTTAAAGAAATTTTTCACTTGGTTGCATGTATTCAGCTATAGTAGTTTCACAGAAGTTGGATAAATTTTTAGTTATTAGCTATTAAGTCAACTAATTTCTTTTCAAGATCCTACACTCTCAAACAAAATCCAGTGGGGCACCAGTGGGAGACCAGTGGGAAATGCTGTTCCCACTGGTGCCCCACTGGTTTTTGTTTGAGAGTGTACGGAAACGTCGAAATTATTTTGTTTTTAATAAGATGAAAATGATCATGAAAATGGCATACCAATATCTTAAGGGCTTTATTTTAAATTGTCTTCACTTCATTTTCATACAGCCTTCTCTAGTTTTTTTTTATTATAATTTGTGTTGATTGATGTATTTTTACTACACAATTTCTTGAAATATGTATAAGTTTTTTTTTTCATTGTTTTAAAATTTTAAAACGACAATAAGAAGCCTAAAAGCTAATTCAACAAGACATTTGAAATTTTCTTCTACATATTTCTAATTATAATTGTTTAATGTGTACATTTACACAAATAACTCACATTTGTGATACATTTCTACACAAATATTAGAAGAAAAGACAATTATTTGGCGTGTGTCCAATTCATGTGTGTGTGTGAATTGTCGCGACTTATTCTCTTGCTTGTTTTAAAATATAAATTAAAAAATTTCCTCAATTTAAAAATAAAATAATCATATTAAACGTATGTTAAAGAAATTAACAAAAAAATATTCTATTTATGTCTGGGTTTTCATTTACTATTAAAATTTTTAGAGTTGATGTAATGAGAAATCTGTAAAAAATCCACACTCTTTGTACTTTATGGTTATTCATGTCTAAGTTGTGTTGTCATTTATTTATTTAAATTAAAATAATAAATTAAGTAGACAATAATTTTAGACCAATTTTTAGACCAAAAATTTATTTCAATATTTAAAAAATTCTTCCACTTTGGCTTCAGTCCACCGTACAAGACAAATTATGTCAATTTATGATCAATCAATTTACGCCAAATTATTTCATGCATGATAATTATGATTATTAACATAAAATTCGACAATATTTTTTTTTTATCTCTGTTATTTATTTATAAATACTGTCAGCACACAATTCCTCCTACACAATTTCAACAAGAGACGACCTTGTCTAATCATCATTTTCTCCATACGTAATTTTGTGTCACGTTTTTCTAATATTTCATAGTAATTTTATTCATAAACCACAAATGTATTAAGACATCTTCGTTCTACATGGAAAAATAAAATATCTCTGGAATATTTAACATACACGACACATTTACGACTCATTATAAAGACATTAAAAAATTCATCTTATATTTGTTGTTAATGTAAAAAATCAGTGAGACAAAATTAATTCTGGAATGATAAATCATGTACATGTCATCACTGTGATTTATTTTCCTATTATTCATTAATATTATTTGGAAAAATTTAATAAAATATAAAAAATTACTGAAGCATAACAACCTTTTTTCTATAATAAATTCAAGGGTAACCACTTGTCTTTTCATATTATTTCAAAATAGTTTTCAAAACCAAATTAGAAGGCTTTAATAATAGAAACCGCAAATCTCAGCATAAAAAAATGTTGAAAGCCAGTCAGTGTGACTGAATTTCTGAATAAAACATTATGATATTTTGCAGTTTCTGTAGGCTGATAAACCACAACAAAAAAGTCTCACTCAAATAAATGAATGACGTTGAAGAAAAATTGTTGCAGATGTTTTTGTTTGTTTAACATAGCAGTAAAATGTTCTTTAAATAGTAAACATAGGTACAACAAAAAATTTTTTTTTACAGAAATGACAGAATGAATTGTAATCCGCAATGCATTCATGTGTAAACATTATTTTTCGTTAGAATTTTTTTAGTAACTAAGATATCAAATGTGTTGGCTTACATATTTCTTCATGTTTGGTTATAAAAAAATAGCTATTAAGTTTTTAATGGAATCTATAAACTTTTGAAGTTTTTGTAATCGTTTGATTTAAATTTGAATGAAGGCTGTGGATTTTAAGTTCCAAATGCACACAGTTCTACTAGTATTGCAGTTGACCAGTATTCAAGAACAATCAGTTTGTTTAATCGAAATTTCTAATAGATCCTACTAATTATAAATATTGTTTTAATCAAACTTTTTCTTGTTTCTTAAATATCTTTTCATTAACTGATTTGACCTACCAAACACCATTAAGAATAAATGACTCGTTATGCAAAAAATTTCAAAAAAAAAACAAATAAGCTAAAAAAATTATTTATTATTTGTTTTATTTATTTAAAATATTACTGAACAGAGAGTTTGCGACACAATTAGTTAGACAAGGCATATTTAAATTAATGAGGCATGTGGATTATAAAGTAAATTTTATATCGTTTTTGTAATAAAAAAAAATAAAACATAAATAAAAAAACTTTTAACTAACAAAAATTTTACATTATAAAATGCACATTTTAACTTCACTCGTTGTAGTAAAAATTTTATAAATAAAATAGAATAATTGTTGTATATTTGAAGTGTGAAAATTTTAATGGCAACTGAAGTTTGTATTATTTTTCACTTAAGAACAAAAAATTATTTAAAAAAGTAATCCATGTTCATATTTCAAAATTATACTCAAGCAGCACATTTCAACATCAATGTCTTAAGAATTTACATTTAAAATTATTTTCTTCTCATTAATTATATTTTTACTATGCTTGTCCAGACAATGTTGATTTTTATTTAAAAAGGAAAAAAGAACCAGTTGGTATACGCTAAAATTTGGAAATAGCATGATTAACTATCATTAACAAATTATCACACTTTTTACCCCACGTTTTCTTTTTAGTCATAACAAACAAAAGGAAAACAAACATCAACTGTGATCAGAAAAGTAAATATTTTTAGCAAATGAAATTTGGCTTGTATCGTAATAATAATAATAAAAATGTCAGGTGGTCGTTTTCTTTTCTTTTTTTTTTGAATTTTTTGAAATATTTATGAAGGGTTATAAAAAAAAGGAAATTGTGTGGAAGCGTGAATTAAGGTAAATAATTGTTGTTTTTTTTCGTGGATCAAGGAAATGGTAAAAGTTCGCTAATTTGTTGTTATGAGTGACTACTTTTTATTATTTTTTAAATAAAATGTCATAAATCTTTATTTTTATTTCAGTGAGGAAGAATATAAAATATGGCTATTTAATACAAAATGGAGATGGCTGGTTATTTTTAATATATAATATATTTTTAACATTTTTGTATTATATGCTATTTGAAATCAACATCAATGAAATCTTAATTTTTTCTTATGGAATAATACTAAAATTTCTAAAATTTGGTGATTTGATCAATTTTAACGTCCTCATTCCAGATAGCGAAGAGTGGTTTTATGTTCCTAGCGGGACTTAATTTGGTACTCCAGCGGCACAACCTAACCTAACCATGTGATTAATAGAATTAAAATTTGTAAGGTTTCATGACGAAAACGAAAATCGAACTTTTAAGTTTATGTTACAAAACGGAATTGAAACTGAACTCCTTAAATATTTCTATGTAAAATTTCCCCCTAAAATTTTGATCTGATCTAATAATAAATCGATTTGAATTTTCTAAAGTTGTTCGATTATTTCAACATAATCGATCTTCTTGAAATAATAAAATTTTGATAAAAATAAATATTTTTTTTTTCTTTATTATTATTTAAAAAGATTTTATTTTGCAATTGAATGGTTGCACCTCAATCAAATCCTAAAAATATGAAATATATTTAGCTTCAAATCATATCATAATAATTTATCTTACATGCATCTTTTTATATGAAACATGTTTTTTTTCATCTCTTTTGTATTACAAAAATTAAAAAAATAATCTTTTACCAAAACCGACATATATCATAACAGAGGTTCATTCGGAGAACTAAAACAGGGGAATCAAAAAAAATTTAATCTGTTTGTTCAGTTAGAAAAACATAAAGGCACATAAAAACACGCAACACAGGGATATGAAAATCGTTTGAAACGTATTTAATGTATGAGATATAAGAAGGATTCGTGTAAAAAAAAATGTTCACTAGCTTGAATACATATTTGCTTAAATTTTATTTATTTGATTTTATTTCGAATTAGAACTATTGTGGTGTAAAAAGTAAATAATAAAACATTTTACTCATGATATGCATGAAAAAAATTTCAAGCTCAACAAATAGTAAAAATTGTAAACAACAAACTTTTCTTGATTTGTTGAAAGCACGATAAAAATCAGAATGACTCCCTTGTATGAGATCTTCTCAATATGGACAACTGTGATCAAAATCGCATTTATTTAACATATGAAAACAAAAGCTTTGATACAAGTCGTCCAAAGTTGTAAGGAAAATTTGGATGAGTGGTTATTGAAGTTATCTCAACAATTTGAAATTTATGAGGTTGAAAGAGAACGAAATTGGGTTTCTTTCGGTTAGCATATTAAAAAAAAAAACGAATTAGCATAAGTGAACGTTTCAAAGTAATGATTTCATTCAATTGTATGATGCCCTGAAAATTGTTGAATCTTATTGAAATCTTCAATTCTCATTTACTTGCCTATTCAATAAACACAAAATTTATATATAAAAGGACACAAATAAGAAACATCCTTTAAACAAAGTAACAGAATTTTTCGCTGACAAGCTGGTATTTTTTTATTAAATAAATGAATATTCAACATTTATTATTAAATTAAATGAATACATAAAAAAAATGTTCTGTTATCAGAATGTTATAAATTATTATTTTAGTCGTTATCGAATGGTCAATCAATTTTTACATTTCTACACATATACAAAAAAGTATTTTCATTGAGTTCATATAATAAATTTATTATATAAAGCAATGAAGAGAATTTATTTACATTTGTTATTTACAGTTTAAACACATTATCATTAAAATTAGAGTTGTAAACCAAATTTAATGGTTTGTTGATGGAAAATAAAATATGGTGGTATTGATTGTGTTAATTGAATTCTGTTTTAACGTAGGAAAATTTATTACAATCATGATTAAAAGTGAAAAAACAAGTATTTATGTCAATAAATCTTTAGCTATATGTAACTTATTTAAGCCTTGATTTAAAACATGTTAAATGTTAAAAATGAAAAAATTAATTATATTTTTTATATTTAATTATAAATACAATCCGTATATTTTGGTTTGGGAAAAAAGCTCAAGAGGGCTTTCATGGTTTGGAGGGCTCTAAAGCAGAAATCATCATCGAAATGCACTTTCCTGAACTATCGATTGGTACACGAGTATTTTACTCTCGTAAAAAACTCTTAAAACTAAAATTAATCAAAATATTATATTTAATTGTCATTCCTTATAAATCTAATGTTATAACAATAGTTAACATTTACTGTAAATAAAACTAAAGTTAATTCATTATTCTTGAACAACTTTTAATAGACTTTAAAATAGTAATATATTGTGCATGTCAGACGTGTAACTAAATTTAATTTAATTTTTGTGTTATATCTTGCTTTAATTTAGAATTCAAAGCATTGAGACAAACTTTATTGCATGTGTTCCAAATACACAATTTCTTTTTAAATCTATATTTTTCGTTTAAAATTAAATTCTATTATTTTATTAAATTTCACTCTAATCGAAGAAAATAAAGTTAAATAATAAGTAAAACCAATTAAAACGTAAAACGTTAGATAAATATCTGAAATTAAAAATATTCAACAGACATTTATGTTGGATGAAAATTTAATAATAATAAGAAACGACAGCAATAAGCTGGATTAATGCAATCTGTTTGACATTAATTGCTCATTTGTCTCACATTGTTTTTGGTTCACTGCATCTTCGGTGCATCGCAGATAAAATTGCCATCTAAAATAAAAATATGTTTGACATGGAAATCTATATCACTGCAGTGATTAAACATTGTTTTCCCTATATTATATTTTTTTAAGCGAAAATGTGGAGACGGCTGATCAAAAAACCATTTTTAAGAATCAAATATAGATAATTGACTGGTATTTAATACAATTGAGTATCCCCTTTCTTTCCATTATTTTCAAAAAAATATTTTCATTTACCTTATTCAATTTACCTTTTTATGTCAATTTACGTAAAAAATTTTTTGGACAATGAAAATTCGAAAAAATTTAAAATGTAAGCTTTTGTAGAACGGAAAGTATTTAATTTAATTTTCTTGATTTCAATTATTTTACAAACATAACTTAATTCAATTTATTTGCAACAATTTCGGCTCATTGAATGTCTACGTTTTTTTGTTGCCAAATGACTTCTAATATAAATTTTATGTGTTAGTTACAAACTGTTTGCCAAGATTTCAAACTTTACATTGAATTGAAATATAATTTAAAACACTTTTACAAAAAGTATTCAAAAAATTCTTTATTTTGAAAAAAAATTATAGATAAAACCCATAAAATACTGGTTCCGTAATTAATTAATCAATTTTGTATTGTACTAATATAATGCAAATAATGATGATAATTAAAAGAAATCTGGCCTCGTAGTACAAAAAAAACTATAACTATTTTCATTCAGTGACAAGAAGATCAATTTATTTTAAAATATTTGAAAAATAATTTACAGATGCAAATTCATCACAAAATAATTTTAAAATAAAATAGTTCATTTGTTTTGACAATGAATTGTCAGTTAAGATTGAAATATTTATATTATATGTGGTTTTCTCTTTTTTTTTTGCATAGTTTTTGAATGAGTGCACATGATATAAACTGTTATGTAATATTTTCTATTATTATTAATAATACCCATATTGTTTATTTAAAAAAACTCTACATTCATCCTACTACAAATTGAATTTGTTACAGTTCATTCATTTTTGATATTTTCTCTGTGAGACATAAATAGGGATGTAATAATGTTGAATTAATTTATCAAAAAAGACAGAAGAATCGATTGGAAAAATTATTCGTGCATCTTATCAACTTAAAATATGTTCCTACACTCACTTACATTATATGAAATTTTTAAATTCAATATCTTAGAACTTTGTTTTCCTTGAGAAAGATAAAAATTGGGAAAAGTAATCATGTTTAATTCGAAAGTCGTGCATAAGCATTAGTTATGACTGAAATGCAATAAAAAATCACACACATTCTATGAAAATTCACCTGACCAACTCTAAAAGTGTATTTTTGCTTTTAAAATCACTCGATAGTGAAACATCTCAATTCAAGTAACAAGTTTTTATGAAATATAGACAAAAAAAAATGTAAGAAAAAGAAAATGTGCAATACACTGCAGTAATTTAATATTGTTGCATTCAATTTTTCTTTTTGATCTCCGACCTAAACTATTATATACAGAATTCCATTTCTTTTGTCTATTTGAACAGCATATATATATATTGATGAGCTCTATATTATTAAATTTCTAATCAACTTTTACTGAATTGTTCATCCTATAGAAGAATATACAAGAAATTGTATTACTACTGTGATCCATTTTTCCTTGTATTAAAAACAGATGAAAACTATAGAAAAAACAATTTTACTTCTAGCCTTATTATTGTAACAAAAAGAAATCGTGCATAAAATCTGGTTAGCATATTTTTTTTCGCGAAAAATTGATTAGAATTGCATTATATGTAAAGTTTTTCGAATTTACAGGTATTTTATACAGCAATATTTTAAATCTATTTTAAATCGTACTTTAATTTGCAGTTTTTCACTTTTGTTTCTTGTTTGACCCCTAATTTCATTATTTCACTTTTCATGGTGATCAAATAAAATTTTAAAATGTTTGTAAACTTTTCCGGCACAATTTATAGTTCGAACATTTATTGAAATGTAACTGTTTAAAACTATTCAAATTAGAGTCAAGCACTATTAAAGTTTTATCAAATTTTAGTAAATTTTGATGTTTTTTTTTTGAATTTCGATGTTTTAAGATTGTTGAACCAAAAACCGATGAAGGATTCAATATAACCTCCATAAAAAAATCTTTCAAAATTTACCAGACGTTTTAAAAAATATTTTAATAACAAAAAATCTTATCATTCCTAGTTGTGTGAAATAAAATATTCCTCTTCAATCTTCGTTTGTTTATTTGTCTGTGCTATAATGATCATGATAATAAAATAACCATCATCTTCACCTAAAAACATGCACCAAATGTATGTAATATGCAAATTTCACATCATTCTGTTAAACCATAACAGGTACCATACCAAACATACAGGATTGATTGTGTTGAAAATTTATGAAATTGCATGTAAGCCAAATTTTTGAGAATGAATGAATTTCTATGAATTGTAAATATTTATTTATTTATTACTATTATCATTTTATATTTTATTACGAGTTAAATTAGATATTTTATAATTTATGATCTTTAACAAGAATCTGTAATCTGATTAATGGTTGTAATGAAATTTGAAGTGGCTTCTCTTTAAAAAATAAATAAACATGATGAATTTTTTCTCCATTAAATTGAATTATCATCAATTTATGATCTTTAAACAAATCAAAGATATGTAAATTTTTTAGAATTTAGTCAGATCATTTGTTTTATAAATTATTCCTTTTCACACATAAAATCAAATTTTCAAATATTCTATTTTAGATTTATTCATTAGACAATGTTAAATCATTTCAAATGGCCTATAATGCAATTAAAAAGATTTTGTTTGCTTTAAACTTTTTGTTTATTATGGTTGAATGGAATTCCTTTGAGTATTTATTAAAATTTATAGTGTTATGATGAGTGTGATGAACAATGAAAGGTTGATTTTTCACTTTAAAGGTGATATATTACTTGTGAATTGAAGTTTAAGATGCATGAATTAAGGAAAGGTTTTAATATTAAGTCATTTTTTGAACGGAATTTTTTGGCCAGTTACTTCGATTCTCATCCTTCACATAGATTTGAAAAGTCTTTAATTTGAAGTGGGAAAACAGAATTTGTCAGCATTTAACTCTAATTTTTTTCTGACCCAAAGTGAATAGTAAATGCCATTTTTTGGCAGTAAATGGGTTAATATTACATACCTAAAATAAACATAAATGTATTTATATCAAAAGTAAATGGGATAGTAAAGATAAGCAGGAAAACAACAGAACATACAGAAATATGCAAATTATTTAAGTTTATTCAACTAAAATTGTATTATAACATATAAAGAATGTCAGAAAAGTCATAAATCGGATAAGGAAAATGTAAATGGACGTGCGTGTGTTTATAGTGAATAAAAGATAGAGATAAGGTAAGAAATTCAATTTATTTATTGCTGCAGGGAATATATATTTTTGTTTATAAGCTAAAACCAAGAGGACAATAAACACACACAGACAATATTTTCCATGACTATTTGTTATAAAAGTTTTAAAAACCATATCTGATGATGTAGAATGTTGAAAAGAAAATTAAAGTATAATTATGAACGTGTCCTTCCATTCAATTTGAACCTGTGTATATTTAAATGTTAGTCACTAAGGGTCAAAGTTTTATTTTTATTTATTGAATTTTACAGTAGTAATTTATGTTTAGCCAACAAAAAGTGAACTCAATAATGAGTTTAGAACATATGTGTTAACAAAGACAAAAAATCAAATAGTTTTCTATTGCAATAGAGTAGTTACAGTTCGCTTAACTGAAATTTATATGCAACATTGTTTTCATTGAATATTAAGTGTTAATTTGATTGTGGCTTTTAAACTTTGTAAAGCCATAGTACCTAACTTTTAACTAAAAGTATGTGAGAATGAAAATACTTTCTTTAACATTATGTAACAATAAAAAATTTTGTGCATTTTCAACAACAACAAAAAGGATGAAAATCATTTAAAGTGCAGTTAAACTAAATTAATTATTGGTTTACATCGCATATATAAATGAAAAGCTCTCAAGTTGAATAATAACAATAATTGGAAGTTGAGAATGTAATAGTAAAAAATGAAAGGAGATACGAGGTTTGAGTTGAATAATCGATCAAAAAAAAATATTATCTAATTACAATGATTTGTTTTGATGATTTTTTGTAAGAACAAAGAGATTAAAACTAGCTTAACTTTTATAACTTAAGATTAAAAAAAAACAATTGAAACTCAAAAAGTTAGACAAACTTATCTGACAGTATTTGCACATCTTAAGCTCCATGGCGTGTGTGCTCTTATTTCGACATGCGAGTCTTATCATATTTTGTATTTGTATAAAAAACAAATGTTCATTTACAATAGACGACAATCTTATTTCGAAGCTTTAAGAATTCTCATAGTATCATAGCATAGTAGTTTCATGATTTTGATAAAAAATATTTCTAGGATATTTAATAGTTTTTTTTATTTAGTTTTATTTCCCATTTTCTTTAATTGTTTAAGAAAAACATCCACAACTTAAGTTGATGGGGCAGCAGCAGTGGTTGTGGGAGCAACTGTTGTAGTTACAGCTGCAGTGGTTGTGGGAGCAACTGTGGTAGTTACAGCTGCAGTTGTTGTGGGAGCAACTGTGGTAGTTGGAGCTGCTGTAGTTGATGGGGCAACAGTAGTTGCTGGTAATGGGCGAACTACGCTACTGATCCACTCAGATATTTGTTGGTTTGACACATCAACGAATACATCAGGTTTCGCTGCGATTCCACAAGGTGCTATTATTAAAATAGAAATAAAAAAATAAGGTTCTTGATTTATAAAATAAAAATATTGAAGACTCACATTCGGTATAGCGTAATACACCCACTGTAAATAAATTAAGGTTATTATTTAGTCTCTTAATATTATAGCTTTTATTTCATCAAATGATTGAACTTACCTAAGACATGTGAGCCTCTTGAACTTTCTAATGCAAGAGGTCCTCTGTAATTTAATGTTATATACTCAAAGTTCAAGTCCCATTGAATTAATCATCATATTTACCCAATATCTCCTCCACATGCAGAAGGAGTGCCTCTCAAAGCTCCAGCACATATGTCAGTCGATCCAAATTGAGCCGCAGACCATGCAAATTCACAAGATGGTCGTGAATGAATTGGAACATAGGCTTTTTGCAATGTTATACGCCTTAATACAGCTCCACCCTTTGAAGTGCTTCCCCATCCAGCAATGAATGCCTTCACTACGTTCTGATCGATTGTAAAACCAATTGGTGCTACTGGTACAGGTGTAACCCATCGGTTGAGGGAAAATGGAGAACTAGCTTTAGCAATGGCAATATTATTTAATCCATGATCATTTGCATAATTGGCATAGTTAATAAAGCTAGAAATTGACCGTGATTGCACACGTGGACCAGGTCTTGGGTTACTAATATCAAAAATATGACCACCAGCTACTGCAGTTTTAATTGGCACATCAGGATACCATTCACCACAAGAAGCAGCAGTGAGTATGTAAGTGTCAGTTATTAAACTTCCACCACAATATGGAAGATTAGCCACTTGGAAAGATACCAAAAATGGAAACTCACTAAAAAGATGTTTCAAAGATTGAAAATTATCTAAAATGTGTCATTTTATAGCTTACTTGGCTCTCGCAGGCCTTCCACCAATCACACGATGTTCGAGTCTACTCTGACTGGCAACACAATGGATGATACAGAGTACAAATGTTACTAATAAGAACTTCATTTTTTGTCAAATTAATTTTTAATTATGAAAATTTTTGGCAATGTAACTGCTTAAATACTTTTGTTACACTGATAATGCTACTCTTATCAACAATTTTTTGTATTTGTCTTGTATCAAAATCAAGAACAAATGTTTGAAGCTTTACATAATTTTAAGCTATGGTTTAGATAATGTAATACCTTAAATAAAAAAAGGAAAACTTGTTGAAATTTTAGCAGCGCATTTTTAACGAAATACTGAGAAAATCCACAAACAATTGGATGAGTAAATGTTTCACATTTTATAAGAAATCTAAAAGTATCGGTATACGGCTAAACCATCTTACAAGAATATTTAAAAAATGTCTAACTGCATAAATCCTGATTTTTTTTCAGACTGTTTGTACTATTTTCATAAAAAAATGTATACCTTGTTGAATTTTTAATTCTTTGAAGCCTGTCTGGAATGATTTAAATAAATATTTTTTTAATTTTTTGTAGATCAAATTATATGTTTTATGATGTCAAGTCTTAAATGAACATGTTACCAGTGGAAGATTGGCAATATTCTGCCAAAGTGAAAGAAATATTAAGGGTTACACAAGTTTAAAAAAAAAATTATACAGGATGCCAAATCCGAAAAGAAATCTTAATTTGCCCCTATTTTAGATAACATGGTCACAAACTGTAGACTTGAAAATTTGAACATGGATCATGAAAACCCGAATTTGCCTTACAACCTATATATTATCCGTTTTTTTGTAATCAGCATTTCCAAGAAATTTTAGATACCAGACGATATAATAACTAAATAAAATTTATGGTCAATAAGGCATGTAAACATCATATGGTTGTTATAAATTTTAGTCACAAGTTTGTATTATCTTATCGAGGAGGAAGATGCTAACATTGGGCTTGTGTATAGTCAAAGTTAGCTAAAAAGTGATAAGGTGACACGCGTTTAAAAAGTAACTTTAACCCATTTTCCACAAATGGAACATCTTTGATTGAAGTTATCAAGTTATCAAAGTTCCAATTCGTAAAACAAACATTGTTCCAATAATATGAGAGATATGAGAAATGCTACATTTTTATGAAATTTTACTTTTTTAGAAAAAAACGAATCACGAAAAATAAAGTCAAGACAAGATAAAGTAAAGTAAAATAAGATATTCTTAAAACTCTCATCTTAACGTTGGCTAAGTAGGACTTAAGGTAAAAAAAAAATAACAGCGGTATAAAAAAATCTTAAGCTCGTTAAATATTCCTTAAAAGTGATTTACACCAAAATATTAAAGTCAAACGTGAATTAAGTAAATTTGCCACGTGATTGTTTTTATAACAATATATTTAAAAATTATAATATTATTTGAGATTATAATTTCTGCATTACACATGAATATGTCTCAGCTGAACGAAAATAATTATTTTTAAAATAAACTCTCGCGATAAATTTTTCCGAGCAGTAACTAGACAAAATTTTTAGTTGAATTTTATTCAGAGTAATAGCAAGTAAGTATTTTTTTTATTATTTACATTCATAAATTCTTATAAAATTTATTTATATCATAATATCATATCAAAAAATGAGAAAGGAAACTAAAAGAAACATAAAAACAATAATCAGAGTATGTATTTTGGGATAGTTTGACAATCGAAGTCAAAATGTCTATCAAAGATTCAATAATATTAATTTGAAAGTTGGATCTTAATAATATACGAGTTTCAATGTAGTATCGAGAAATTAGGATTTTGGATTGGACGGCTAAAAATAAATATTTTAACTGTCAGACTGAATATATATGACATAAAGTGAGAGCCACAATAGAGAATGAGTATTTTTTACATTGACATTAATTTTAAAAGTTTATCACATCACAAATCACAATTTCACAACAAATTCTCTCATTTTCATTAGAATTTAGATAAACAGTAAAATCATTGATCTTGTGCCAAATATAAACAGTTATTAAAACATTTCATTCAGCGTCACATACATTTTAGATTAAAATGAAATAAAAAAAAAGAATAATAGAAAATGTCACCCCATAAACAATTTTATGTCAAAATACACATATTTTTTTTTCATTTTTATTATCATAAAACATAATGATTACACATCACTGAATGTTTGGTAATGTATGGTTTCTTCTTTTTTGTGTGATATTTAAAAGGGAACCCATGTAATTTTGCAAATATTTATATTAAGACTAAAAATGTGACCTATTGTTCTCTTTTTTTTTCAACATTTGTTTAAAGTGGAAAATGTATCTTTGATCTATGTATTTTGTGTCATATTTATTTTTTTTTGTTGGCTTTACATACAAGAAACTGACTTTTGATAATATTAATAATCTAAAATAATCGAAATACAATATTAGTAGCTGTCATTCAAACATAAAATTGACACATTTCAATATGAACATTTGAGTTTTCAGGCACAAAAATAACATGATAATGATTTAAAATTATTGTTCTGTCTTGAATAAGGTCACACTATAAGTTGAAAACGCCCGCAGTACAAATTGACTTAGTCCGCAAACGGAGATCTTTGATTAATACTTTCAGAGTTTTTGATGAATTCCATTATAAACACATTTTCTGTTAATTTGGATAAAAATTTCGAATATTATGGGCATTTTTTCAATCTATGCATATGCAGGGCTTTTTGAGGGGCGTTTTCAACTTACAGTGCAAATGATGTTGCTTTGGTGTATGAATTCAGACATTTTAAGTCTAATAGTATAGCTCACAAAAAAAACACAACAGAAGTAGGTAATGCAATGATATCATAATTATCTTGAGTTTTATAAAAAAAAATTTGTTAGCACGGTTAATCTCCTAGTATTGCGTATTTAAAATGAAAAGATAGCATATTCCAAAATACGGCCCGAAACATTAAAAGCATTGCTAAAGACCAACTTGCTTTGAAAACGCTGTATATCAAAGAAATAACCAGGCGTTTCCACATCTCTTGAATAAATTTTTTGAGTACATTCCTATTTGAAGATAAAATGATTATTAACATTCAAAAAAATCATGAAACTCAATATTTCCATATTTGGATTTTTTTTTATTGCAATGAAATTTTTTGCTAAAAGTGTTATTGTTTGAAAAATAATATTCAAATAATTTTAAAAATATATAATTTTAATTAAGTTTTTTTGTTTAAAATTTCATTGATTTTCAGTAGATTAATACCTCCCAATAGTTTTCTGACATCATTTAGATAGCATTAATATAATAAAAAAATAACTTTATGTTTATGTCTACTCAGAAAAACAGAAAAATAATTTACATCTATCAAAAATAACAAAAAAAATCAAATATTGATGTTTCTCTTTAACAAAGTTGTTTAATGTGCAATTTTAATTGCAAACATATGCTTTCCTGATGTTTTTTATTACTTTTTTCTAATATTGTTATATTACATACATCAAAATTTATGAATGAACAAGTTCAAAAAGTGGGTTGATTATTATTATGATTATAAATTCTCGGAAAAACAGACACCATTTAACTATTGTCCATTTATTTATAGATTGAATAGATATTTTATTCTATACACAATTTGAGTTCTCAGTAATAGTAACAATAATAAAAAAAGAAATAAGATGAAACAAAATGTGTGATGATGAATTGAGTAGGACCATTATTACGACAACAAATACACCAAGTAAAATTAATTTTAACGACCATTATTATAACAATTTCAGTTTTAGTTTTAATAACCACTTAATTTTTATGAGATGTGGAAATGCGATAATACAATTATTTTTTTTTTCATGTCGATGAAAAGAAAAATAGCAACATGTGTTAAAATTTAATGTATTTGTACGGTCACAAGCCGCGATCAAAGCTATGATTTTCTAACTGATTTAAGCCGGTGTTTTCATGAAAGTTTAAAATTAAATGAACATCAATAGGTTATGCATACCCGTCATCATGAGCATCTTGCCATCGCAAAAATCTTGTATCTTGACTGTATCTTGTTTGGCTATCAGATCACTGGAGAATCATTAGCGACAGTTATCATAATGAAGGAATTTAATCGATCATCACATTTTCAAAGCCACATAGTTGTTAGGCTTTGCCAAGAGTTACGTTACAATGACTTTGATTAAATTTTATCATTCATGATTAAAATAACAGTAGAACAAATAACCCTTTTTAATGTAAACATACATAATCATATAATTAAAGGATACTTGACAGAAATTTCAAGTTACTTATTTATTAACTTAATTTTACACTACTTGCATTAGAAATTTGTTTAAAATTAGTTTTGCAAAGGATGTTTTTAATTGATTAGTTGTTGTTTGTGTGTGGGGTTTTGTAATAATAGTAATAATAATTTATCTACCGATTGCCATATCAAAGGAAATCAATTGATTATTATACCATTATATCTGACTTTATAACAACTGTAGTTATATGTACTCTGAATTGAATAACACAGTAAACAATCATTGAGTGATCAAACACAAATCTTATTATTTATGCTCTTTGTAATTTATAAAACCACAATTGAATATCATGATATTTTCAATTGATTGATTATAATAATAGGAACAATTAGGAATTAATTCTACATTTTGGTTTTATTGTTTAAACTTTACAGGAATTACATGATTGTAAACAACAAAAATGGATGAAGCTCCAATTCGTAATTATGATGACAATAAAGAAGCACCTTGGTATCGTGAATATCTATTGATGAGTCCAGCTTTAATAATTGTTATTCTTATTTTTACAATTTTCATTAAATTATTGTGCTTCCGTCGATTTTTAACAAGAGAAATTCGTGCTTTGGCTGAAATTGAAGTCCCGCCACCACCACCGAAAAAAAATCGATGCACACAAACAGGTCTAGACAAAGTTCAAGTTGTCTACGACGGTCCAAGTACTTCTAAGATCGGTCAAGATGACGTAATCGAAATTGTCTCAGAAGATAAAAAAACTTCTGATTTAAAAAATGGCACCGTTGACATGATACCAGCTATGAGTTCTCCCGCTATGATAGGTGATTTTGCACTTTAATTCTTAACTTACAGCAGATATTTCTCATTTTATTAGGTATTCACAGTGAATTAAGTTATATTAGCTGAAAACAAAAATTTATTATAATAATAATTTTTTTTTTTGTACTTTAAATTATTATAAAAGTTGTGTAAAACTTCCAAAAAAATATTAAAACTTTTTAATGTTATAATGAGTTTCAATAGTAGTTTAAATATTTTACTAATTCCTTGCGGCAGATGTACAATTTTGCTTTAAAAATCTAATGATAGAGTGAGACAAAGTCATATCATAAATGATAAGTATTACATATTTTTAATGAGTAAAGTAAGAGGATTTTTATTCAAATAATAACAAAAGAAAAACATTGGAATATTTTATTTGTTTTTGTAACGTAAGCTTAATTCAATTTAAAACAATATTTTTCTAAAACTACTCTCACTTCAAACTATTACTCAAAACATTTTCTAAACACTTTTGTTCTGATTATAAAAATAAGCTATTTAAATTAATTTTACTGAAAAAAGAGGAACGTGGACATGCCTTTAAAGGGAAATTTTATATAGAGTGAGCTTTAAAGTAATATTTTAAAAGACAAATTTTCCGGAAACTTTAATCTGTTAGATTTAAAGCATAGGTTTTACTTTATATCGATACTTATTGAATCAAGTTTTAATCGACGCACCAGTTCTATAATAACGAAAATTGTTTTGACCTCATAATTCTTAAAAAAAAATTGACTTTTTATTGTCTAATGATATAATATTATTTATAACTTTAAACACGTGTCTTCAAGTATGTAAAACATTAAGTTTGTGCCAGATAATTTAAAATGAAATTTAACGTAATCGTGAACTCAAACCAAAGTGCGTTTTTCAGCTACCGAAATTAAATTTGAATATTTTTAAGCGTATTTGCCGAGAATTTGAAAAATAGCGAGTAATCAGAATAAGAAATTCAGAAGTTTAAGTACAAAAAAATTTTGGCAAGTCAGAATTTTGGAGAATTCAATTTTAGAAAAATATATTCAACATTTTGAGTATGGCAGTTTCAGCAAAAAAAAAAAATAAAGTTTCATTTTGATACAGAGAACACATTGCCTGATAGACAGTACAAATGCCCCAAATAATCGCATTTTTTGTATATGGACGAAAAATTGGGAAAAAAATGTTGTTTGACATTCCTAAGTAGTTTATGGTGCCTTTACTATTATTTGATTTCATCACAACATTTTCTATTGTTTTTTTTTATAAAATTATAATATAAAATGTTTTTTTTTAAAAGTTGAAAAAAAACTTTAATTTATGATAAAAAAAAATGTGAAATATAAATTTTATTGACATTGGTAAAACCTTTAAGAAAAAAATTTCAAATTAAAAAAATAATTTTATACTTTTGACTTTTCCTTGAAAACCTTCATTTCATTTTGTATGAAAATAAATTATTGTACGATAATATCAATAATTAATATGTAATGTAATAAAATATTTCGTTATTTGAATAATTCCATTAACCATCTCATTAATTTTCAATCAGGATATTAGCAGTAAATGCACTTATTATCATTAATATTAATTTAAAATAAAAAAATAGGTTTACATTGAATTTACAAACAAAATTAATATTTTTGACCCAATATCCGGTGTAAAATGATATTGTTGAAATTATTTGAAGAGGAAAATTTTTTACATAAACATGATATTGTGGTTATAAAATCGATTGATGTGTGAAATTTATGTTAAACGGTAATAATTTGAGCGATATCCTGTAAAGTAATTGAATTGTAATGATTTTGATATAATACATAAAAGAAAAACTCGTTTAAAGAAATCTGATAAATTTAAATATTTGATAACTTATGATGATGCTTATGATATGATCGATTCATAGTTATTATGAATGATTGTGATGTAAAGTTATCAACATACATTTTTTTAATTGTAAATTTTGTGTCAAAAACATAAAGCAACAGTGTTTTAATTGGCTTCTTGAATTTTGTTTACATTAAGAATATCAATTTGAGCAAAACTCAAAACTGCTTTTCCAGAGCTTTTTGGGGAAATTTTATAATCATGGAAAATTTGACGATTTTAAATCTTTGTCATTCTGAAACTCTTTCCAAAATTTCACATATGATATTTGACATGAAAAGATAAATTGATTTCTTCCTGTATACAATAATAATAACAAAGGAGTATTCAATCATGAAAATTGTTAATATTTTTTTTCTAGATAAAATCATACAGCTCAAAGAATCAAACAATTTCATAACACTGTTGCTTTAACACTTGATAAATCCAACAACAACAATGATGGTGATGATGATGATGAATAAAAGTGCTTCAGGCATTTGATTTCACCACCTCTCTATCTTTTTATATAGAAGTGCTTGTACTCAATGTGTCTTTTTCCATATTTCATACAAAGTAAATCACTTTTATCTTTTGATCAAATTAAAGCAAGTCAATAAAAATGTTTGTGTTTGTGTGTAAAAGCGTGAACAAATAAAAAACTTTTCATTTGTGTGGTTGATTGGTGGTTATTTTAAGTTGAATTGATAATAAAACTTTGTTTCAAAAATCAAAATACAAAAATGATAATAAATTAATTTTCAATTATATTCTATTGATCCTTTTCCTCTTTTGTTGGATATTGGAGAAATACAATCGAGTATATGTGAAGTGTAACAATATAACTACAGGTCTATGATATTAATGAATGAAGATAATTTGTAAAAGTTAATTTGGTGGTGTTTTGATATTGTGTAAAGGCTGTTGAAAAACTGATCATCAGAAACCATGTTTTAACATTTCTAGTGAAAAGTTCTGAATTGAATTGAAGAATTGATGATAAGAAATTAAAGAACTGACGAATTATTACCATGGTTTATTTCACGTGTATTCTATATGATTTTTTTTCATGAAAATGTATGAACAGGAAAAAAACTTCGCAGTTTTTATTTTTTATCATTATTATAATTTATTATGATACACAAAGACAATCAAAATAACGAGAAAATATTTATAATAAGAGATATGTTGAGACATTTTCTGTTTTTTTATTCCAAATCAAGATAAATTATGACAAAATAAATGGAAATGTTTCAATTTTTCATATCTCAATCATAATCATCTTTTTTATAATACATGTATTTTATCATTTTTTTTATTAAGCCAATTATGTAAATCACATTTCATACTCTCCGGTCAAGTTGAATGTCCATTTTGAATATTAGCAATAAAAATGTGTATACGTGTCGAGATTTTGTCCTTTATTTTGATGCAGGGTAAAACCCTTTTCTTGATTTTTATTTGGAATCGGCTCAAATAACTTTTACGTTCTGAAATGGTAACGTCTGACCAAATTTTGGAGTTGCCTTTACTTCGTTTAAAATTTTCATTTTTAACACGGAGTTTCTTTTTCTTCCTCATTTTAGTTTAATTTTGAGGTTTTGTGACAGATTTTTATTGTCTATCTAACTAAATAATGAATTCAATACTCCACGCAAAATCGTTATTTATGATACCATAAGGCTTTATTGCTAGTCTCAAGGGAAAGATATTTGTACTTTTTTTTAACACATGGAGAATTTTGTTGTAAAAATAAAACAGAAAAAAAGGCGATGAGGCTTCAAAAAAAATAATGAGTAACACAATTGAAAATTCAGTCTCATTTATTGTTCAATTTATAATATTGATCACTCAATCAAAGCATTTTGTGTTGCACTTTGTTCAGCATCGTACATTCTCCTGATTTCATCTAATAATTTTTCTATATTTGTTCCCATTTTGGCACTAATTGTAACAATCGGTACATCTACTCGTTTTTTTAACTCCTCTAAATTGTCTTCTGCTTCTGGTAAATCAATTTTATTTGCGACAATCAACCTTTTGCGTGTCATTAATTCAGGACTATATTTATTTAATTCATCAAGTAAAATTTCATAACATTTCCACGGTTTATCTATTGATAAATCAACCATAAACAGAAGAGCAGCACATCGTTCTACATGTTTGAGAAATTGAATACCTAATCCTTTGTTTTCATGGGATCCTGGAATGAGTCCAGGCAAATCAGCAATTGCTACTTGTTCATAATCATCATACTCAATAATGCCCACATATGGTTTGAGTGTTGTAAATGGATACGGAGCTACTTTTGGTTTTGCTCGTGTAATTGCATTCAACAGCGTACTTTTACCAGCATTCGGGAATCCAATTAATCCAAATTGAGCCATACTTTTAATTTCCAAGAGATACGTCAAGTCTTCACCTTGAGCTCCATATTCACAAATTTGTGGTGCTTGTTCGGTTGCTGTTTTAAAATAACTGTTACCTTTACCTCCAGCACCGCCACGACAGGCCATAAACATAATACCTTCTTCTTCCAAATCACCTACCACTTCCCCAACTGCATTTCGAACAACTGTTCCAACTGGTACTTTGACTATCAAGTGTTGTGCATTTTTACCATGACAATCTTTATTTTGTCCCTTTTCACCGTCTTTTGCTTTGAGCAATGGTGGAATATGATGTAAATCACGAATATCTTTTGTAGCTTCAAATAAAACGTGACCACCGTTTCCACCATCGGCACCATCCGGTCCGGCAAACTCGTTGCCGAATACTCTCAGAAATGAGATGCAACCGTCACCACCGCTGCCAGAAATGCATCTTACGCGCCTTTGATCTACGAAAAATTGTGACTCAAAAAAAATCATAGTTAAGAGTTGATTTAAAAATTATAATTTTTGAGCAAAATCTTACTGTGGGTCTCTTTGATTTCCCTTTTATGCTCCTTAATGCTTTGGGAGCATGGTCAGAAAAAAATCTGCTGTATATTTCTGATGATTTTTGACAAACTTGAATGTGATTCCCACTATTTTGCCCCAATAAGCGAAGACATAAATTAAACATTTCTGATTCAATAAATAATGATTATAAAATTTTTTTGTAATTTCAAAATTTATCGAAGAATAAATAATCACCACTTCATTTCGAGTGTGAAAATTGTATTAGAACAATATTTTTAAATTTAGCGAGTACTCTAATTGGACTAATTTTGACATTACTGCTAAACCGATCTAAACATAAATGTACAAAAAAAAACCAAAGTTTTCGAGAATGGAATTAGATATATCTAAAATATTGATTTAATAATCTTCATATTTGATCAATTAAATATTTATAAGCTAGTATGAAAAAAGTATAAATGTTTATAGGGTTTATTTAATATCATAAAATATAAAAATATCTAATAGTACTGTCCTGATTTACTAAAAATCATCCTTTTATATTTGATTAACTTACTTACTCGTCTAATTTTGAGTATATTAAATGCATATCACTGCGACTGTACCAATGCAAACTTCACATTTCATAAGTTATTCACCAAACCGGCGCATTTGATTAACGTCAAATTTTGACAGCCACAAACATAAATGATTTTTATGTAAACATCAGTGAAAATTTTTTTAAAAACACTTATTATTCATTATATTTAAAATTCAATAATAAATAAATGCATAACTTATTAGTAAAATAGTAAGGAATTCGGTTAACAAGGTAGATTGTGAAAAAATTCTTTATTTTATCATTATTTTTTGACTCAAAATTATATGCTATTGTTGTATGAAAATTTCAAGGCCATATTGTATTTTCGTAATGTACAATTTTAGCTAAAAAATTGATTTAAATTTCCGGTTTTCCAATTGATAATTAATTAATTTAATCATTCGATGATATCCCGCGAAAAAATTTAAAGTGTTTTTCGATTTTTGCAACTTGAAAATTGAAATTTTAGCATTTAACATTAAGCGATGTATCATTATGATAAAAGATCTTATCCCGGATCTTCTTACATTGATTCGGGGACAAGCTCAGGCATGTTGCCCATGTCTAATCTAAATACGACTGCAAGTAAAATGGCAGTTCCACAATTAAATACAGAATTAGTTGCACGTGCAATTTCGTATCATGGACTGCCGTTGCAAAAAATGTGGGAAGGCGAAAGAGGTGAAAATGATTTACAAAAACAAGGACTTGGACGTCCTGATTATTCAGTATATCAGATGCGACAAAAATACTTGACTTTTCAAGATCGAGCTAAACGCTTGAGATTGCATCAGTTTATTTCGAAGAAAGCTGATGACTTGTTTAATCATTTGCTGTTGAATAATATGAGAAAGTCAGTGAAGCCTAATACGGAGGAAATGAGTAAGGAAATTTTTATACAATAATTTAACTGTAATTTTAATTTGAATGTTATTTTTCAGATGCCACGGTTCCAATACCGCCTTATGAAGTTTTCTTGAATGTTGATGCTCAGGAACGTACACGCCATTTCTTTCAAGTATTTTTTTTTTTATTTTAATCATACTTTGATCCTAATTAAATTTTCTTTGACATTTTAGACGATCCAGAAAGGAGACGTAATTTATGGAAGTATCACAACAGCTACCAAGGCTAGCTTGCTTGTTAAGATAATTTGTGCCACAGGTTCAATACAAAGATTTGTCGGAGATTTAGGAATCAAAGTATTACGATTTTCTTTTAAATTTCATAATATTGAGAAAAAAATAACAATAAATTTTTGAATGAAATAAAACAAAACAATTTTCCTTTTTTGTAGGCGATGCTTCCAACGGTGAATACTGTTCCAGTTTTTAATAAAAAAGTTGACAAATATGATGTCAATGATTATGTGTGTTGTGAAGTGTTAGAATTGAGCCCTGAATCGCAAAAAATTATATTGACTATGCGAGGGGAATATCCTCGAAATGATGATATTTTGCCACCATTTGGTCTTATTTCAACCAATAATTTTCCAGAAGTCTTCAAGTAAGTCTCTAACGCGTGCTTTACTTTTTTGTCCTTGTGTCTGTATAATGATAACAAAACATTAATTGATAATATCACCGACTTCAATATTTAATATATTACAATTTTTTTAATTTTTCTGTATTTCCAGAACAGCTGCCGAGACTAAACACCTTACCTATAACGAGGTCTTAGAAAGTAGCAGCGCATTTAAAAACCCAAAATCTGAAGACATTTTATTTCAAGAGCTCGGATTGGATCCCAATGAATATCACACCAATATGACAAGTCTTAAAGGAAAATTTTCATCAAATGAATATGCTTCGGAAATACGTAAAAATCAAGCAAGCAAATGGGCATTTCGATCTGTTGCTGAAGGAATTGAACATTTCAAAGAAGGACGACATACTGATGCTTTTAGTTGTTTAAATAAAGCTCTTAGTATTGATCCTCGAAATGTTGAGGGATTAGTAGCGAGAGGAGCTCTTTACGCAAATAGTGGAAGCTTTAAAAAGGCTGTCGATGATTTTGAAGCTGCTCTAGATATAAATAATACTCATGCAAATGCACGTAAATATCTCGCTGAAACTCTTGTTGCACTTGGACGAAGTTTTGAAGAGGAAAATAAATACGAAGATGCTCGAAACGCATATCAAGACTGTCTCAAAGTTATTCCAATGCATGAAGAAGCACTCAAATCTTTGGAATACTTAAGAAATAAGGGACAGAGCAAAATGATTGTTCCCCCAACCGAATTGGAATTACCACGTAAGTCCTGTATAATATATAAATTATATAATTTTATAAATTTTACAAAATTTAATCGTATTTTTCCATACAGCTTTAAACATCAATAAATCTTTCAAATTAGAAGAAGATAGAAAACATTCAGAATCTCGTCGTGATACCAAAAAGAAAAAAGAAAAATCAAAGAAAAAGCATAAGCGTCGAGACTCATCAAGTGACTCTTCTTCATCAAGTGGATCAAGTTCTAGTAGCTCATCTTCCTCCAAATCATCAAGCAGTTCTGACTCTGATTCACGCCATTCTCGACACAAAACTAAAAAGAGGAATGATCCTTCACCATTCTCGCAGCAAATGATGAAAGGAGTGCATCAATTTAATGAACCTTTTGCTGGACTTGCTTTGAATAACGAAACCGATGATTATGAATCTAAAGTAAGAATTTTCATGATTTGTTTCTGCATTGAAATTTAAAGTTTTTAATTTTTATATTTTGTAGGTTCGAAAATTCCTCGAAATGGCTCGTCAAGACGATGATCATGAAGATAAAGTAAGAAAATTGATAAACGACGCTGCTAAATATCAAGAAGAACGAAAGAGTCTTGATGAGAAATCCAAGAAGAAAAAACGGAAAGAAGAAAAAAAGGCGAAGAAGGATGCCAAGAAAAAGCGTAAAAAGGAAAAACACTCAAAGAAAAGTAAAAAATCTAAATTGGATCTCAGTGAAATTGAAAACGCTAAAATAAGAGAGGCATTAAAGTATGAATTTAATGTTTATATTGATAAAAGATTCATAAAAAATAACTTATTATTTTAATTCTTAGAATATTTGAGAGTTTACCAGTTTTAGATGATTTAGGTGCAAAATTATCTGAAATTTATGGATCCAAAACACCTCCTAAACAACTTCAAACTCCAGTTTCAATACAAGATAAAGGCGCATTTGACACAACAAATAAAACGGTCGAAAACAAATGGAAAATGTCATTTCAGCATAAAGATGATGGGTTTCGTAATGTACAAGGTGGTATTCAAGCTGGACCAAGCAGTAGCCGAATGCCACCAAAGAAACCCAGTAAAGGACTCACACCTCCTGATTCTGATGATGAGTTGCCAGATCGGAGCGCTAAAGACCCTCGTACAGTGCAGAGTCAACCACGACGACTTCCGTCACCATTAAAACCTTATAGTAAAAATACGTTGGTACGAAAAACAGAAGTGACTGTTCCTCCACCTGTCAAATCGGGTCCTGTTGTTTTAGACAAGTTCGGTAATTTCCGGTAAGTTGTTTAAAACTTTCAGTGAAAGTCCAACAAATTATCGAATTGTTTTTAGCTTGGCTATTGCTGAACCTTTGACGAATCCTGTTCCAAAACCGATGGATGTTAGAAGATTGAGTCGATCTCGAAGTCCAAGTTATGATCGTGGAAGAAGGGGGAAATCCAGAAGTCGTTCATCAGATTACGCTCGTAAAAGGAGACACACTCGTTCAAGATCACGCTCAACATCAAGAGACTTGTATCGAAGACGTTAGTTTAATTAATTTCATAAGTTGTCCAAATTGGACTTTAAAATTGCTATTTTCTTTTCAGTTGCAATCAGCAGAAGTCGGTCACATTCAAGACCACGTCGTCGTTCACCAGTGCGCCAATTCCGTGGAGGTCCTAAAAAAAGAGGAAGAGGTTCTTATAAGTTTTTGGATCGGAGTCGTTTTTCACGTTCAAGATCACGCTCAACAGAACCATTAAGTCCAATAAGAAGCACAAATCCACTGGGAAGACCATTTGGAGGTGGTCGAGGCAGAGGAACTGGAAAAGGTGGAAGATGGATTCGAGGTAAAGGACCTCGTTTTAATAATCGTCGTGATCGAAGTGATACAAGAAGTCCTCCTCCAAGAAGATATATGAAATCTAAGAGTAAGGAGCGTGATTCTCGACGGGATGACAAAAGTCGTTCGCATGATGCCCGACGTGATGAAAAAAGTCATCCAAAGGATACCATTAAACCAACTGGTAATAATAGAGCAAGTGCAGAAAAAACAACAAAAGAAATTAAACCTGCACCAACAATGAGTAGAATTCAACAAACAATGATGGAACTAAGTAATACTGATCCTCCACCACCAGGAACTGAAGATGATTTTCAAAGCATGGATAGATTGGTAGCTAATGCTAATAAAACACGAAAAGAAGAACTGATAAAAAAGAATCCGGATCTTATTAAGGCAAATCGTTAAATGTGAATTTACAATTGACGCGTCAATAAGAGTTTCAAATAAAAGTAGGTTTAAAGCGTATTTTAACCAATCAATAAAAGCTTGATGTATCAACCTTTGAGTTTTATTATTAAATTAATTTTCATTTATTACAGATTTATTTCTATCAAATTTCATATTTTATTTCTCCTGATAAAAGTGAAACTTGAGAGGAGAAATAAAATTTTCCATTATAATCCTGATTTAAAGCGACGCCTTTATCATATCAATTTTCCTTGTTTTCATGTTTACAAAAACATTGCAGTTTGAAATGAAAATTCGTATCGAAAAGACGTGATAATAAAAATTCAGCGGATTTTTTCTTGTTCTATTTTATTTTATTTTATTATAATATTATTTAATTAAAATATAACTTAAGTGATTCATAATTGAATTTTAAAATTCAATATTAAACTTTAATTTTTCAGTTACTAAAACATTTACTAAGTTTTTTTTATATTGATAATGAATTACATTTTTCGGATTTTTCCTTGGTTTTTATGTAAAAAAAATATGATACGAACGAAGTAAAAGAGTGTTAATCCTTGTGATACAAATATCAAATAATGCCATGTGGTTTTGTTTTGGTTTAATAATAAAATGTATGTTTAAATAAATGTATATTTGTGAAATGTTTAATAAAGTTTAAAAGAAAATTATCAATGATGAAAATAATAAAAAATATAATTAAAATAAAAAAGAAGTAATTATAATTATGATGTTCAATACTATAATCAATTTAATATCTAAGATATGATTTATCTAATTTGGATAACTTTAAATAATTATTAATAACATTCGAAGGTAAGTTTATCAAAATAATTTTTTTTTATATGTATAGTAAAAATAATAATTTATTTATTAATGAATGTTAAATACTGGCAGGAAATTAATACAAGCTCGTAGCTTAATTAAGTTTAACTAACAAAATCTAAATTATTGACTCAGTATGAATTTTACATGATTCATAATCTTTTTTCCAACATCTTTAATTGGAGTTTGAAGTTATGAGTTTATTTTCCATACAAATTTTTTATTACATTTCCTTATTTACTTATTGTTAAATTATTATTTAATAATATTATTGTAAAATTATGGCTGTTGATAGTGTATGTTTATTTTAATTGGTATATTATATTTTGCTCATCATAATAATTATAAATTAAACTTAATTTTATAACAAATATTTATTTATAAATTATAATATTTTTTTTAAACTATACAAGAATAAGTAATTCAAATGATAATTTTACTTAATTAACAAAAACAAAAGGATTGAAAATTCATTATTATACATATATGTATTAAAATAAATTAAAATATTCACTCTAAAAGATTACAAATAAATTAATATAAATTATTTTATTATTGTCCATTATTAAAATTGCGCTATTTATATTAATTTTCACTTGTTTTAAAAATTAAAATGAAAAAAAAAAGTTAAAACTTCTACTTTTTTCAACATATTCAATTTTTATTTATAACAATACATTTATATTCAATACAATGTAATTTCAATATGTATACTGAAAAATAAGTTCCTTCATGAAAATTTTACATTGAAAAAAGGCACAATTGAAATAAACTGAATTGATACATATACACACACAAACTCACTGTAAAATACAAAATAATAATAATAAAAAAAAATTGAATAGAGTCGAGATATGAATAGAATAGATTTTTCCCATACAAAATTATACTTTCATTTATTATTATTGTTGTTGAGAATTTTATTTTATATGAACAACATTTTCAATGTTTTGTTGTATTATTATTATTATTGTTATTATTATGGAAATACACGTATGATGTATGTGTGTATAAGTTTATATGAATGATGTCTCTATTCAAAATCTAACAGGCATGAGAACAAAAATTTAAATTTTTCTATTCAATATAATTTTTCTTGTTCATATTTATCATATAAAAATACAAGTACACAAACACAAGTACAATTTATATACTAAATAAAATATTCAATTTCTTTTTTATGTTTATTGAAATATATTTAACTGGAAAGTAACTGTTTTTGCAATAATTTTCAATTTCTACAGAAATAACAATTGATGTACAATTAATATGTATATAAAAATCTTTTAACAATAATGTCAAATCAGCATTTTAAACATAATAAAAAAATAAAAAGTATTTTTTTTTTGTTATTTATAAATATATCAAACTTTATCCATTTTTGAATGCTATAAAAGCATATAAATTATATAACACTTCCTTTAATCTTCAACCGGAAATAAAATGCAATTAATCTGCTGCGTGAATTGTAAAGTGGTTGATGCACATTTTTGCATCAAGTATAAATGTAAGTACGTAAAAAAAAACAATCTGTTTTAAAATGTTTATACATATTTTGTGGTGGGGTTGCTATTATTGCATGATAATCGGAAAATTCTATTGAGAGTGGGAAACTAATCGCATTCAATTATTTTTAAATGTTTTTTATAGATTGTGATGAAGAAACTTTACTTTAAACTTTACTTTAAATTTAATCAAAACTGCTAAAATATCTTTTCAAGGATAGATATTATGAAGCCTTCTACTTAGTATATTTTATAATTAATTAATTATTAATGCTACCAGAAAGTACTTAAATTATTTAACTTAAATAACTAACTTAATTAAGAACTCTATGATATCATCAAAAGTCTCATATCTAGAGCAATCTTCAATTCTGTTACATTCAGTCGTTGTAAAAAATTACCAGGACAATGACTTCGAAAGCATTCAACAACCAAATGAGGTGAAAATGTGTATGCCCGAAGATCAAATTTGACTTAATACGTGCAATATTTTATTTTTGATTAAATTTCATTATTAAATAAAATAAACTTCAAGTCACAGAAGTCCTCAATTAATGAATTTTAAGATCTTAAATGTCAATGTTTTAATGGTCATTATAATTTTGTACTCTAAATCACAAACAACAGAAACCCTTAAGCACTAATTTGCATTAAAATTCAAAATCTATTCTACATCAAAAAAGGTTAAATTTATCATACACAGAAAAAGAGGATGCATTTCAGGATCTTGATTATATCATATTTAGACAAAAGTACATGAATGTATGAATGATGGTGATAATGATTATTATAACTTTTGATAAATTTGAACAATAAGATAAGATTCCGCGTTTATTGTGTTAGATTAAAAGGAAGAAACATTATTATGCATTTATTGTATAACTTGATAAATTCATGTCACCTTATGTAAAACAATTTTCTATTCAAATATGATTTCTTGACAATGAAATGGATTGTAATTTGTGCATACAGCCTCATTGTTCTAAAATGAATGTTTGGAACGCTCTATATTGAATAGTGAGTGATAAGTTATTAACTATTGTTGTAAGAGCACTCTTAAGTTTACAAGTAAAATACAAAAATTCTCTTAAAAAAATAAGAAAGACACTACTATTCAAAGCTCCTATCAATTTTACTTCCAATAAAAGCTTTTAGTACATGTTTTCATGCATCCTTCTAAATCGTAGAAATAGTCTTGTTATTCCCGTTATGCTACCCAACATAAAAATTTAAAAAACCACAGTCAATTCATAATTAAATTAAATTAATTTTAAAGAGTAAAATCCCTTTCAAAATTTGGATAACAATTACAGTTTTCTCAAATCACTTCAAAGATCAAGTAACCATCAACAAAATTTTCCCTTTAGGGTTTTTTCCCTTTCGTATTTCTGTTGCTTTCTGATTCATTCAATAAAATTCACAAGTATTTTTTGAACAAAGGTAATAAAATAACTCAATTGAGAAATTCATATTTTTTGATTGTTTTCCATTGAAATTATTTGATTATATAACCAAATATTAATAAATTTCAGCATAAGAAGTGATTTGTTGTGGACTGTCCTTTGACTCACTTAAGGGCATATTCTTGTTTATGCTCCAATTATAATTGAATGATGAAACTCACTTCAGATAAAAAAATTCATTTTAAATAGAAAATAGCATACATTTTACTATTAAACAAAGGTTCTGTTTATGGAATGAGATCATGAGATATGTTTGAAAATTAACGCTATTCAAACACAAATTTCATGTTGAAATATATTTCTTGTTGTGTGATTCTAAATTTTCTTCTTGTCTTGTTTTCTTTTCAACAGAAATAAAAGATAATAAAACAGTTTTCTCTCGATTCAATTCAAGTGACGTTTTTTATATATGAATTCAACATACAAATATAAATAGAAAATAAAAAAAATATAAAAGAAATAAGTTTATATTCTGACAAATAATTTAGATCTTATTCATAAAATTGCAAAACTATTCATAAATTTGTATAGAAAAATATTGTGTACCTTTTTTATTTATGATTTTTGGTAAAACTTTCTATTCCATTTTTTTATCCTTATGGCTGTGAAATAGACTTAATTTTAAAAAATGTCTTATGTTTACCTAAAAAATATTAAAACGATTCAACTTTGAAACTCATTTCAATATGTTTTAAGACAATTTATAATTTCAATTCAAACAGTTGTCACTTTGGTTACCTTTTTTAAAAAAAACTCAAATTCAGCTCAATTTGAATAAAGTATTAATCAATTTTTTTTTGGAAGACATGGAATATAAGAATAAAATAGACATATTGTTCGAATTTACATAAACAAAGAAATTCAATTAAATTGATAAGAAAGTGAAAATCAGTGGGATGACAAGATGGATAAAAAAAATAACTTGACTTTGTTCGAATAACTCAAGTGCATTTATTCAGAGTCCAGTTTCAATTCATTAATTCAATATAACTCCTGAAATTATAATTATTCACAAATAATACAAAGCTTTTTTTTCACATTCATTTCACTTATTCATTATTATTTGTAATCTTCAGGACCAACGATTTCAATTGTTTTATATTTGAATGTATTATTATTAAAATATTATATTTACATAGGACTACAAAGACACACACAATCACAGAGAATTATAAATAAAAGGAAAATTCAAAAAGAGAATATTTAACTTTTGTTTGTGTACTTGCTTTAAATGAAGTCGAATTTTATTATGTGAAACCATAACAATATGTTTTTGGTTTTTTTACATATTGAATTGAAGCTTTATAATAAAATTTTATATACTTACATTTTTGATAACATGTCTAAAAATTTTTTATTGATTTAGAGTGAGTTTCACAGTTTTAAATCAGTCAGTAATTTGAATACTAAGAATAAATCTCTTTACTTCCTAATCTTTGACACGAGCCATAAACTTAATTCAATAAAAGATGCTTTGAAACTCTTCTTTTTTAATTTTTTTTCATTTGTTGATAAAACACGTCAAATTTAACAATGACAACAATGACGGTACTTCTTTGATGAGAAAAGAATTGTATGAAATTTCTTTCAAAAGAAATCGCCTTTTTTGTGCTCAAATATTTTTGAAGCAAAGGAAAAAAGACACCCATTTTGCATTCAATCATTTATGATTCATTCACAAAATGAAAAGAAAATTTGATACGAAGAAAACAAATCCTTTATTCACCATTACTTTTCCCTCTATCTCTTTTTTTATCATTTTTATTATTTTTTTTGAAAAGTAAAATAAAAAAAAAGAAAAGCAATGAATGAATAAAAATTTGTGAACAACATCTTTTATATTTTTCTTTTGTTTGTATAGTGTGTCGATAAAGTTAACGCACATTTTTGAATAGGTAGAATAATGGAAGTGCGTGGCATGGCGTGAATAGTGTCTCAAAAGTTGAAATTTTTGAATTTTAACACTGTCAAAGATTTCTCATTTTTCGACTTAATTTTCTCCTTCTTTCAATGAATTCATGATCACTATCAATATTAAATGAAAAGTGCGAAATGATGAGTCAAGCTAAAAATTACAGATACCATGAAAAAAGCATGATGAACAAGCATACAATACAAAAGGGTGGCATTCTCTATTATTATTATTTTATATCTGAATAAGAAGAAAGAATAAAAGAAAGTGTGTGTATGATATCTGAATTTAGGCTTTTTCGAATACAATGGACATAATACTGTCATTATTTTACAATTCAATAAGAGTAACAATAAAAAAATCACAATACAAAGACATCATCGCACGAATAACTCAATTCAAGTTGATGCAAGTGAAAATTATGTATAAAAAAATGTTATTTTAATATTTCATTAACAATTTTTTTAGATAGTTTTACTCCTCTCTCTTTGTTATTGTTGAAAAGTCATTTAAATACAAATGAATTCTAAACAAGCACACAATATAGTGCATTCATTATTATTATTACAACACAATGATAAAATAACCATAATAGAGATGTTCATAATAACAAAAATAATAATAGGAACATACACACACACACCAATTCAAAGAGTGAAAATCCTTTTGTTTAAACAATAAAAACACGACAATGAACAATAGATCTATTTGCTTTGTTCTATGAATTTTTATATAATTTTCAGCTATATACGTTCACACAATCTATTATAACATAAACAAAAGCATTGATATACATTTTTTTTTTTTGCAGAAAAAAGAACGAAATAAAAGGAAAAAAGAAGAGTGTAATCCTTTTGTAAATACATTTTTTGATAGAAAGGAAAAATTTTCTATGAGCTATCTATCTATTCTATTGTTCATTTTCATCGGGTTTTTTGAATGTCTGTATGTGGGATTTATGTGAATCTCATTATCGAAAACCAAAATAAACCTTTAAAAACAGTTTTTCAAAATTTTTCATAAAAAACATGTTTAAATTTCATAGCTAAGGTTAGTTCTTGAAGAAATCTTCAGCCAACACTTGCAATATTAAGATTTCTTGTGACAACTTGATTAAATCAGAGATAATGCGGAATTAAATTCAAGTTGAAAGTCCTTATTATGAAAATATTAGATAATTGTATGATTAGAATACGATCTTCGAAATCGGAGAGTCCGAAATCCTAAAATTCTTTCTAGCTCCAATCATTAATTTAATTAGAATTGGTACAATTATCCAAAAAATGCCCTACACTCATACATTATTATTTAAGCTTTTTATAGGTTATATCTCATTATCATATTATATTTAGATTATTCAGCAAATAAAATTTAATTCATTGTTTTATAAATTGTATTTATAATTTCACATTTTTCTATTAAATTTCCTGTTTTAAAAAAAACAGAGGAGTCACATTTCAAATGGTCAGTGTTCCTATTAGATTTTTTGTAATAAAATTATAAGTTTTATTATAATCGCAAATATAAAAAAAAATATTAATATAGATACTAAAGAAAAAAATTGAAACATCTGTTAAAGATATAATAAAATGCGCTTTTGGTACCTAATTGTAAAATGTGGCAAGAGAGTGATGGAAAGAGGGATGTTGATTAGGACTTAAAAAAGCACATAAAAAAACTTATCATATAATTTTAGACTTCAGTACAAAAGCCCGTTTGAGTATTCTTTTTTTTTGTAGATTTTTTTTATTGACCAATCATGAAATAGAAAGAAACAATATCTTCACCTTTTGTTCAAATATAAAAAAATACGCTTTCATCAAAACTTTAATGATAATTTAATTTTTTTCCTAAATCGACAATTTTTTGCTTATTAAATTATTTATTTGATTCATTAAATTAAAAGATAAACTTAAAAAAAAATTAAAATGTTCGTGATACACTTTTTATCGTCATCGCATTATAATTATGCTTAGTCAAATGAAACAGTGTTCAGTTCAAAATCGTGTTTTTAATTTTATATGAACTCGGTGCAAATATGAATAAAAGTTACACATCAAATTGTGATGATAAGTTTTGTTTTTTTTTGTGTTTCACTTAAAAAAGCTTGTTAGTTTAATGGTGTCAATTTAAGCATTTACTGGTCATGATGCGATACAGCAAATCAGTTAAACAAGTTACATCCTCTGGAAAAGTTTAAACTGATAATTTAACTTAGTTAAAATTTGTGGAAAAATGCGTCGTGAAGCCCATGGAAAAACATTCAAATATTTCTCATTTGTAATATTTTCAATTTTTTGGATTGTGTTTTACTTTTCCTTTAATCTCTCAAACCACTTTTCATCAAATAATGAGATGATATCAGCAGACGAATTCAAAACAATTGTCATTGAATTCGAAGATCCTGAAAAAAAGTTTGAAGTTGATGAAGAATTTCTCGAAGAAATACGTGATTTGGATTTAGAAGAGTTGAGTCAACGTCACAATGAAACTTTGATTAATGAAATTTCCAGCGTTACAAAAAAACAACATAATTTGGTAGTTGCTGGATGGAGAACTGGTTCAACTTTAACGGGAGATATTCTTAAATCATACCCGAGATCTTTTTACCATTATGAGCCATTTTTGTTTGTTCAACAGGAATTGGAAAAGCTTAACATGAGTATTGCAAAAGATACGTTAAAGAATCTTTTTTTATGTAATTATACAAGCTTAGAACTCATATTGGATTTTAATAATGAAAAACAATGGCCATGGACATTTAACAGTCAAGTTTGGTCATTTTGTAATGCATTCAATTCATTTTGTAAAAATCCAAAATTCCTTTCAACTATTTGCAAAGTTTTTCCTGTTCAAATAATTAAAACTGTACGTGTAACATTAAATCAAATTTCTCCTCTCCTCGATGATTCAGCTCTCAACCTTAAAATTGTTTTACTTGTTCGTGATCCCCGTGCTGTCATGAATTCGCGGGCCAAACAAAATTGGTGTCTACGATCTGATAATTGTATGAGTAGTGAAGTATTGTGTCATCGTATGGAAAAGGACTATTACGAAGCAAAACGACTGCAAAAACTTGTACCCGATCGAATTCAAGTACTTCGATATGAAGATCTCGTTTCATGGCCTCATCGTACCACAAAAAATTTGTATGATTTTTTTGGCATGGAAATGACAAAGGAAGTTATTGCATATTTGAATATGAATACTATTTCGCAAGTGGGACGGACACAACCGGAAATTGCTGCAATGTTGCGACGTCATGGTGCATTTTATAGTCATTGGCTGAATGAAATGGAATTTGAAGTTGTGTTAGACATTCAGAAAAATTGTGAAAAAGCAATGGAATTATTTGGGTATCGAACTATAGATAATTGGACAGAAAAAAGTTCAACTTTTGAGCCATTAGCTGAATTTGTATTTTAAAAATATATTCTTTCGTTTTTTCTTTGAAATTGTGGTTAAATGTCTGTATGGAAAAGAAGAAGAAAAAACATACTAAATGAAAAGCTTTATGATTTTGATGAATAAAAACTTGAATTTTTATAGATTTTAGATATCAAAAGCATAAGAAAGAAATTTCATCTCATAAGAAGCGCATAAAAAAGCGCATTTTGGTCTCATTAAGAAATTTCATGTAAAATATTTTGAGAATCAAAAATTTATCTTCTTTTTTCGCCACAATTTTTCTATGAAAACTCGTGCAAATAGCGAACTATTCTTTATTTCGTCATAATTTGCTCAAAATAGCTAGTTTTTACCAGAAATTCATTATTATTTCTAATGTGACCATGTATAGATTACAAAAATAAATTATTTCAAAAGAGTTTTGAGGTATCATTACTTCAACTAATTTTCCTACATTCATGCTTGTATCAAAGATCATATCAATGATTTCTGATTCTTTGGTAGCATATTCAAAAATATGGAAAACTATTTGAAATGAAAGTTTTACCTTTCATTTTTTTTTTATTTTTGAGAAACTTTGAAAAGACATGAAAGTTGTTACATTTACCATCAATGTGCTTTAAAAATCAACAGTGACTGCATATATTTATTTTTTCCATTTTCGAGTACTCTTTGAATTTATATTATAATATGCGATAATCATGTTTTTGTGTACACACATACATTTTTTAAAAATAAAACTGATGACTATATAAAAATGTTGCATTTATGTACATAAAAAGGATAAAGTAAAACAAAAGACACGTTACAATTATAAATGACAAGTGCTAGTTTTGTTGTTTTGTGCTTCATTGTTGAGTTAAGGAGAAAAAGAAAATTTTGAATCCAAGTTTGCTTAAATGGTAAAAGGGAGTGCATTTTGATTGAAGTTTTTTTTTCCATAAGTTTTTCTTTATCTATCAGTTTTTAGCCATTTTTAAATTAATAGGAAATGTTACTTTAAATTTTAAAATTTATGAAAATTGTAATATAAAAAAAATGTGATGTGATCGTAGACGATATGGACAGTCGTATATCAATTACAACACTCTCCCTGAGAATATAAACCACGTACGAACCTTACGTTAGATTCTTCTTTTTGCTTGAAGGTTATTTTTTTTCCAAATATGAAAAAAATTTACCCTGTTCATAGATTTACTACATTACTACATAATATGTTATTACAAAACAATGCAAGAAATGTAAACTTATAAAACACAAACGCATTAAATGTAAAAGAAGAAAGGAAAAGAATAGTGTGACATTTTTTCTGTTGTATGTGAGAAAAACAATTCAAAATCACAAAAATACTACATCAAAGGTATTTTCCGTTTAGAGCTTTAGTATGTTTGTTTGAAGTTGAAACAGTACACATTATTCAGGAAATATTATAATGAGCCACTTCTTACAATTTTTCTTTATTTCTTCTTATTCTTTTCACATAGACTTTTTTTTCTTCTAAAATGTGTAGAAACCCTCTATAAAACAATTCAATTTCATTGAAAAGTACAAAAGTATTTAAACGACTCATCATTTTATTGTTAAAAGCTAGTGCCTACTCATAAGTTTCCATTGTTGCGCTCTCATATAAAGAGAAGAAAGTGAAAAAAGGAAAAAATATAATGATCTTTGGTAATTGGAAATTCACACGTTATCTACATCAATAAATAATGTTAAAAAATGTACCGAAAATTTGTGAGAAGAAGTCATTTAAGATGAATTTAGATCTTTTTTCATTCAATAGACAATTTAAAAAATTGGTATTTTCATTTTTTCTACAATTGAATCAAAGTATATTAATGGAAAATCGAGCCTCCTTGTACCTGTGCCTTCCACGTCTTTTTTCTCAGAAATTTACATATAGATGTAAAATTATAAACTTTTCAAATACTAACCCTAAACCCTTCAAGAGGAACAATCTCGATATTTTTTATCTCACCTTATTTTCTAAGGATCTCTTTGGTCATTTTTATGAGTACCGAATTTTGACTCTAACATGAAAATAATGCGTCGCCTTAAGATGTTGTGAAATCATTTCATGCGCAATGGAAATTGATCAAATTCCCCTTTTTGATTACTTATAAGAGAATGATTTTTTTCTCATCACTTACCTATGACAATAATAATTCAAAAGTTGAATAAAACAAATTTTTTTTTGTTTTACAAACTTTATTAATAATATTAATTATTATGCATCTTTTATTGACTATTACATTTTTTTAATGATTATCTGGTTTTTTTATGTTTTCATTAAATTATTGTTTTTAATATTTATGCATTGATATACAATGATATTTATTTATTTTTTTTTTAATTTACTCTGTTTAAATATTTATCACATTGGAATATACAGTCTCAATGATATTAATAAAATTTATTTTTCTCATTTTCTTTTATGTAATGATTTATTATTTTTATTTTTTGCTATACTGTTTTTAACTTGGGCATTCATATCTCAAAAAAAATAACAATTATAATAATGCAAATGTTTTTCTTATTTGGTCAGTTTAAGGAGATTTTAGTTTTTTTTTCTTTCACTTACGTTAAATTTTAATTTTCAAAAAAGGTACTCTTTCTCTCTCTTTTTTTTCAATGTCTTGCTAATTATTTGTTTTCAACTAAAATTTTAAATAATTTTTTTCGATCTAAAAAATTAGAATGTTAAAAATACTGATGGTGATGAAAAATAAGGCACCCTATTAAATAGAAAATTTGGCTAAATTAAAACGCGGTAAGAAGATATTATATTTGGAACTTCAAGTTTAATTTAAAAACAAATTTGAAAGTAAGAGAGTTCGAAAGAAGTGTGATTCACCTTTTTTAAAAATCATTATTACTTTATCTATTTCTATAAATTAACATTTTATTTTTTCTTCTATTTTACTTCTCTAAGATCTTTCGATGACTTGTTAGTACATTTGTTTTGTTCATTTTGCTTAAATATCTTTGTTATTTTAATGTTTTTCTTTGTATTAACTTTTATTGATTTTTTTTTTATTTTTATTAATTTTTAAAGAATGTTACAGCCTTTTTTAATTAAAGTTATTTTTTTTTTATTATTTCAAAAATTGCATTAAACACAAATCCAGCCTTAATAAATAGTTTTACTAATTATAAATTGCTGCATTTATTTATTTATTTTTTTGGAGCGGAAGGTTGATAGTATATTCTCTAATGATTTTCTGTTTTTCCTTAATTTTTTCGAGATTTTGTCATTGATATATTTTTACTTTAGATTTATTTACTTTATTTAGTAACATTATTCTTTGTCTATTATTAATAATATTTTTTTAACATTACACACTAAGATACTTAAAAATTATTCAATTAAACATCAATTTTATTTTTTTTTTTTATAATTATTAAATATTTATAGTTAAATGATATCATATTTTAGGACTGTTCACACAGTTCAGAATCTCTCTGTCATTTTAATTTTTTGACAATTCGTAATTTTAATTCTTGTAATTTGTTTATTTAACTTAATATCTCTTGTTTTGTTTTTCTTATGTTTTTGGCAATTCAATCGTTTGTTTTCTGAGTCTTTTTTCATTAATTTCACTAAAGTAGATCTATTCAAATGCTGTTTGAATATGAAATATAAATTTAAGATACATTTTATAAGTACGTTCAAGATTTGTTAAAATGAAAGGTGATATTACGAGTTAAGACATCTAAATCAAGATCGACTTCAGATTATACCCAGAACGAGTCGATGCACAAAAATGAGATCATCTTAGTGAAATTTAATAGACCTAAAGCTGGTGGGTCCAACCTTAGTTTAAGCGACAACAAGGAAATTTGAACATGTCTCTGATTTGAGCAAAGCTTAAAAGTCATTATTTGATTCACTCCTCAATCGAGCTCTTTGACTTTGTGCTTACAGAGCTTAAGCCGGGTTAATCTTTTACTGTATGCTTGGCGGTTTTGTTAAAAATTCTAGAACTTTCCTTGTATAAGCCTTATTAATACTTTTAACACTATAACAGCCGAACTTCGGTACATCAGATCAAGTTTCACTGCGTGTCGAAATTGTAGGACAGCTGCTAAAGCTTACAATTTCAATCGAATTGTAAACCTTTAGATTGACCATTTAACCAATATACCGTATCTTTAGATTTCTTTCTTCAATTTTCTTTAATTAGTGAAATTAACTACTAATAGTTAAAAAAATATAATTGTAAATAATAAATTATTAAATAAATTTATGGCTATGGCATCAAATATACATCAACTACTCTCTATTTCCATTTCTGAGATACTTTTTTCATATTTCAATTGACTATTTAATAAATTAAAGCTGTATTTTTTTGTGCATTTTTCTTCCTCCTTTCTACAAGTAACGTGATGTTTTAACCTAAATTTCTCTACTTTTCGATTGGAAACTTTAATCTAATATGTGAATGAGAGATCCTGAACTGATTTTAAGGGGTCAAGTTGATTTTTTAAGGTACTTTTTATTCATAATTGAGAATTTTGTTTTTCCACAGTTATTATTTTTTATTAAATTTTGACAATAAGATAAAATGTGCGTAAGTGCCATCTAACTAAAACTTTTTTTTAAAAAAAGTAACTTATTGTTGATAATTTTTTTTTGCAAGGTTGCTTTATTTTCCAAGGTAACACATTTTTATTTTTAAATCACTCTCTTACATTCTAATAATATTGATATAAAAATTAACAAAAAAAGAAGTGTATCAGCTAAGCTGTATTTTTTCTTAGTTAAATTTGTACCATGACTCGAAAAATTCATTTAAAAAAAAATTAAATCAATGTGTCTTTTTTATTCAAATAAAAACTAAAATAATAAATTTTAAATTAATTTGGTTATTTTAACACTGAGCTGATACATTTTGAAGTCATAAAATGTTATGAAGCGCAAATTACCATTAACATAAGCGTGTAATAATAATATATTTTATAACTATAAACTTAACAATTATTTAAATTTAAATGGAAATTAATTTTAATTTTTATAAAAATTATAGCTATGTATGAGAAATAAGTACATCCATTAATAATTATAAAATGAAAGAGAAATTTGTCAAAGAAATTTAAGATCATAGAGATAATTTGTATTTTTTGTTTTTATTTTTTGAAACCACAAATTGATTTTCTTATAGATATTTTGAGACAATCTATTCTTCATGTTACTAAAACTGATCTTTAACCATGAAATTCAAATTTAGAATGATATTAAATTATAATTTAATGTTAATAAAATACATTTTTATCAATTTTCAATGATAAACATCAATAAATAAGCTAACATTCAGATCACCAGTCGAGATCACCATGTATAAACGTGATCAACATTAAGAGGGTCTT
Organism: Culicoides sonorensis; assembly: GCA_900002565.1. Classification (NCBI taxonomy): domain Eukaryota; kingdom Metazoa; phylum Arthropoda; class Insecta; order Diptera; family Ceratopogonidae; genus Culicoides; species Culicoides sonorensis. The sequence goes on along the minus strand of LN483605.1, from coordinate 36,479 downwards.
ATATTATATTTTGATATTGAAAAGAACTTCCGCAATGGCAGAATGCCTAAAATACTCGCATTTTTTGAAAATGGGTAAGAAATGCGCATGAGCTTTTACTCTTGAAAATTGGTTCTATGTTTATTTTTGATCTAATCTTTTCAATATTGTTCCCACACATTCATCACGCCTCAAATACCTCGAACCATCTTTTATATTGTCTTGAAGTCCTTCACTTTCCAGGTAGAAAATACTGTAATTTTATTTTTTTATTCTGAAATATCATCAGATTGAATACTAATGTGTTTAAATTTTAAATCATTAGTTATATAAAAATTTTACGCATTTCTGAATAGATTGTCTCATCTACACTCAAGTTATCTTTTATCTTAGTTTTTTATAGAGTATGATAGTAAAAGAGATATTTTATTTACTTATAATATGAGGAGAAGCCACATATTTAAATCACTATACCTTTATCTTAATTAAATATTTTCAATCACTTAAACATTCTATGATAAAATTATTCTAATTTAGCACAACATTTTTACTATCCATCAATAACATTTAAAATAAAACTAGATTTCTATTATTGTTTATATCTTAATTTTTCTATGAAGTATTTTATATCAAAATCCATACTAAATTTTGTATTTTCTCATAATATTTTACTTTTAATTTTTTTTAATGTATTTATTTTAATAAAAATTGCCACCATTAAACGTTAATAGTATATTTGATATAATATCAATCAATATAACAATAAAGGTTATTTATTACATTGACAAAAATACGATTTAGAAAATATTCTTTGATTTAATACTAGCAGAAATATTAATTTTTAATTTCCAACCATTCAATTATTATTTGGTAAAATTCTTCTTTTTGTTGCTTTTTTTGTCTTGTTTTTTTTTAACTAAAAAATCACTGAGATGCTATAAAATAATAAATATTTAAAATATTAATAAAAAAATATCAAAATTGATTTAAATTCAACAAAATGCAGTCAAAAATTATTATTCACTCTCATTATTTAAATTAATTTTATTTTTTATTGTAACATTAAATTAAAAAAAAAAATTGCCACACCGCACTAACACGATATATAAGGTATCCTCCTCCGCCAAAAAAAAATATAATTTTAGAATAATCAAATAAATAATAAATTATATGTATAATAATAATATAATATAATAACTGAGTTACTTTTTTTCATAATGGCACTATCAAAGATCTTCGAAATGCCATAAAATATGGACTGGATATAATTTTTAATTGATTATTATCATTTTTTTTTTATTTCAAACATTTTTTCTCTCAGTACGTTAAATTTTAATTTTTTGATTAATAATAATTATGTTTAATTAATTTATACTTTTTTATAATGTTGTACGTTATTTTTTTAATAATTTTAATATTAAATTAATATTCATAAAAACAAACAAAAAATCAATAAAAAATTATTATTTTTTTTAATCTTCATGCTTAATCGAATTTTAGTTAATCATGATAATTATATTAATAAAAGTTTAAATTTCTCACTTAATATAATTTAATTTTAACACATAATAATAATATTGATAATAAAAATTTAACTATAATTAAAAAGCAAGCTATTATATCGGTGTGTATTTTTAAGAATAACAAGAAAAAGATAATAATAGTATAATAATAAATTTTATGTGTAATAAGTGTAAGGAAGGAATCAACCTTATATTTGATATTTGGATGATATTTTTTTTTATAAATAGTATTTCTTTGTTAATTTTTGTTTGTTTTATCCTTAATTTAATCAAATTTCATTAATTTTTTGGCAGGCTTTTTATAATAATAATTTTTTTTTTTCATATAAGGCGATTCATATTTTGTTTTTTTTTATGTTATCAACATTATTTTCATTTTGTTTTTAGTTAAGTAAATAAGTTACTATTGAATGACTAAATAAATGACTAAACTATTTGTTTGTTTTTTTTTTTTTTTTTTTTTTTTTTTTTATAAAGAATGGTAAGAGATACTGGAATTACTTTGCACTTTTCTGGTAAATTTTTAACAATTTAAAACTAATAATTTTGTTTTTTTTTTGATATATTGATAAGAAGATGTCTTGCTTTGTTTATCCATTAAAGTGTCCTGGAAATTAAAAAAATTATATTTAATTAATATTTATAAGAAATTGAAAAAATAAGACCAATTCAGAGCACGGAGTTAAAAGTCTAAAATAGAGAGGATAGAAAAACAAAGTTCATGGTTTAAGACGATGTTTAAAGAATTACAAACTCTAAAATTTTCGAGACCTAGAGATCTAAATTAGCTTAAAATTCAATGCCTTTTTACGAATTTAGAGCTTTAGAGCTCATTAAACATGTTTTAGATGATAAATTATACTCACATCATTCAATTAGATGACATTTGTCCTTATTCTTCGATAAATTTTCCAATTTTTAAAACTGCTTGTACGAATAAGATTGTTGTGATGTAAAATGATTATTATGATTGCTGCCAAAACCGTAGGGTTGCTGATGTTGATTGTTATTAAAATGGTGATGTGCATTATTGTTAGTAAAATGTTTGTGATTGAGACCATTATTGTTATTATTATTATTATTGTTGACTGCACCAACGTTGGTTGTAGTGAGTAAGGCAGCAGCTATATTTTCCAAAAGATTGTTTGTATTCATTTGATTGTTGCTGTTATTATTGATGATTCGATTTAAGGCAGTCAAATTATTATTGTATGTTGTATTAAAATTAATATTTGGTTCATGAAATTGTTGTTGTTGTTTAAGTAAATTATTCATGGCTGCCGGATTCGAATAATAATTATTCTGAGAATGCATCATATTTTGTCTTGAAATTGGTGGCGAATGCATTTGCTGTGGTTGCTCATTGATTCGTACATTTGCAATCACATTTGCAATAAGGCCACTTTTCTTTCCATTTGGATTAATTATTGTATTGTGAGTGCCATAATCTATAGCAGTCATTTGTCCATTGATATTAGTCTTAACACTATTTGTATTACTGCTAGTACTACCATTAATGTTATTATATCCGTTGTTCGGATAAATAAAATCACAGCATTTGCAATTAACGAGAGCATATTCTTGAAGGTGACCATTGGCTCCGAGTCGATGATATTGTGAACGATTTTCCAAAAACATTTTCAAATTATTTTCCGGCAAATGGGCAAATTGGTACATACCTTGATGTTGCCAGATATTATTACTGGAATTATTATTATTGAGATTTGCACCCAAGTCAAGTATATTACGACCGTTAATTTCAATTCGTAATTTGGCAATCAATTTTTTTTGTTCCTCAATACTGTAATAATCGGTCAATTTTTCGTCGTTCGTTTCGTTTTCCTCAGAATCAATACCAGAATCAGACACTTTTTCCTCCAATAAATCAATTTGCTTCTCCTCTTCTTCAGTCTTTAAATCCATTGCATCGTCCTTTTTATCATTTTCGGTGGTTGTAACGAATTTTGCAGCATGTTTTGGCTTTGGAGATAATAATTGGTGGGTATTTTGGTCTGATGATAACTCACTGATTTTAACCAATGGTGGTGTGGTTCCACCTTGGTCAGAGCTCACATGTTCCTCGTCAGTTGGAGACGACGATACAGAAGATTTCTGAATATATTAAAAATTTCATTAGAAAAAATCCAAAAGTTTTACAAAATAAAAAAACAAAACAAAGCTTGGCAGCCAAGGTAAACTATAATACATTTAAATGGATATTCATTTTTAGTCTCATCCCATGTTACATCTTGATTCATTTTAAAAAGATTTTACCTTGAATTTTAAACATATTGTTAATTCATCTATACAAATGTTCATGTCATACCTCAATTTATAAATTCAAGGTAAAATCCACGTGGAATATTTACTTTATTTTACCTCCAAAACAGTTCTATACACACACAAACACATACACGAAGAAACAACTTCTCGTACAGGACAAATAATAACAATAAATATTTATTACCTAACTATGAACATCTGTCTATTGGCTCTTTATTTACTTAAACTTCCATATTTTTATAAAACTGATCTGGATTTGAGTAGATTTAGGACAAAATCAAAAGATTTTTTCTTTTCGCGTCATAATAATCTAAGAAACCGTTAAATTATGTCCATATGTTTGTGTATTATTATTTATTAAAATACAAAAGATTAAGTCACGTGTCATAAAGCGCACCGTGAACTTAACTCTCACCTGGTTACATGAATGAATAATAATAATGACAATAACAGTGAGAAATTTTTTTATGAAAATTCAAAGAAAAGTTAAAAACAAACCAAGATAAAAAAACCTTGCTTTGTCCGATATTATCTACTTAAACTACTGTGTGTGTGGTATATAGAAGTAAACAAAACGCCAATAATGCGGTTGTTTCTATATTTATAATTATTTGTCATGCATGTGATTTAAAGATTTTTTTTTATTATTATTATTATTTGATTTAATAACTAATTCTATTTTTTTTGTAGTGTAGAAATGTATGCGCTTACTATAAATAACTTTGATCCACTCTTTAACACAATAAAAAAAATAGAAAACAACAAAACTAAAACATATTTCACGTTCAATGAACAAGTAAACGTAAGTACTTAATATTAATAAGTGATACTGATAACTATGGGGGTTAACTATGCCAAGAGATATTTTTTAAAATTTAAATTCAAAATTTGGTTCATTTTACCTTAATTTCCTCCGAGTCTAACGAACTAATTCCGCTAGATTCACTCTCAATTGGTGAACACAAAACCTTTGACGATGTACGACAATCATAATTGTTGGGCGATGAAGCCGCTGACATTATTGGTGACATTAAATTGAAATTTTCACTCAACAAATCGCCAACACCAGACAATGGGACGGCAATATTTAGAGCCATGACCTATATAAAAAAAAAATAGGAATAAGATTAAAAAGGAAATACTGATTTTTTTGAAGTTACTTTTTCTAAAAAGATTTAATTCTTTAGTGTAAAAAAAATTATTGAACTTGTTTTAGAGCAATATTCTTTGACTTTACTCTGTAATTTAATTTGAAAAACATTAAATGGCACTCATTCGTTGAATATTAGCTCTGAATTGCTAAAATACAGTAAGGATCATAATAAACCTTCATGTATTTGGCAAATTTGGTTGTGGAAAATTTCATTTGAATTGAGTTCAATTTTTAAAAATAACAAAATTAATGGTCCGGGTCACTTTAGACTGTGTGTGTCAAAACAAATCTGGACTTGGGAAAAAAACAACACTTCTTTTTTCAATTTCCTTTAATTCCTGATTTCAAAAACAGATCTGACATTTAGATAAGTAACATTAAGAAAAATATACAGAAATTTTAATTGTAAACGAATACGTCAAAAAATTAATGCGTCTTAGTTTTAAACATTTTTTTAAACAAAATATATATTAAAAAGTAAATCGAACTGTACATGACGTAAACAAAATTGCATTATTTTTGTTATGTATGGAACCAAAGTAATTCGTACTAGAATTTGAAATAAAATTAAACTCTATACAACGCTCATATGACATACAGACTGATAGACGAGAGGTAATGAACGAATACGGTTTAAAGTGTTTGTGTAGGCATTTTGTGTGTGAGTTGGTAAAATTTTACAGATATGTTTGTAATTTTTTTTTTTTTTTATTAAAAAAAAGAACGCTTACGTATTAACATAAAAAAAAATAAATACATCGAAATGAAATAAGCTACAATCAAAATTTAATTTATTAAAATACCTTATCAACATTGTGATTGATGCACGATAAGTTTATATTTCATTTGACACCTTACTTAATTTTTTAAAAACTCAAATTTTCTTAGGTAATCATCGAAAAGAACTTGAAACGTAATTTTGATCATCACATAAACTGATTATGATTAACTTTTTTTCTGCGTTTTTAATTTGCGGTTTTTTTGATAGTAAACCCAAACAATCTCCAATCGTAACCCAATTAAAATTATAATTTATTTCATTTTATTCACTTTAAACTGAATTAATATCACTTCATTTGTGTAATATGCAAATTTTTTGATACCTCAATGTTAGTTCAAATAAAATGAAATTAAATATGGCACACAAACAGTGAACGATGAACAGCAAACACTTAAGAAATTAGGTGTTGCTTCTATCTGATATTTTATCATGAAGAATTTTACAATATTATTAATTTTTAATAAAATAAACAAGTATTTCATGAAACAAAACTTTTTTTTCATCACATAAAGCAAACAATTTTTAGTTTTAAATTAAAAAAATGTATAGAAATTTGTAGAATTTGTTTTAATTGTTGTTGTTGTTTTATTATACTTACTGTATATTCAATGAAAAGAAGATAATAAACAACGATTTAATATGATGTGGTATATCGTATATAAATCTATATATACAATATAGTTGTTTCACAACCAGAGCGAAAAAAGTTTCTACACTTTATATTTTATTTTTTTCTATATTCTTTGACTTTTATATTTGACTATATGAATGTAGCGTATTATATGATGTGTGTATTTTTCTTCTTTGATTTGAATTTTTTTTTTTAATAAAATCACAAATATTTATTATCACATACTTAAAATAACATCTTTTAATTAAAATTTGATTGTTTGTACATCGATTTTTCACATTAGTAACTTTTAAATTGCTCGTCTTTGATTTGGAACTGTTAGATTTAATTTTATTTTTTCACAGTGAGCGTTTTGTATGCGAGCGACTTGAGGAAAAAATGAAGTGTATTATTGAATGATATGGGTAAATGCGTCGTAAAAAATTGATGTGAAAGTAGAATTACTGCGGTACAATACGGTATGAAATTATTCTTTAGTCAACATTAACTTAACTCTCAAATAGGTCGTTTTTTCCTTTCTCTTCGACATGAATCAATTTGTCCGAGAAAATTTTCGATTCTAAAAAGGCAAAGTAAAGAAAACTATTTTGCACTGAGTCCACATATAATTTTTTTATCATAATAAGTAAACGAAGGTTTTTAAAATCGTATCCATAGTCAAACGATTATTGTTTCTATAGGGTGAAAATGAAGTTGTGTAAAACAAAGTATTGGTCTAAAAGTTTCCTTTTTATAAAAATTTTAATTATTAGAAATATTATTTACAATTTACAAAGAAAAACAGTGTCGGTATAGTGCTGTTTAACCGTTTCCAATCCGTAAAAGAACCTTCTTCTTTTTGTGCTCCTTCATGGTAAGTCAAAAAATTTAGTATGCCTAACTCGCTTTGCTGACTTAATTTCAAATAAACCTCTCAAGGAAATAAACACATTTTCAAGCTTTTACTCAAGTTTGTATAAAAGTTTTCTTTGTTATGAAACCTGTTGGTCTATTTCTTGTTATTTATAAATTTATGTCACAGATGGCGTTTAAGTACATTTTTAACTTTGCCTATTCCATTTTCAGTTAAAAATTAAATACTGTTTGAATTTAAATAATGATAAGAGTTCGTTGATACCTGTTTAAAACATGCTGTTTTTCTTTCCATTTTTAATATTAAATTTGTTTATCATATATAACAGTCAAATAGTCAGAGTTTTATTCAAAAAACCTTGATACAAGAAATATTTATGAGAAAGATCTGGTACCCAATCCCGTTGGGTGATACGATCTGAATGTAATTTCAAAGATCTTCTTTCAGAACTCTCATTCAATGTAATTCATTAACAAATAAACACTAATAACAACAATAATAATAATAATCATAAGAATATTAATCACAAGAGATTTAACAAGAAATAATAATTTAATTTTTTCATTTTCCAACACTTTAACACTTTATCTGTAGAAGCTCCTTGCAATGAATATTCCAATATGTTATGAAGTTATTTATTCCTTTGGGTATACTTATAACAATATTTACCGCATGACAACACAGGAAAAGCCACCCCTATATGACGACAAATCTAGGGCGGAATGACGTATGGAAAAGGGAAATTTATATGAAATGTATGATGTGAGGATTAAATATTATAAACGCGTTCATCATATTTTTTTTAATTTTCTCGTCTACATTTATAATATTTTCGTGTGATCAATGAGACTCATCATCATGAAATTTAGCAGTTTTAAATCAGATTTACGATTTTTATCATGTATTAAATGTAAATGTAATATATATTTATAATGAAAAAAAAAGAAAGGTGATGAGTTGGAAACAATTTTATCACGGGGCTTTGTAAAATACACGTAATGAAATTGAGGTTTATTTTTCCTAACATAATGTTATGTGAAAGAAAATTAAATTCAATTATGAGGGAATGAAATGGAAATTGATTGTGATTTTTTCATACTGTAAAAATGTCTGCTAATAGTAGCTATGGACTTTAATTAAAATGTGAGAAACTAGCAACGGATTTAATGTCATCCAGTAATTTCGAAACAAAAATGATGATTTCTTTGTCTCAATTATCAAATAAATCTATATCGCATATTTTCATATAAATATATTATATATTTATGATATTTAAATGAAAAAAAAAAATATATTTCCATTGAAATTGAAAATATGAACTCTATTGTTTAACTATGAACTTGAAAAAGAGTTTTTTGAATGAATTGAAATATTGTGCTAGTGAGTGAACTCTGAATATGAATTGAATAGTACACCAAAAACCGAGTCAAAAACTCTTTGGCTTTCTATTGTGTATTATTCTATGTTAGATGCTTTTATTATTTTGGAATGTTTTGTATTTTATATTCTATTATTATTGTTATTATCATCGTAAAAATCGTGTTGTGTATGTACCCCAAAATTGAGAAAAAAAAATTATATGTACAAATTCACATAGCCTAACATAGAATTGAATGAAAGTAAAAGTGAAAATTGTGGGGTCGATGTTTCATGTCGTCATCATCGTCATTATTATTATCATCTCAATGATCATGGTGCTCTCTTTCATAAAATGTATTCATATTGTAATATTTATTATTTTGAATTCATAGAATCTGTTCATTTTTTATCATTTTGAATAGAAAATCAACAATTGTCTGCTTTTTGTTGCAATGTTAATATTTTTTTGTTTGTATGTGTGTCTCTTTTTGCATATACTTTATGGCACATAAAAAAGAGAGACACACTATGGGTGTATGTTTTAAAAATAAAATGTAGGTCAGTTTTTCATTTTCATTCATTCATTTTTCTAGACTTTATTCAAAAGTGTGGCTATTCAAAAATTATTTCCATTGTTTTATTATTTATGTAAATGGAATTTTATACAAAAGGACCTTTCAATGATCTTGATAATCAGCTGATTTTTATTTGCCTTTGAAGTATATTGTTACCATGAGATTTTTTTATTCAAAAAATATTTTATTCTTCTTATGAAGTCCATAGAAAAGGATACTTAAAGAACATTGAAATTTAGTATTTTAAAGAACGAAGAAAGGGTCTAGTAACTGTAGCAAAAGTCCCAACAACTTATTAAAAGGGATGGCCAAATCAAATTTCTATGCCTAATTTATCGAAATTTAAACACACAAATAAAATCCAGTCTATTAATCTAGTACTAATGTGAAAATAATGTGATATTCTCACATGTACCACCACGTATAAGATAAACATTTATCAGATGATTTAGTAGATAAATGTTTTTAATAAACGATGAAGAGTAAACTGATTATTTATTATTATTTCACTTTCATATTTTCCCAACTGTATTAGAATATTTCCTCCCAACCACAAGTAAAGCAAAATCTTTCTATAATTGTATTATGATCAAAGAGGGATAATAAAAAAAATTATGATTAATTGTTTATATTTTCTGATTAAATGGAAAATAAATTGGTTATTAGCACGGAATTTGCCATCAAATGCTTGAATATTTACCGTAAGATAAGACAACTAATTTTATTTTATTTTACTACCACTTGTCTCAAATATCCTTGAAGGTTGTGGAAAATTTATGAAGAAGATATTTCCTTTCTTCAACCTTTTATCCGGTTGATGTCACACATGACCTGATATTCGTTTATTCAGAATTTTTCATATTTCATTGCGTAGCTTTTCATTTAAACTTCCTTTCTTGAAGTGATTTTATTGTAACAATGACAAAAATAAGCATATTTGAGATGAAGAGTCATGAGCCGAAAGAGTTCACGTAAATGACTACAATATTTACTGGATCAGGAATAACGCCCTCAATGTAGTTTGAAATGCCTTCCACCAAAAGGCTTCTTGGTTTCACCAGTTGAAAATCTCAAAAAATTTTGGTCAAAGTAGATTTTTTCCTTACTTTAAGCAGGACGGTGTTCCATTAAAGGCATCAGGCAAACAGATTTCTTGGCAAGTAATATTTTCACAGCAATACACTTATCAAATTCAAACAAAATTCCACATTTCCCTCAAATTTTAGTTACAATTTTTGACGTTTAGGGTAAAAAAAGAAAACTAGGTAGCTTTTGTGAATTTCATGTTTATATGTATGTCAGACGAAGCAAAATAATTTGCATTTGAATTGTAATCAAATGACTGTCGACATTTTGCTTTCACCATGCACTTCCAATCCATACATTTATTTTTACATTGTACAGACAGTATTCTCATGAGTGTTGTATGAAGTATATTATTGTTATTCTCATTATTATTGGAAAAGCGGAAAGGAAAATCATTTTTAAAAATAGCTTTCTGTTTGATGGTGTGTGCGTTTGATACTTATACACAGAAATATTAGATGCAGTAAAAAAATCAACAAACAAACGAAAAAAAATTGAAAATATTTCTGTATTATATGTCAATGGCATTGTAATTTTTTTATATTTTTATATGAATGCTTACATAGAATAATAATAACAGACAATCGAACAATAGCTTATCGAGTTTTTATCTGACTTTCCTCGGTGTTTTTTTTTTTTCATTTGGCACATTTTTTTACTTTTATTATGATATTTTGATGAATAAAATGTGAAATAAAAGGAGCAACAGACGACCTTGCTTTGTTGTCTTTTTGCTTTAAACATACATCAATTGATAAATTTAAAGTCGAATTGGTTGAAAATTCATTCAAGTTTTTCCGCCTTTAAATAGAAATTGAAATTAATTCAAAGGTGAAACGAAAATTAAACAGAATCAAAATGAATTCATAGTTTTCATAATATGTTTGATATTGCTGCATTGAGATCAAACAATTTTTCGTTTCAATTGATATATTGAATAACACAATATATGCTTATTTGAGTAAAGTGAAAAGATCTTTTCTAATTATTTTTAGCATAATACTGAATGTTATATGAAATATGCATTAAAGTAATTAATTTTCATGTAAAATGAGAATTAATCATAAAATCAATGAATATCTCGATTCAGTTCTGTAAATTCTCAGTTTGAAATTTTATTGTAGATATATAAAAAGTGACCATTTTCCAACGCATTAGTTTTAAAGAGTTTTCAAATATATAAGAAAAAAAATAATATGAAGAGAAACATTAAAACATGTATATTTATATGGGGGCATGTCACTTACTAACACAATCAAATTAATTTTTTTTAGAATTAACTTATTCTCATGGTTGTGTTAGTTCGTGTAGTTACATAAGAAAGTAAACTTACACAATTTATACTTATGATTTTTTGAAGTGGGGATTGGTCCATGTAGATGCGCGTATTTCTCTATACTTCAAGTAAATAATTTTCTCCATATATTAATGTATTACGAAATATTTGCTTGTGTGTGTTAATTTGGAGTTTGCGTGCAATGGGCCTATGGGAGTTTCGTAATGGCTGCACCCCAAGTATGCGATATGATATTTGTGTGATATTTTGCTCCAATTTTTTTTTAATGTACATACAAATTTTGTCGTGATCATACAATTTTCAATACTGTTATCGACTTTAACGACGACGACAAGAACCACGGTGAATATAAAACTTTGTTTTATGTAGTGAAGAGCAAAGCATAAACACAGTGGAGGCTCATGATGATGCTGATGGCCATGTATTGTATATATATTTAAAATGTTGTAGCAAAATAAAAAAGCATAAAACTCTAATCTAGACAATTTATTATGGCTGTTATAGTTATAATTTTTTTTTCTCTTTTTATTATTATATTATATGATTATGTATATAACATTTGTCTTGCATAGCTTGAGGTAATATAATGTAATTTACGAACGGTCATTCGCTCGATATGTGTAGTTTTTTTTGAAAGAGAATTTTGCATTAAAATACTTTTTTATGGTTAAAATTATAACAAATGTGTCTCCAATGTAGTTTGAATATCCCTTATGGCTTAAAATGTTTATTTTAAATTATAACTGCGAAATATGATCAAATAACTCGAGATTGCAGTATTGGGTATAAATCAAATATTGAATTTAGATAAAAATGAGTAGCTCTATTTTATTTGGATCTCGATCATGGACAAATGATTTCTGTCTGCTTTTTGAATTTTAGATCGATGAAATATCAATATTTATTGACTTCTGAAAGTTTTTAATATTATAACCTTTCAGATCTGAAAAGATACGTGTATATTGATGGTCTATAGAGCTGTACGTTAACAGTTTTTGGTGCCATTTTTTCAAATAGTCATTAAATTAAAAAAAACAACAATTTTTTTTATTGAATTGAGATAAAAGAAGGGCTAAAAAAACTCCATCTCAGTTCAAAGTTTTAAAAAATTAACTGTTTTAGTCTACTTGTGTACAAATAATTTTTAAAGTGTTGAGCTATAAAAATTGTTCTATTTTCTTCCAACAGCAACCATCAAAAGTTTCAATACTTAAATATAATAAAAAATGGTGTCTTAGAAAAGAAACTTACTCATGCATAAATTTTATAAATTAAAAATAAAGAAAATTAATGCCTGACTGCGTTTTATTTTATTTTATATTTGTACATTTTAAAATATTATTTGAACTTGTCATTTGCGACATCTTAAAAATTTAATTACTTAATTAGCAAGTCTATAAGCTCAGTAAAGTGTAGAACTTTTTTCAAATTGATTTCATTGGACGTCAAAAACTAAGATGGAGCATTAAAGATATTAAATATCAAAATAAATAAATATTTCTATTTAGTCACGATTTTTTCTACGTAAAAATTTAATATTTCGTTTTTCTAGATTTACATCCGTTATTTATTTTTAAAAAAAGAAAAATGATCATCAGGAAAAATGGGTTTAAAGATAAATATATTGTGTGCATGATTTTTTCCATATATTATAATAATCGTCATAATGCTGGATTTATCTGTCCCTTGGCATTATGTGTACCTTCTCGCTTATAAGATGACTCTCGTTTCCTTGGTCGTTGTCATCATCATCGTCATGTTGTTAAAATTTTATATTTTTGTGATAACAGAAAAACATTTTGAATTTTATATTAAATTTAAAAAAATTAGTACTTTTAGCAACAATTTGGTGTGAGTTTACCTGATTATGAAAATGATCAAAACGCACCATAGTTCATTTCTGAAATTATTCACGATCATGTTTTTGAATCGACTTTGGACAATCCTAAGGTTATTATTTTCACGGCCGAGTAAAAACAAAATTTATTTTTGAAATAAAGAAAGAGTCAAAATGCACTCATTTTTATCGAACACGAATCCTTTTTTTCTAAAACTTTACATGACACAAAACTTTACATGTATACTGCTTTAAAAAAACGACCATTTAAATATGTTTACATTTCTGATATCATCCAAATGTTTAGAATAGAGAAACAACATTTCAGTCATCATCATATAATGATCCATATAAAATGTTATCAAACTGAATAAAATTTTGTATATAAATGGACTAAAGTGATTTTTAAAGTTGATATAAGCAAAAATGAGAGGGCAATCAGTTATGTACACATTAAATCTCGTGTTTGGATAAGGGATTTCAATTTTTATTTTTTTTTATGATGACGTCGATGACGAGATTTTGGATAAGAAACGAATTTTTAATATGAAAAGGGAGTTAAAAATTTTACATTAAGTAAAAAAAGAATGAAAAAAGAAAAAGAAATGAATACAGAACTTTAAAAACCGATTTATTTTACATCTTATTTACAGAAGTAATAAAAGTGCTTTTCTGTCATAGACATGGACTTCTAATATTTTTAATGGTATATTTTATTGTGTAAGCTGTATAAGTAATTTTGTGCAAGTCAATCAAAATAATTTCTTTTGAATGTTAACAACCACACAAAATGTCAAAAATGTATAAAAAAAGGTTGTAACTAGAAACGGTTCATTGCCAACATACAATTAAGTTAAAATGTGAGATTACTTCCTATGAAATGTGAATTTAACTTACAAAAATTATTTTAATCGATTTTCTCTTTAATCTAAATTCTGTGTGTTTTGGACCAAATAGTGATTCTGAGACGTGTGGTTAAGATAAGTAATTAAAAAAGTAAATTTTTATCATAAAACTTTCTTAAACATATTTAATATCAACAAATTAATATCAATTTAAAATTCAAAAAATCATCAACTATTCAATTCTCTCACACTTTAAATTTAATGATGATAATATTTTTTTAAATATAAAAACTTACAAAGATAATTACAATTTGAACTCCTATACGAAGTAAATGTATAACGATTAATTTTATCTCAGTTTATAATCAAGCACACAATTTTTAATATGTTATCGTGAACCTAAGCTACAGTTAATAAAATATATAAAGTGTTGGATATAGTGACAAGTCATGCTGATTAATTACTATATCGACCAACGTTTAGATTGGAATATACATGGAATAACTTTTTCTAATCATTTTTGTAACTATTTTATTTAATTATATACTTGACAAAAGATCTTGACATTTTGCTGACGATGTATGAAGAAATTTATTTTTTTCTTCTATATATTTATTGGTTAGACCCTAATTAGATGATGATAATTTGATTGTTAGTTTAATCGTAAAGCAAAAAAAAGGTAAACATTTTTGATAGAATTATTTTTAATATGAATTTAATTTTGTACTCCCCATTTCAATGTTCAATGACTACCCTCTTTCAAATTATGAAGAACAATATTTGACACCAACGCAATCATAGGCTCTATTTTGGCATTTTTATGGCTTTTTGCAACAAAAGTCTTTTTCTTATATAATAAAAATATATATATTTTTTTGTCCTGACATCGATTAAATGGACAATGCACATGCCAATTATTATAATAGAGATGCTTTTATAGGTTTTCCGATCACAATTATGATTTTTTAATGTCTCATTTGCTCTGATAATAACAATAGCATGAGAATAATATTAAAAGAAAACGTCGTTCAATGTTGTGAAGAAAAGTGCATTATGGTTCAGAGGAGCTGTCAGTGATCGAGTTATTTCATTTATACAGAACAGGGCGATCCTGTTAATTTGTAGGTTTGTGCGATTATTTTTTCATAATTTAAATGAGCTTCTTCTCCCAATGGACTATTGAAAAGTCATCATCATTAAGGCTTTCAAACGAATCATTTTCTTTACGCGTTTCATGTTCAGCTGATGGTCTATCTGAAATCTCACAAATTCAAAAATATAAGTAGCTTTTTCTCAGGTTCGCGGTATTGTATGAACGGTGAATCTTGCAACTGAGTAAATTCGTATGATCGTCGATAAGCAGTCCATCGTTTGACAGTTAACCAAACAATAAAAACGATTTACAAGTTTTGTTTTTCTAAAAATTTCAAATAATTAATTAAAAAACTGATTGTACAGTCATTTTATTTAATTATATTTACATGAAATTGTAATGCCTAAGTATCAGCATAAGTCTATTATGGATAAATAAAATAAAAATTGTACTGAAAAAGAGTGTTTTAATTAAAACATATAAATTTAAAATCATCACACTTGCCTAAAATTATCTTGAAAATTTTTAATTATCAACCTACTCATTATTATGTTTGCCTGTTCCTGAGCTTCAGATTTTTAACCACAGTTATATTATTTTTTTGATTCAAAAGTAGCAGGAAAACATAAATATGAGGAGGTTGATATTTAAAAAGTTTCAATCGTTAAAAACTGCGCACTTTTCAAACAAACATGATCGAAAACTGCGCACTTTTCGAACATAAATATTGAAAACTGCGCACGTTTCGAACATAAATATTGAAAACTGCGCATTTTTCGAACATAAATATCGAAAACTGCGCATTTTTCGAACATAAATATCGAAAACTGCGCACTTTTCGAAAATTGAAAGTTTTTATATATCAACCTCCTCATGTTTATGTTTTCCTGGTATTTCAGACATAAAAAATTGATATAACTATAGTCAAAATTCTGAAGCTCAGGAACAGGAGAACATAAACATGAGGAGGTTGATTTTTAATAATTTTCAACGGTCGAAAAGTGCGCCATTTTGTATAACAGTTTTGTCCGAAAACTGCTCACTTTTCGAACATAACTGTTATAGAAAACTGCACAGTTTTCGAACAAAACTGTTATACAAAACTGCGCAGTTTTCGAACATAACTGTTATACAAAACTGTGCACTTTTCGAAAAAAAAACTGTTATACAAAACTCATATTTTTCTCAAGCAGTTTTTTAATAATTAATTGAAATTTTTAGAAAAACATAACTTGTAAATCGTTTTTATTGTTTGGTTAATTGTCGAACGGTGGTCTGCTTATCGACCATCGTTCGAATTTACTCAGTTGCAAGAACCACCGTTCATACAATAAAATGCTTGATAAAACAATCACTTGTACGTAAAAAAAATCGGTGTGAGCTGTTTTTTTTTTAATATAGTACATGAATTCAAATGTTTAATATTAGTTCAACAAAAAAAAAGCTATTTATTTTGCATTTATAAATGCACTTTAGGTGTTTCCTTTTCGAAGATCAATGTTTTTAATTGAAACTTCAATAGGAGCTTTCTATTCATTTCCTCACAGAAAAAAATCAATGTATAAACCGTATTCAGTGGCTAAATGTAATTATTGTTATTTTATCTTAAAAACAGAAGAAACGGTAGAAGATTTTTTTTATTGTAATTTTATTTCAAGCTAGTAATAAAATCCAGCTGCTGCCTATCTGTTATAAACATCACATATTAAGTTTTAAATATGAAAGAACAAATCTCCTGCTGAGCTTGCCCTACCTACACGCAATATCACATAAAATAATCAATTTCATCATCATCATCGCGTAATATATGAACACATTATGAAATTAAATCCTTCTATTTTTCCTCCATTTTTAATGTTTTGTAAAGATATGCGTCTTATAATTTTTGCCGCCCTTTTGTCTTAGATATTTTTCTTACCGAAAATTGAAGTACAGAACGTTGTTAATATTACACAAGAGAAGGAGTATCAATTTCATTCATATATTCATAGAGTCGTTACAAAAACCTAAAATTAATGCTGTCGATCAAATGTCTTTCATGTCAGTCATGTCTTTCTTCTTATTATATTTTTGTTGCTTGATATTTTCTTATAAATTATTATTAAACAGAAATTGAATGTAGATGAGGGTGGGGGCAAATTTTAAAATTTATCCCTTTTATGATTTTATTACTAAGACGATACATAAACTACACAGATTTCATATATTCAATGATTGATCATTAAATTTAATTTCATATATTTTGGAACATATGCGTCATCCTGTGGTATGACATCAACTAGTAAAGTACACGATATATATTTCAATGAAACATAAAACACACACAGCAAGATTCCAGGTAAAGATTATATTTTGTTTTACTATGCACCTGGACGGATGTTGCTAATTTTTTTTTCTTTATTCTACTTCTGTTTGAGTGATTATTTATATTTTTTATGCTCTTGATACTCTTAAAATGAAGTGAAATAAAATCTTCTTTAGAACTGTATGATTTTTGTCTTGGAATTAAGATGATCTCAAAATCCTACATGAAGGTGGAACTGAATTCAATTTAAACGTATTTTTGTTTGTTTTGTTACCCCATGTAATGGTGTATACAATGATGGTTAGGGTTTAAGAGCTTTTTTAATCTAAAATTACTTCTCATATATGTAAATGTTTAATTTATTAAGAAATACAATGAAAAAGGGGGAGGATACTTAATTTTTTCTTGTTTTTCATATGAAGTTTAAATATGTAAAAAATATACAAAATATTGAAATATGATCGATCTTTAAAAAAAATTAAAATAAGGTCAAAGCTCACTTAACAAGTAAATTTTATATTTTTTTTGCTATACCATAATTCAACATTAATGCATCGATCAACAAAATTACTATCATTAAACTATAATTTTTATACAAATAATAAAAAAATACACACACTTCTCTTCTTAAATTTTATAAAAGAAGCTCTTAAAATTGCAATTCATTCAAGAAAATTACACACTTTTTTCATACAACACTTGTAACCATGTAATCGCATGTCCTCTATTTATGGTTTTTTATTCATTATTTTCCTCATCCTATTAAATTGTTAAATCAAATATTATAAGATATTACAAGTCTATAACAGATTACATATATGTAACATATAATTACCTATAAATCTCTTTTTATCGATGTTTTTCTTACTCAGTCGATAGTATTTACTGTAATCATCGTCATCATCCTTGCATCAGAGAAAATTGCATTTCATCGTTTAGCAACTATTTACTTTTATTTGAAAAAAGCATTTTTCAAACATTCATATGAAAAAAATGCTTTGTTGTCTGGATGAACTCGAATGGGAGATCACACTGATTTTGTGTCGATTCAAAAAAGAGCTGAAGTATAAAATAAGAACGCAGAAGTAACTTGTGCGATGGCCAATCAGATCAATAAAAAGTCAATGATTCTTATTTTTATTGAAAGGTGTGGAATCAGTTATTTAGAAATTTTATAATAAGATTATAAGAAGAGTCAAACTCCAAAAACAAACCATGGTCTCATAAAAGATCTGTAGAGACATCTGTGTCATTCACAAAAAAAGCTTAATTTAATCCACCATCCATGATCTACCCAAAATGATATTTGATTTAAAAATTTTCGTGAACGAATTCGAGCGATGATCAAATATGAGTTAGTTAACTGGAATCCTAAAGAGTTCAAGTCGAGCTAAGAATGCTCATTGCGTCATTCTTAAACTTTGACATTGATTGACGTTAATCCGCTAAGCACTCAGCTCAACATAACTTTCCCCATTTTCGAATGAGGTTTTCTTTTTGTAAGTCTGTGTCTTTCTTTACACTTTATCTGGAGTAACGATGATAAAATTTTATATAAAGTTAAAGATGATTTTTTATGCCAATCACCTCTTTTAATGATATTTTATATGTAAGTGTACATCATCTTATGAAAGCATCACTTTATCTCCCATATAATTAAGCTCATATTTATCGGAGAGTTGGAGGATTTATTTTAACTCAAATCGACTATGCTGTGAAATTTCTTTTTTTACATAATTTTTCCCTGTTTAGAGTGTCCCAAATGTGATCACAGCGTGATTTTACTTTTTTTTTTAAATGGTTGATCATCATAAAATTTTTGGCCCAGGTGTAACATTATTTTGAGCAGAAAAAAAACACATTAATAACAATTTATAAAAATACATTCAAAAGTGCATAAAATATAACAAAAGTCTTTTGATTTTTGAACAAAAGATTTAAAAATTTTTTTTTTCAAGCAAATAGTTTTTCAGAGTAATATATAACTTAAATAC
Source organism: Culicoides sonorensis (assembly GCA_900002565.1). Taxonomy (NCBI): domain Eukaryota; kingdom Metazoa; phylum Arthropoda; class Insecta; order Diptera; family Ceratopogonidae; genus Culicoides; species Culicoides sonorensis. The sequence goes on along the minus strand of LN483605.1, from coordinate 16,885 downwards.
CGTAACTTATGAGCTGTTCAAATGTAAAAGTGCACTGGTATGTTACAAAAATTCTAAATTTTATACATCCATAGCTACAGTATGTGAGGGTGTTTGATCATCATCAACATCATCTGCCTTGTCACGTGGGTGAACTTTTATTATGTTCTATCAAATTAATTTTTGTTCTATGTGGACATACGAATGAAAAAAAAAATCTGTAAATGTTTAATGGACTGAATCAGACACACGTCCATCTAGTTTTATTATTTTATGTTACATACACATTTCATTAATACAAGGGTCATTCCTGGTATCTGACCTATTGTTATATTAAAAGATTTTTTTTTCATATTTTTGTTTAAGTACAGAGAAAAATAATAATAAATATTTTTACAAATGGTATAAAAATGATCTTTAATGTTATTTTATCATAAGATTTAAAGGTTTTATTGATAACTAACTTTAAATTGTACATTTATGCTGCAAAAATACAACAGAAAATCAAATTTAATGCAATTTATAAGAAAATAAAAGGCAAATAGGTGTTATTTTTTCTGTAAATCACAAATAATTTTACAAAAGAAAAGACGATCAGGTCTTACTGTTTAGCTTTTTTTTTGTTTATTTCTTTCTTTGAATTTAAAATTTAATAGAAAACCAGGTGCATTTTAGAATAACATTGTTCAATAAAAGAAAACAAAATCATCTTAAATTCTTTTTATGCATTACATCCATGAAAAGTAAAGTTGAAGATGAGCAACAATCAAGTAAGATGTAATAACATTCAAAATATAATTGTTTCCTTGATGTTTTCAAATTTTTATTTTACTTTTCCGTCACAAACAAACAAAAAAAGACACAACACACACAATTGAACAACTAACAGTAAAAATAAAAGTCATTCAAACGATATTTTTCCGTTTTCCTGAAAAAAAGTCGTTGATATTTTTAAATATTTGTATTTGATATATATTATTCAAATATTTTTTTTTATCAATATTACATTAAATTTCACACAAACAATTTTCGAATTTTGAATTGAGCATTTTTTTCTGATTTGAATCTTTATTCAAAATTGAATACAATTTTCAATATTTCTTCATCACTCAAAATGTTGCTTAGAAAAAAATTTTATAGCCTCGTTGTACAAAATTGAAGTAAATTTTTTTTTTTGGGAAAAGTACCCAAATATTTTCTTTGTGGACTACTGGTACGGTAATTTTAAATTTAATTTCATGACTTGTTTGGCACCTTAAACTTGCCCTATATGTTGCCGTACCTTTGCCGGAGAGTTGCGATAGTACAGCAAGAAGTCATCGACACAAGTCGCCACTTTAATCTGGCATGAAAATTTAATTGAGTATAAGTGAGGAACTAAAAGGTAAATTTAGAATTGTCTGTGACTTACACTCACCAGGAACTTAAACTTCACAAAAACAAGGAAATAGCTGAAAAGCTAATCAACTGTATAAATAATCTTCTTGGTAAAATTTGTAAAAAATTCAAACATATGTATAAGCATACAACATTTTCCTTAATTCCTTTTATCTCACTTAAATAACTACTCATTTTATTTTGGGTAAAATAATCAAATAAAATAATTTTGATGACACTCAACCAAATAATTTACAGATTTTTAAAAGGTGATAAGAAGACCAACCTTCACTACATGATATTTTACGTGTGCCACTGATACTCATTCTATATGATATATTAAGGGTTTAAATGGCACCCTTGTGTACCGTTGCCGATTTTAAAAAAGATTTAATTTTTTGATAAAAAATTTGAGAGAGAGATTGCAAAACATGTTGCAGCATTTTAACAAAATACATATTAAAACAACTAAATTATTATATTAACTATAAACGCGATGGCCCTCGTAAGTAAAATAAAAAAAACACAAAATCATATAACAAGCACACATACACACAAGGAACATCAGTTTTGATGAAAATGATGATGATGATGAAATGTTTTAAGTTTTCTAAGTGTACACACAATGCGATGAAAATAAGCAGCCCCCTTCAGCACATCATCGTATCATTATCAAAAAATATTAAAATTGTAAACTCAATGAAGAAGGAAAACTTTTGTTTCATAAAAATAATAATAAGTGATGAGAAGGTTGACATATGTTTAAGAGTGTGTTTTACAATGTATTAAAAATGTAAGTATCGTGTTTGTATGTTGCGGTTACAAGGATAAATTTCTTAAATTTCTTTCTGTGTTAGATGATGAAAAGTTGGATGTATGTGTTTTAAATAGCTTTAACGCTTAAAAAAAAGATACATAAAAAACTTGGAGAAAAGGTCACATAAAGTGTGGAGCTTAGTCAAAATATTTCGTATAGTATTTGTTAATTTTAAAATGAATCTCTTTTTAAAATATAATTAATGACCATTGCTTTCATTTATTTTGTAATATTATTCCTTCCTGGTGCCATCATAATTCGTAAAACTTTTTATGTATGAAATAGATACAGAAAAGTAAATAATATACCATTGTTATAAAATTATTACATTTATTTGCCATTAACACAAAATTATATCATCACAATCGCATCTTCTAATATGAAGGACAGTTTTACCCTTTTTTTTGTAATGGATATTAACCCAACCATTCCAGTTGAACGAATTTGTTTAAAAAATTAAAAACTTAAATCCTACGCGTCCGAAAAAAATATTTCCATAGACGCTTTCATGCCAAAAGAATCAAAATTTTTGTAATTTGGATTATAGACCACATAAAGTTAAAGTTAAGGATTTCGATGAAGCAATTTCAACGTTTTTTTTCTAATTTCTTCAAATTGCTTTCATGCAAAAAATACGAAATAAAATTACTTTCAGACTAAAAATGAAAAATACCATCAATTTTTTACATGTATAACCACGAATTCAATAAATACACCAAGAATTACCAACAAAAAATTATGATAAATTTGTGTTGTCTAAACCACAACAAACACACATATACGAATACTGATGATGATGATGATATAAATAATACTAATATTCATCTGAAAATAAAAACATACATCTGTGTGACGAAATTTATTATAATAATCACGATTATTATTATTATGATTATTATTATTGAGATATAAAGTTTGCAAATTGTGTGTGTGAGTGTTTTATTTGTAGATTTGCACAAATAACAGCAAAATTATTTTAGAAACCTTTTAAAATATACATACATAATTTTTTTTTTGATAGATAGCAGTAATACAAAGCGGTAAATAAATGTGATAATTTCCATCATTATTATTATTTATTTGTCGTTCTTATTTATTGTTATGTTGTTGGCATGAAAAAATTAAGTTAATTTATTTAATTTTTTTATTATTATTTAGATTAAATAACACTTTTTATTAGAGTGATGGAGATGTGTATTAGAAATACATGATATGGCATTATGTAAATTTTGTGCTAAAAAAGGTTTTTTATTATTCATATGGTTAAACGTGTGATATAAAATCGATTCTTGAGTTGATTTCAGCTAATGAGTGTCTTATTTGAAAATAATTTTTTCAGTGGTACTCAAATCTGGTTTTACTGATGGACATTTTAAGGAAAAACCCAGCTTTCATACTCACAAACGAGTTAGAATAGATCTAAATCTGTTCTTTATTTTGCAAAAGGAACGTCAAAAACCATCATCTAATAAAATCAACAAAATCAGTCAAATAATTATTCCAAAAAATCAAATCTCATTACGTGCATATTCATAAATGTAAAAACTAACGTTACTATAATTGTCAAATTAATTTATTGACTTGCCCTTTACAACATTAATGTATATTTTATTTGTGATTATTGATACATATGTAACAAGTTGTCACAATTATTAAATGTTAAGGGGATTTTTTTTGAAAACCTCTTGAGGCCAAATATTTACAATATTTGTGGACCCCATTTCAAAATACGTAGTATAATTTCACCATATATCAACGTAATGAAAATCAGTTCAAATAAATTTATTTAAGCTTCAATGCTGTTTATCAACCTCAAAGACCAAATCAAATTTATTCCCTCGTGTTGATGATATAATGTCTCAATCCTTCTTCTTCTCTTTTTTTTGACATAAATCCACCCTCACCTTTATGTATATATTTCAATTTCATCCCCTTTATTATTTCAAATGATGTGACATTCTCTGACAATATTATTAAATTAAACGTTATTTTCTTATACTAACCGAAAATGCAAATGTTCTGTAACACTTGTTTCAATTTAGATTTGAAATTCATGTTCAAATTCACTTCTCAAATCTCTAAATATTTTGTTTTGGTTCAAATTGAAATCAAATACCAAAATAATTTATTATGTGTATATTCAATTATTTTATTGCATTGTTTAAACATTTGTTTTATTTAAAGAAGAAACCTGATAAAACATTAAAAAAGATTTGTTACTTAGAAGAAACGATGATAAATCTTAAAATAAAGCTCCAAATATGTGATAAATCAACATTCTGTGGGGTAAAATGTCGTTTTAACTTGCTTCCGCTTCTGTAAATCTTACAAATATGTTTTTTACCTTATGTATGTATTTTTTATTATTTATTTGTTTCAATTACATTCACACACGGGCTTCTAAAAATTCATGGAAAAAGTTTTCTATTTGAAAAATTTTATACAAATATTCTTAGCAACACCAACTAAAAGTAACTTAAACTCATACGACACAATTTTTGAATGCACAAATATGTTTTCCTATTATAACTTTAGATGACAACGCGACGCAGTGTATTTCAACCTTAAATAAAAAAATATCACAGTAAAAAGATAACATTTACACACAACACATTTTATTTAAAAATAAATAATATGCTAAATCGACTTATTTTCACTTATTTCATATGTTATTCTACTCTGCTACTTGAAAAATGATAAAATAACATGCATGTTAAGTAAAAGTTTTTTTCTATCTAAGAAAAATTACAGAGGAAAATCACATGCTGTGTGTATTTTGTTTGTTTTGAAATATGATTTTTTAAAAAGGTGATAAAATAAATAAATAAATTTTTGTATGGTTTTACATACATTTAGTTAGACTTTTGTAGGAAAATACAATTGTTTATGAATATGTGTTAAATGAAGCCACAAAATGTCTAATTGAAATGTTTACTGATAAAATATCTCACGCCTTTGCTCAATTATATGGGAAGAGTAAAATGAAAAAATGGATTGTAACTAAGTGATTATCTAGAACATCAAAAAATAAAAGCCGTATAATTTTGTGGAGATGAAGTAAAAAAAACCCACACATAGAAATAATTTATTATGCATTAAAATGGCTCTTAGTGACAATCAATCAAATGGACGTTCATGAGACAATTTTTTTTAAAAGTAATTTACCAATTTGTGGATATTTTTCTGATTCATTCAAATTTGAGTTTTTATTTATATTTTAAAGAGTTTAAAATGTGTCATGTCTCGGAAATGAAAATAACTTTAATAATACAATATAGAGACGGCAACGATACTTATATTGACACCATTTATCTTCATCATTTTTTCATACTGATTAATATGAATTTGACATGATGAGAATAAATGTTTGAAAAATTAGGTTTAAAAAAACGTATTTTTTATAAAATGGAAAATTCCATTGATGTTATTAATATCAGAACTTTTTTGAAAAATAATAAATAGATATTAGATAGATATAAATATAGATATAAATAGACTTTGAAAAACTTTCAGAAGGAGAGAGTATTTTTAAAATTTCAAGGACTTGTTATTGTAAACTTAAAGGTCCCTTAAAAAATTTCAAATTTATTTTTGAAATTATCTGGACAAAAACCGTTCATTGGGAAAGCTTGTAGAAAATGTTATTTTTTTTTGTTGGGGAGAATAGGAAAGCTTCACCTCTAAGGTATTCTATTTTATTCACACTAGTTTTACCAAAGTTTTCTAAGTGCCAAACTTGTATCCTAAATTTTAAGGTGGACCTTAGTTTCTTAGACTGTCATTCGAAAGCAATTTTTTCATAAAATATTTCAATTTTACATTAGTAGTTTCATATTAACTGTTATGAATAAGTTAAACGAATTTAATCAATGTGATGCAATTAATTGATTGATTATGTTAAAATTAAAACAGAAATAATACTATATACAATCAAATTTTCAATTTTCTTGATTAATTAGAATAACACCTCATACGTATCAATAACGTATCTAGAGAAAAACAAAATTATGTATTAAAAAATTTCTCTATACAAAACAATGGTATTTTAAATTGAATTCTAGACTACATCAATCAAGCATTCTAATGGAACTTCCCATTTTTAACTAACTTGAACTTAATAATTGAATAGTGAGATACTATTTTTTTCTCAATGAAAGAAATAAAAATATGTCGGTTGTTGCGTGGTTTATTTAAAATGATAAATTTCTTTATTTGTAACTCCATTTGTAACTTATTTAACTACTTTACTAAATATAAATAAACATTAATTTTGTTGTCACATGAATTAATAACAAATGATGTGTATTTAATTTTTTAAAATAATAATAAAGGAAAAAAAACTGACAGTATTATCGGTAATTTAAATACACCTGAAAATTATTTTCGTAAAAAATACTTTTTTTAACAGAGATTAAATTTTGTATTAAAATAAATAAATTGTCCTCATGAATCATTTCAATATTAAAAAACGATAATGGTAAAGGATAAACACAGGTGTTATTTTCACAAAAAATATCAAATAAAAGATCATTACTTTTTTTGCAAAATCGTGTTTTTACTATTAAAATATTGAATGTATTTATAGAAAAAAAGGTTCATTTCTAAATAGGAGTACAAGTGATGAATAACAATATGCTCGTGACAATTATAATTTTCAGGATGTATGATCATAAACCTAAGTTATAAATAAACTCATAGTCCTTTTACAATACACTCGAGACCTTTAAAAAAGTGTGAAATTTTTTTGTATTATCAAAGCAGTTTATATTATCAACCCTTTGAAACCTAGAAAAAGGAAAAAAAGAAATCACACATTACGAACTCAAACATGAATTCACTTCATGTTTTTCTAAGGACCCAATTAGTGTGTTTTCTTAACAAATTTCATCATGCATGTTGTTTTGTAAAAGAAATCTAAAGAAGAATAAATTCTATGCAATTCTGTTCTCTTTCTCTTTTGGTCGCAGGTGTCATACCAGAACCAATTAAACTTTATTATAACTAAATTATGACGCATTTAATCATTTCATTATATTTTTTTTTCTTTTCAGTTCTATTTTAAGTATTATGATAATATTTTCATTTTTTACTTTACTTTAGAAAAAAAATTAAAATAAATGATACGAACAAAGTAAGTGTCTCTTTAAAAAGAGGAAACATGGTGAGTTTTCAATTACATTCACCATGAAAACAACGAAATAATAAAACGATATAAAAATGAATTTTAAGTTGCGTTTTTAGAGTAAGAGGCATTTTCAATTAATGTTCAAAGAAAAAATGTCCTAACGGAATTTTGAAGTTTAAACTAAATATTCAAGATCTTCCCAAATGCTTTCAGGAGATCTTATTTAACAGCGTGTTAGGCGAGAAAAACGATTCGATTCTTGCTCCGACCGTGAAACTTTACAAACTCAAATGTCTCTCTTTCCGACTACCCAATCTAAATCTTAAATGGCCAGATAAAGGTGACAATGAAAAAGTTAAGGCTCGGTGATGATTACAATTCCAACTGATGAACTGAGTTTCTTAAGATACCGGAAATTAAGTGAAAAAGCTCTAATCATTTTCTAATAAACATAATTTTTGGTTTTCTTAAAATACAGTTATGCTTATTTGAGAACCTCAATGGAATTATATTAGATAATTATGGTACCTCTAATAAACAAATATTTGAGGAACTGTTAAAGATAAGCTTATAATAGATAGAGACTCATCTTGATTATCCTTATCATCAAGGTAATTTAACTATGCATGACATGAGTTAATAAATTAAAACGAATAAATTACAGAGAGAAGAGACCGAACTACAAAGAAAACAAAAAAAATATATCAAAGAAACCTTTTATTTGTATTTTAATAATAATAAAAAGTATTCATAAGTCAGTCATAGTCGTCACCTATTGTGTAAAAAAAATCTGAAATGTAATGTAAATTCTTGCTTGTGACATGTCTTTGAAAACGCGTCAATGCTTTACAATAATGTTTAAATGCACTCGTTAATGAATGGGTTGATTTTTTAGTACAAACAAAAGATTTTAGCATTTTTTTTATCGCAAGTGACTTTATTATTAAAATTATGCATTTACTTTTTCTTTTCAATATCAAAGTCACTGTTTAATACATTATCTGCTACTATATTAAAAAAAATTATCTAGTTCTTGATTTTTTAGAAACCTATATAATAAATGTAACTTATGAATAATTTTCGTTTGACATCAAAAGTTTTGATATTAGGTTCAAAAATTTGAAAAATTTTAAAACATAAGCGAATCTCTTGCCTATTCTTAATAAAATAGTTTTCTGGTCTCTCATGTAGTTTGAGTTAAACATTTTATCGAATCTTCATCACAAATTCGAAAGTAATTTTATTTGATAGCTTGTCAGAAATGTTTGTTAAATTGAACTTGATTTAATATTGTAACGAAAACTCTAAAAGCGAAAATAAAATTAAGCCACATTTTATTTATTTTAGTACTACAAAATCTAACAAAAAAAAACACACAACAGACATTTTAAGGAGAAATTTGAGATATTTTTTATATTGCTCTAAAATAAATTTGTTTTTTTACTCATCAACTAGGTACTTTTTGTATGATTTGTGCAAAAAACTATTGAAAGCTTACAAAATTTTCAATTCAATTTTCAAATGAAAACATGTATTTTCTTTCAATAAAGAGTTGATAGATATATGATGACAATCGTTTGCCAAAAGATACAATTTGTTGACGTGTTCAATGGGCATTTTTATTGGACATTGCACAAAAATTCCAATTTAATTTTTTGTCTATGCAAGTATATGTTATTCAAGAAACCATATTATTAAATGAATTTGTGTTTTTCTTAAGAAAAAAATAAAAATAAATAAATAAATCTTAAATAAAGTGTTTTTTTTTGCCATCGTATTCAATTTTTATTCAGTACTTTTGAATAAACCAGACAATTGAAAAAAATAAATATTTGTTTCAAAACGAGAGATGAAATAATTTTGTAATCAAGATAAAAAGTGTTTGTGCCAAAAAAATGTAATTTTTCTATGAAATGAAAGCTCACATCTCATAGTCATCATAAATCAATCCTAGAAATGTAACATTAATCACAGTGATTTGAATGTCAAAACCATCATTAAAACTTTTGACGTTGTTTCCTGTTTCCTTTTTTTCAGTCCTAAATGTGATTCAATGTATTTTGATAGAAGTCTCAAGACACAAATTAATGTTTTTAATTCCTTCCCCGTGTCAGGAATTATTTTCTCTGTTGCAAAAGTAAATGATTAACCCTTTTTCCTATTTATCATTTTTTATCCTAGATTTTATTCTATGACTCAATCTCACACATTTTCAATGTAAGCGAAATTCAAAGACATTTATCAATTTGAATTTTATGTAAATTTCTATAAATTTAGCAGAGCACAGTAAATTCTCACTTCATCAAATGCCTGATTTATTCAAGTTTGTCACTTACCCTTTTTCTATGCATATATATGTGTGTGTCATCATTTCATCAGTAGCACACGCTTAAATTTTCATGTTGGATTCTAAATCACTTTGGCGTAATGCACGCACTTTACAATAAATGATGTCATTTGATACAAAATGATTAATAGTGAAAAATGCTTACTCAATTTTATTTACACACCAAATTTTGTCTCACGAAGAAAACGTGAAATAAGAAACATTGAAATAAAAATTTGCAGAAAAAATTGATTAGGGAAGCCTTTATAATATAATTTATTGTAAAATGATAAAGTTCGATTCTTTTAAAATTTATAGTATTCCTTTGAGAATATTATTACATTTCATGGGTTAAGATCTAGTTCATTTTTTTCTTTCTTTCAAATAATTGAACCGTAAAGGTGGTAAAAATCTAAAGATTTAATTTATATTAGAGGCAAATAAATCATTTACGAAATCTATTAAATTCAAAACTGTAAAGTCTTAAAAATAAAAAGGTCGATTAAAATAAAGGAAAAGATACTAAAAAGATGAACTTTATAAAGCTTTAGAGATGCGAAATGCCGTCAATATAAAAACGGTGATTTTTGCCTATAAATAATATTTTTTATGATTTAGTGAATTTAACAGCTGGGTTAAATAAAATTTTAAAGCAAATAAAGATACTTCATATATGTTTTAATTAAACAATAATATTTTTTCTCAAAGTGAGAATCAGAAAGATCAATGACACTTTTTTTAATATAAAACCTAGTGAACTGTCAAAAATTGGAAAAGCTGCATCAAATTAATATTATCACATACCGCTGTGTTAACTGATTTGACAAGCAATATCTCATGGTCTTGTTGAAAATAAATTCATGTATATATCGACACAACATGACATGACATTAAAATTATTATTATTATTATTACGAAAGGACATGAATAAAAAAAATAAAATCACCCTAAGAAAAATTCATTTTGATATTTGCTGATTCTGAAATCTCCTATGATTTTTGAATGATCGTTGTGTATACATATGTGTGTGTGTGTGTGAGTGTAGCTTTTTCATGCAGGGTTATTTTTTTCAAATAGACCACCTGCAGTTACATTACTTTATGAATCAGAGACATGAGAGATTAAGTGTGATGCAAATGATGCTCTTCTCTTCATCTTTTTTTTATGAATGTTGATAGATTAAAAATATCTGCATTACTCGTTTATTTTTGACAGCGAATATTAACGAAAAATGCGCTAATGTGCACATTTGGTTAATATTTTTGTCTGTCTCTTTTTTAAATAATCGGGCCTATCAGAAGAATTTTTCAGAATCATTATTTCTATCAGTGTAAATGAGAGTGAGAGAAAGAAAACAAGAGAAATATTCTGAGAACTCATTTATACTAAAAATTGATATCGAAATAGATAGATAGAGAAATGAAACCCCAGCAAGCAAAGGGAGCTCTATTCCATAATGAGCCAAATGGGTCTCACACTCGATACATAAATGTCACTCTCGTCACATTTTTATTTAAAATACATTTGTTGACTTATGAGAAAGTCAATATTCTGCTTACAATGTCTATCTCTCACTCTCGTCAAAACATACAAAAATTGAATTACGGAATACGCTTATGTTCATTACTTATGTTTATGTTACAAATTTAGAAGCAGTAAATGAAATATTAACATTTTATTAATTATTCATAAAATCTATCGTAAAATAAAATTTGAAATTCAAAAAAGTGATTAAAATGATAGATGTGGGATGAAAATTGAAAAATATAATTAATGATATTCTCCGCAATAAACACAATTTTAATAAGCACGAATCTTATATTTAAATAATTAATCAAAAATATGCAATACGCACAGTTATCATAGTGATTAAAGAAAACTTATTTATATGAAATCCAGCTAATAATACCAATCATGGACCAACTCAAGTATGCAAACCTTGCTAACCACACACTTATTCAACTTATTATTGAAGTACTTTAAAAATTGTACAGTGACTATGATTATTATTAATAAAAATATGTAATAAATAATAAATTATTCTTTTAAAAATCATTTATTACATATCATGAGTGGGCTATTTGATACGGTGGTGCTACACAAGAATTATTATTACGTACAACATTACATGCACTCATCATGGCATGGATTTTTTTTACTTCAAATATTTTTGCATGCATGTGTTTTTTACCATATAAATTTAATATCAACCCTGTTTTTTTATTCTACATAAGAAACTTTTGATTATTTTGTAACGGTCTTGAATAAAGTATAAAAAATATTTTTTAACGGAGGGATGCCCCCTTCGTTCAATGTTGTGGTGTAATAAAATCTTATAACTAATGAATTTACGCATGTTCATCGAATTAGCAGAGTACTTTTTTTTATTCATAGCAAATATTATTTATCATAAAAATCGGAAAAAAGTTAGAGATAGAACTGTATTTTTTCAAAGTTATTAAAATTGTAGGATGGCTAAATGATAAATAGCTCAAAAAATTTCAACAAGAAAAAAAACTAAATTGAATCACCCTAGTGAATGTTAAATAAAAAATGAATAATAATCAATTGTTTAACGCATTTTAATGATTAGTTCTGGGTTATGATTCTACGAAAAAATATTTATTTTTTAATGGATTTTTATTGATTTTTATGAATTTTATATTCCTACCGAGATTTTCGAATGACTTGTAAAAATAATAGAAACGTCACACTATGTTACACAGAGCCATAATTAAAATTTGTGACGATAATTAATATTATTATATCACACCTGGCTTTTGCGTCAGTGTTTATAAGTTGATATAAATTTTCATAACGCTCGCATTATATAAATTTTTAAAATAATACTCAGTCATTGTATCTGAAATTTACGTAGTGAATTTTGTGTTCCTTTTTAAAAGTAAAATCATGATAGTAAACAAAAAATCTTTCTATTGCGATAAAATGATGGCAAAGTTTTTAAAGGGTATGCCACTCTGTGATGGGGCATTTTTCAAGTTCTGGTTGATCGATGAACTAATGACGTTAATGTAGAAGATAAAAGTCAATTCCCAAACTCTGATTGTTCCTGTGACCCTGTTGTGACATTTCTCGACCCCTGATAAATTTGGACTGTAGAAACACTCTTTTACTGTAAACAGCACCCCAAATAAGAACTAGTACAGTAGGAGTTATTTAATATTAATCTACACTTCAGTTCGCAGCAGGTGATTTACCGTGGTCTTATTAAACTATTATTTCCTCTAAACTCTGATGATAACTGTACTAAAACTAAAAAATTATTAAAAATGAAACAAAAATTGCAATATCACATGCTAAATTAAAAATTAATAATACTTGATAGATTTTTTACAAATACAACCATATAATTAAACTATTTTTAAATTCTTTCAACAAATTAAGTAAAGATTAAAATTTCTTCGAGAAAAATTATAATCAATGGATTACTCTAATTTTGTATCTGAGGATAATCCGCTATTATTAATGTTTTTGCATCATTTCATAATTTTTCCCTTGCGTAATTATTATTTTATTTGCTCGTTATCTTGGTATTAAATTAATTTCATTGTTAAATTTGAAAAAAATTCTCTCGATTATTATGATTATAAAAATATTGACTAGATTAAAAACAGGAGTCTAAGTCAATAAAATTCGGGGCCTCTGCTCAGTTTAACAGGAAATATGATCACCCGTTGTTTAATGTAACGCCTAGCACACGTTTATTAATCATAAATTTTGATTTGATGTAATCGTTTTTACGTAAATATTTTTTGATATTTGTAAATTGCCTAGTGCTGTATGAGGACATTTTATGTTATAGGTTTAATTTACTGGAACATGTTTATTTTTTTGTCAGTATTTCATTTTATTGCGATGAGAGATGATGAAATAAATTTTTCCATAAAGACAAACTCAGGAAAGTAAAAAAATAATCAAAGGATGTTTGAAAGACAAACTCAAATAACAAATTTTGCATCATTAGCGAAAATAAAATATTTCATAAAAATATTCATTTCTATATCTTTTGATTTATTTTCTTTTCATTTTTCTTTAGATTCAAATATATATCAAAGAATAGTCTAAAAATTGACTTAAGACTTGTGAATAAGAATAAATTAATAAGAAACCCTTAATACTCGTGAAATCTGATTGAAGTTGTGCAATCTAATGAAAATTGTTAAAGAAAGTTTAAAAAAATAAGTTTAAATTCTGGATTCATTTATTAAAGGAAAAATTAGGCTCCAGATAAAAAAGTAACAAATTTTCAAGGTCATATCAAACATTTTTAAAATTTGTCGGCTTTCAAAATTCAAGTTCAATAAGTCTTTTTCTGATCATAGAATGATGTGAAGTTAGTCATTAAGATTTTTGATTTAAATTAAAGAAAAAATCTTTGAAATTAAATTTTATTTGTCACTCGCAACTCTCCTACCTTAAGAAATTATTTCCAAGTAATCCAAAACAGAGGCAAAATTTTTTTAGCATCATGATTACCCACACAAAATATGAATTCAATTCACTATCACACCGTTCCGACTCATTACACAAAAGAAATTTCCTCTCACTCAAAGTTGTTCGTTTCCTTCGAGAGTAAAACTTTGACGATGACAAATATTATGACGAAACATTAATATTCTTCTACATAATATACATAAAAGAATATCCCTTATCAGTCACTTTTCCTACATTTATTCGTACATAATATATTGTGAAAATGATGAGATAGACCACTAAATTAATCGTGTGACAATGAAAAGTGATTTTTCGTTGACATTGCATTTATTTTTTTTCTAACGTTTTTTTTTATGTTTCATTCATTGTATCGTTTTGGTGGTAATGGTACATCGACAGTCATCATAAATCACCCACAAAAAAATTTAGTTGGTAGTTTTAACTTAAAGTAGAAAACGTGTCAGTGCCCTTTAATGGTTCATTTTTCCTTATGGTGTTCCATTTGAATTTCAATCTAGTTTTATTTTCATTGTTATATGAACACAAACAACTAGAAAGATTATTAATTTACTTACTTTTGCTACAAATGACTACTTAATTGAGTTATTCTTCATTGTATCTTTTCTTATTTTATAACACATTCAAATCTGTACCTGTTCAAGCAAAACGTGAATCGTGCTAAAGGCTAGCAAAAATATTACCTGTTCTCTTGGTATTTTGTTACAAAAAAATTATAAATCATAATAACGAAGACAAAAGAAAATTAAAAGTTCAACAAAATTTTCCTCTTGGGCTACAATTAACTCAAATAAAATTTACAACAATAAAATTTTCTATTTTTACTGAAACTTCAGAAACAGACAAATTATTCATTTTCTTTATTTCAAATACTTCACACATCATAATTCTGAATGAAATTAGTAAATGAAATAATTTCATTATTTACTAAAAAAAATATATATTTCTTCCTCTTAGAGTAAATATTCAGACAAGTGGTTTAAAAATCCATGAAGTATATAATAATAAATAATTATTTTCGAGCATCATCAAAATCATTCGTTGTTGTTGATGATGAGGATGATGATGTGGCGACACGTGTCTTGCTCAATTTTAATTTGTGGAAAATTATTTTTAAATATCTGTTCAAATATTGAATATTAAATCGTTACTTGAGAGTTGAGATGATAAGAGAATGCTGTTTATGAAGTATGGCTCTGTCATTTTTTTATTTATTTATTATTATTTGTTTTTTTCGTGCAATACACTTAGAAATTTGTATTTAATTAAAATGTACTTAATCAGTCTAGGCTAAAAATGCTAATGTTCTATGTTTGACGTTCGATTAAATTTTATGATTAAAATTATTCAATAATGAACTTATTCTTGAATTTCTCATTTTAAGCAGTCATTTTGAAGAGTCGTTATATTCGTTTTAAGTTACTTTGAGTCATGTCAGAAAAAGAAATCAAAGGATTTTATAGTGAAAAATTAAATAAAACTTTGTTTAATAGCATGTTCAAAATATTTCAATATATATTTCCCTCTCAAATTTTGAGCATAACTTTACCCGAAGTTTGCACTTTCAATTGATGAGAAGATAACAAGGCAACACGATGTTTAGTGAAAAAAAAACAAAATTAGATTATATAAAAGATTTTTCTGACTTTATTTTTTCGTTTTTTTTGTATATAAAATATATTTTTCATAAATGTACGGCTCCCTACACAGCTCTTATATTAATATTATTAGATTTATTTGACATAAAAGGACTATGTTTGACAGACATCTTACAATGACTCAACTAAAAGCCAATCTAAGAAGCAGAATTGGTTCACCTACGTGTCGTTTCATATTATTTTTAACACAATGAGAAGCAAAATCTCTCATGAAAATGAGATTCAAAAAAGCATAATTTTTTTTGCACCGATCAGTTACAATCGACATCGACTTGTTGATGCCTTAAATTTCGATGTTGAATTAATTTTAATATCCTGAAATTGAATTTTGAAATGAAAACTTCTCATAGTGCTTTGTATGATGAATACAGATACATATTAGTTCTTGTAAATCTAATCTCTTTTAGTGACATGACTCTGACATTTCGCTTATGTAATAATAATAATAATAATAATAATTTGAAAGAATCAAAAAAAAAAATAATATAAATCGGAAATTCGTGAAATAGCATGGTATTTTAGTGTGTGTGTGAGTATTTATTCAACCTACGGATTATTATGACTTAGTTGTAATAAGATTTTCCTTTTTTTAATAAATAATACTCTTCTTGAATGTAAATATGATTTTCATTTCATTCCATTTTAAATAAACCAGCTTTTCATAAAGCACAACACTTATTTTCTCTGTGTCGTTATTCAACACATCGACACATGGTATCAACTAATAGCAACAGCAACAGTTCATTAAAATCCAATAAAGGAAGTCAATTTAAAAGATTTGGTTAGTTAAACACAACTAATCAGAATGAATTTTTGCGCCTTCATGATTGCAATATGTTTCAATTTTATGTTTATTTTTTTTTAAAGTAAATACAAAATAAAAATGCCCTGAAACTATAAGATATGATAATTTCGCCCTATATTTTTCATTCAACTAAAAAACAGTCAATCGTATTTTTAATATTGTTACAAGTATATTAATGTGTGTGTGTGTGTTTAGTGTTGTGATTAGAATAATAACATCATCAGCATCATTGCGTAAAAGTATAAAAAAAAGTAAAAAAAACACCAAATTTGTATTGGTAACAGAGAGTTTTCAAACTCTAAAAATAACCCAGTTAAACCAAAAC
>LN483606.1:220452-237254 GCA_900002565.1 Culicoides sonorensis | reverse complement strand
CTCATCCCTTAAAATGTTGTTCTACTGCTTAAAATCTTTTTAAAATACAAAAAATAAGATGTAATTTTCTTAAACTTATCATGAAAAGTCGAAAAGGAAAAAGAGAAATTTTAATCAGAAGATTGAACAAACATGAAGACTTGAATAAGAAAAACATAAAAAACACGTCATCTCAAGGGATCGCTACAGGCTTTTTTTACAAGAGATGACTGATGATACTTTTATTACTAGAAAAATGTTATATGTGACGTTACAAGATATCTTGAGTGTTTGTTTATTTATTTATTCAAGTAGATGCGTAAACGTCCGAATTTTCTCAATTTAAAAATAGTCAAAAAAATGACAAGTCATTTTTTTTTTCTCAATAATAAACAGAGATAAGAGTGTATCAAAGTTGTTAGTGACGTGTATTCAAAGTTAACATTGACAAAAAAAATATATATATAATGATAAATTAGATTTGGAAAATTTAAAAAAAAAATACATTTATTTTTACTTTTTTTTTCATGAAACCTTGAGTAAGCACAAAACCGAAAGGTAAACATGTTTTCGTTGATTAAAAATACATGTACAGGTGAAGGTGCCTCATCAGCAAAAAAAAACTCCTAAAAAACAGTAAAAAAAAATTTTATCAAAAGTTTTAAGGAAAAAAAAACAAATATAATGATGTTGAGTTGAAG
Organism: Culicoides sonorensis; assembly: GCA_900002565.1. Classification (NCBI taxonomy): domain Eukaryota; kingdom Metazoa; phylum Arthropoda; class Insecta; order Diptera; family Ceratopogonidae; genus Culicoides; species Culicoides sonorensis. Next base: position 236,574 of record LN483606.1, on the reverse strand, counting down.
TGGTTTTCTTTAAACAAACAAGTGTATGAAAAAAAATGGAGGAAAAGAACAACAAAATAAGCAACAATCAATGTTCACATTACATACAAATACTACAATAACAATTGAAGATACCCACTCGATACATTGAAAATTGTATTAAAAATTTTTATAATTCAGCACGCGTCTTATACTCTTTTGTCATCAAAAGCCGCAATGTACCTTTTTTTTGTAGTAATATAATTTTATTTTTTTTTGTTCATTTGTAGCTCAAGCAAATGTCTCACCAATAGAAGGGATCTGATTATCAACGGATATCGGTATTAAGTAAAGGAATATTAATTCACAGTGAATTTACGAAAACACAAATAAAAATGCGATATTGGGTCTCATATGACGTCCACATAACTCAAAGGCATAGGCAAACCAAATGTGTTCAAAAATTTGAGGCATTAGAGCTTTTGTGATTTGACTATGACATTTCAAAGACACCGAGGATTCTGAATTATAAACCAATAATTCGTACAAGAAGATACATTCGAATTCAATTGAATGAAAAAAAGTACAGACGCACTTTTGAGTTATTAAAATGTCTTGAGCGCTACTGAGAATATGAAGTTCACTGCCAAAATTTCTTAAACATCGCTTTATAGTACTCTGCGTTTAAATGTATTTTTTGCTACTTCTATTTCAAATTATACAAAAATGTCATTTTTAGAGTCAAACAAACAGAAGTACGCAAAAGCCATTAAATATGATGAAAATTCCAAAAATCTACCTACTTTGATTCACATATTGCAAAACACTTGAACAAACCTTACGAGCCAAAAAAACAGTTGCAAAAATCTATAAGGAAGTTTGATGAAGGGTAATAAAAGTAACAGTACCTGTGACAGTGACATGTGGCTTTCACATTTGTTGGTGAACAATATTTAGCTTAACGAAATTCAACATTCTGTTAAAGGCAGATATGATCAGAAGAAAATTATGATGGTTACTTGAAACTTTAAAAGATGGCAAATTAATTGGATGAAGTAAAATAAGTAAATTCAAAGTGTTTTCTCAAGATTAGACCTAAGACTAATAGAACCTAAAAAGATATTATAAAGCAGCAAATACCAGATGATGCAGGGTTGCTTACAATTCCAAGACCATCAAAGTATTGTGTATGTTAAATTTGCATTTTCATTTTAAGGTTCCGATTGTACTTTTTCTTCCATATCCAAAATCAATCGATCGCATGTTTTAATCACTACGAAATAAAATCTTTCACAGTAAAAAATTTTGACGAATTTTGGATCAACATAAAATGATACTCTTGGCAACGCATTGCAACAAAATGAATGAAACCATACAAACTCTTTTGACCGTTCACAGTTCAATTCACATTCAAACAACAAACCGAAGCGCGCTCATTTAAATCATTCATGGTATCATTTCATACAAATTTTTTATTGTATTGAGTGATAACCTCACATCAGTACATTCAAAACAATGCATATGGAAATCATTTCATCAATCCATTCAATGAAGTCGTTGAGTCAACACAAAACTTTAAAAAAAATCATCCAATCAAATTCAATCTTCAGAATTGATGTATTCAAATAACAAATTTGATATGTAAATGAATCTGATTTGTGTACGCTTAAATAATAAATAAAAAAAGAATCACTGTCTGCCATATTTTCAAATTTAAAATGGAAGAGTGAAGTTGTATGGAATGTAATTTAAACATAAATCACATCAATTTTAAATTAAAAAGGGGTTGCTGTGGATGCTGTTACCTTTATACGAACATACACACAAACTCACACCACTTTTGCATTCTAAATATGTACTTAAATGTGTAGTAAAAATGTTTAACATATCTATCAAAATAAATGGAAATCAGATTTAAAAAAAAAAAATCATTTTCAGCACATGCGCGAATCGTCTATGAAAGGCAAAAAGAAGGTGAATATTACTACCGTTATCGTGGTGGAATGATATGCAAACTGCCTCCCTTATACTTTTTAATGTTATTATAATGTTTCAGATTTTTTTATTCTTACCTTAAACATGTTTGAGTATAAAAACGAATACATTGTTATATGCTGATTATTATTATATTTTTTGTTCTGTCTGTATTGAAACTTGTTCTAAGTTAAAAACTTCTACATGATATGGATATGTGTGATATGGAGAGTAAATGAAGAAAAAAAAGTTGTGGCGCGCAAATTATGAATCAAAAAAATTTTATTGGATTTTAAATTTAATTGGGGCGTGGCAAAATACAAACTGATACTAGAAAGGCATCATAAAAATTAATGTGATTATGATTGAAAGTGTCTTAAAATTGGTAGTCAACTTGAGAGTCGAGGAATGATGACAATCATAGTTGATATCACCTTATAAACGTATCATTGAATAAAAAATCGCTTATTAATGATTGCATATCAAATGAATCAAACAGCAAATGATCGATGCAAAAATGTCACATTATTCATTTATAGTTATGTTAATATTTTTGCAAAAACGTTAAAAAAAATGTAAAACACATTTATAAATTTCTGTGCATAATAATATAAGTGGAATAAATTATTTAATGATGACGCTCATTTTGTGATAAAATTTAATTTCATATTAATTTTCCAATATTTCCATAAGGTAAACAGACATTTACACATCAAACGCTAATTCAATCATATTATTCTTATTAATTTTTTTTCAGATTCAAACATTAATACATAAATAATATAAAAATTATGCATTCCTTAACGTACATTACATTTATTTATTTTTATTAATTTTTTTTTTGTTATTTACATAAACAGCATGATTACATATGTCAACACTTTTTGTTTAAATGTAATTTAATTTGATTCTATACCATGAATGTCATGAGATGCGAGTGAGAGAAAAAAAAACTAGACTTATTTATGCATGATTGTTGAATGATAATGATTGAAAATAATAATAATAATGATTTAAATGTAATCAAACAACTTGCTTCAATGAAAAAATGTAAAAATTGTAGAATTAAACAGTTAAATGTAAAATCGTGTTTTACATAATAAGCAACTGGATGATGTAGAAACGTGTAATGTGATATTGTTGTCTTGAACAAGGGAAAATGAGGTGATAAGTGGTTTTGTCTGAACAATTGTTGAATGTTTGATGTGATATGGTGATAATTGAGGTCAAATTGTGATGAAACTTCAATGTAAAGGTTTTGATTTAGTTGAAAATCGTTAGAAAATCATCAGAGGTGAAAAATTGGACTATTCTCGAGGTTCAAAAGAGAGGATTTCTATCTCAAATATCAAATAATGACTTTTTCCATTCAATTCTTGCAATGAAATTTTTTTATTCAACAACTTCATATCAAAATCACCATTAAATCAACAATTTATCTGTCATTATCTCATCATTTATCATCATCCAAAATTACTTTAATTCACCATTAAGTGTCATAATGGAAATAAATCCGGAAAAAACAAGTGAAATTTTGAAAAATGACCGTTTCCCTGTCTGTTTCTTGATGATGATTTAATATTCAATTATAAAATTTCATTTTAAGAGTCCTCAAAAGCAATAACTTAATTATTCGAAGTCATAAAAATTTAATGATACGATGGCATCATCATCGTCATTTTTTTTTGGTTCCAATCACAAAAGTAGCTTATGATATAAAATAAAACCATTTTTCACTGAATTTTTTGAAAGATATGAAAAAAAAATCCATACGACAGTAAAAAATGAAGATAAAATGATATTCTGCCTTTTTTAAGTATTTATACAAATAAAAATAAATAAAAAAATACGTAAAAATTTTCAATAGAGAAACTTGACCCTTGTTTACTTATTAATGTGAATTTATATGTGTGTGTATGTTTTATAGATGGACAAGAAACTACTCATCCTTTTATTTGATCATGTTTATATGTGAATTTCCCCCAGTCTATCTCTATATGAAAGTTGGTTGACGCTTATTTAGCATTAGCATCCTAAAAAAGTTTTTCCATATCTCATACATGAACATGAGACGATTCATGACATGAAAAGGACAGGCCAGGCAGAAAATAAAAGATAAAAAATAATTTGAATTGGAATTTGTACACATTGCATTGGGATTCTTCCTTTTTGGAATTGAAACAAGGAAAATTCTGAAATTTGAACACACTTCATACAAATAATAAATAAAAAAGGGGGATCGTCAATTTATTTCCATTTTCTGTGAATAAAATAGAATAAAATGTTAAAAAAAAAATCAACGGAAAAGTGAAAGACATTCATGTTAATGTCATACTGATGAATGTTGAATATCCATAATAAAAAGGATATTTTAATGTTGAATAATAATAAGATAAAAAGAAAATCTTGTTTATAAATGGGATGTCCTTTTACTATGAAATTTACTTCATCTCCACTTATTTTAATAAATAAGAGAAAAAAAAACATACTAAAGTAAAAGTATAATTTTTATTGATTTGAATAAATATTAAAAGAGATGCTGATAAAATAAAAAAGTAAGGGAGGAAAATTCATTTGATATGTCAGTCAAATCAAATTTTACATAAGAACTTTCTTTGATCTTATTACGATTTATGCGTTTCTTGTGTGCCTTGTTTTGATGTGATCTGGCTAAAGATACTAAGAAATAACATGAGGAAATTGATGAGGGAGAGTGTCACGTTCAATTATTATGATGATTGATTTTTTGCACTTTTTTACGATATATTTCATGAATATCAAATGATTTTGATTGTAAACATAAAAAAACTTTTAAACATTTTGTCTCAGTATTAAAGTTAAAATAAAAAATGATTTTTCTTTTTTTTACTTCTAGATTGTGAAGTTCAAAATGCTGAGTCATCATCGAATTCAAGATAGGAACAATATGAAAATCAACCGGAACTGACACAGCAGGTTCTTTTGAATAAATTTATCCATTATTTATCTGAATAGGAGGCAGCACTACAGTCAATGCTTCTGTACAATGGGTACAAACGAAATGGTGACTAGATGAATAAATTTTTTACACCTCTTTAATTTATTTTGTTATAATTTAATTTTTTTCTTTTAATTTAGAATCCAAGGAGCACGTTAACGGCTAGTGGACCAACTTTATTGGAATTGAAGGTGAATATTCAATTAAAGTCACGAAGGCCGCCAATCAAATGTAATGCAATAGGATTTCGATCCAAGGCTTATTCATTTCAATCAGATCAGATTTGTAAGGTGGCTATTAAGCCTCAGGCCATCGGTCGGACCCATTGATCATACCCTGTTATCATCATTCGAGGGACTTAGCTTTTATCCTGTCATCCCAAGCAGTCGCCACCTTTATCTAGTCTTTAACCAAAATTGAGTAGCCGAAAAAAGGGACAATTGAGATTGAAAGTTTCATGGCCGGAGTGAGAACCGAGCTGCCAACTTTAAGATTGATAGTCCAACACGCTAACCACTGTACCGTACAATCCCCAAAGCATTTACCTGAATCAGTCAAACATCATGTTCAGGTTGCACTTTTTTTTCCAAAAATCTCTTAAATTGAGAGCCCGACTCCTGATTCATTAACGCTTCTTCATGACAGATGATTTTTGCAAGATAAAATGTAATTCCATTATGTTAGAATTTCCAAAAATTACAATGTATCATAATTTAAATTATTTTTATTACCCTTCGTGTTGGATTAAATTGCATTTTAAACTGAATATTTATGATAACAAAAAAAATATGCATTTTTCAAATTTCATCAAACATTGGCACTAAAAATAATCATAAATTGTGCATATAAAAACGATGAATTTAAAAAAAAAATTAACAAAAATCCTTTAACCCAGTTATTAAAAACTCATGAAGATTAATGATCAGATACTAAACATTTATGAATTATATGTCTCAAGGCAATTCGATATATCAAGAGAACACACGCAATGAGTGCACACTGTAAACTTTGTAAGTGTAAAATTATGACAGGTGTCATGTAACAATTATGCGTGATGGTTTTAGTGAGCATTTGCATGATATTCCTAATGAAAGAAGAGAAATTGAATAATATCAATTCAAAAGTCATATAAATGTGAATATTCATTTTATATAAATTAATATTAAAAATTTTACAGATAATGTCAAGTTAAGGTGCATTTTAATCAAAGTCAGCATTTAAAAACTGAGACAATTAATCATGGATTCATTAACATTTATAATAAAAATATTTTAAAGTAAAATTAAAATAAATTAACTTCATTTTAACCTTAATTTTATTTAATTTTAAATTTGTGTGCATTAAATTAATATTTAAGAATATTAATTAGTACGATTTACACATGTTGGTGTGCTAAACACGCATATTTTATAAAAAAAAGTAATAATTAAAAGTTACAAGTTAAGAAAAATAAATGTTTTATTATTCAAAAATTTAAACATTCCATGAATTTTTAAAATTAATTAAAGAAAAAGAACGTAACTCTACATTCGTAAAATTGGGTGTTTGAACCTAATACAAATTTTAGAAAGCCCATCTTGAAACCACTGTTTAATGAAAAATAAGTAAATATTTAACATGAAAATCAAATTTTCATGCAAAAATCCCATTTACATTTTAATAAAGACGTGGTTTTCTGTTTTTGGTTAATTTAATTGCTTAAAATTATAACTTCATTATCTCAGAATTTAAAAATATATATATAAAATAATGAGATAATAGTAATGAGAAGAAGTTTTAAAAATAACATAAAATTAACAATTTTAACATCCTATTACCAAGAATCACGCATACATCATTTGAAAAGTAGTGATGCGTATCAATATTTTTGTTATTCTTTTAACATTTTTCACTGAAGTTCATCAGTGAACAAACAGAAAAAAAATAAGAGAAAAATTTGTGGATGCGCGTCATATATCATCAAATGACTCTTACTTCATGCAATAAATTTGTTGCAAGAATTATAATGGCTTTAGATAAATATATTTATTGCCCATTATTGTATGAGTTTTATTTCCTTGTCCACTTGATATAACCTATAAATTGCCATTATAATTTTCGCGTGTCTTAAAAAAATTTCCAAAAAAAATATAAATTTGACCATCTCATAGCACGTCCATAAAAAAAAAGTGAAACAGTTAAATATTGGACGCGTGTAATAATTTTTGATATTATTGAGCTCATTTTTTACGTTTAAGATTAGTGTTTGTGCTATTTTTTGTTGAATGGTATTAATATATGACACTTTTATTTATTGTTTTGTTAAATATTGGGTTTATCCACGATAATGCTTAAAAAAAATGAAAATGTATAAGGTGGATGGTTGTAAATTACTTGGGGGTTTTATTGCTGATAGGAGATTTATTTGTATCAAACTAAACTTTAAAAATTATCTTTATTGTGAGTACAATGGAACGTTTTAAGATCTGCCTTCAAGTTTTCAAGTCATCCAATTCGTCACAGAATTTTAAGATGAGTTTAGGATCTGTATTCACTACAGAAGAGAAAAATTTAAAATTCTTAGACTAGCCACTCGCATTTTTGAATGAACCTCAAAATTTTCATCGAAACAAAAAGTATTCACTTTTACACAAAGAACAAATCATATATGAAAGTTTTGCTCTAAGCTCAATATTTTTAGGAAAGGCGGTTAATGGTTAAGATAAATGATGATTAAATCCATTTTTGGGATGAGATCAAATTTTTAAAAATTAGTTGATTGTTCCAAATGAAATAATGGTACTCATGTTTGAATTTAGTTACTGATATTCGTGGATCAATTATTGTTGGGAAATTGTTGGCCATAAATTTTGCTGCGCATTCAAATTTTCGTTTACCAGCCTCTTTTTTCACTTTTGGTAGCCGATACGGTCCCGTGGGTCTGGCGATCGCACCACGTAACATCGTATAAGAGCATTCCTGATATTTTCTTTGAACAGCTCACAAATTTTTGGATGCCATTATTCACATTTTAATTGAATTTTTTTCAGATATGGTGCTCAATCAAGTGGAAAATTCATCAGTTGATCTTAAAATGTCTCTACCTACAAAAAGCCCGAAACTAAGCGGCTGTGATAGGAATACCTGCTTATAATCATCATCATCATGTCTCTGTGACTAAAAATATGACACAATGAGACGAGGATCACAAGATGTTTCAGGGAGGATACGATGGTGTCCTTTTAAGTGCATGTAACCCCAGCAATCAAGTTCCTTGAAAACTGTTCTGGTTGAATCCATGACAGCCTGAAAAAGAGAGGTTTGGAGAACGTAAATAAATAAATTTAACTTTAAGCTGTCTAACAAAACTAACCTTTCTTTCATTTTAACAGAAAAATTCAAATCATCATAGGACTCCATTGCAATGACGTCTAAGACACAATAAAATTAGAGCATAAAAAAATACATTCATTTACTATTTTATCATTATTAAATACAATGTTAACATATATCATTGTTCATGCTTTTCTCACGCTTTTAAATATAAATACCAAAAAAGGCAATAAACACACATAAAATGAAGCTAAATGTGATATGTGACTTAACGTTCAATACTTTACATTGATGAGCGAACCTCTTCATTAAAACAGCAAAAAAATAATTTTAAATACGATCATCCTTTAACTGAAAATACACTGAATCATTTTATTTTCATAATTTTTTTGCTTACAACAAATAAATCATTTAAAATTATTTATAAAATTATAGAAAATGAATTGTTAGTGTTGATATTATTAATAATATCACTATAAAATACATGATACATCATTTAATCGCACTTGTAATATGTATATGATTGCAAATTTAATTTAATTTATTAATAAACTGGAACATTATAAATTTTTTTGTAATATATGATGTGACGATACAATATAATATTAAATATAATTATCGCAGTCACTTATTTTTTATGTTCAAACTAACAAACTATTGATATACATCTCATGATTATTCAATTTGCACAAATGTATAGATTACAGTAATCATTTCTATAAATGGAATTGCAATTGAAACTTGTTTCAGTTAATTTTTTGTTTTAGATTTGAATTAAATGAGTTATTTAGATCAAATAAATTTATATTTTAATTTTCAACATAAAAGTTGGATTATAAAAAAAAAATTAGAATGTATTAATATTAAAAAAAAATCACTAAACATTCAATGTTTTTTTTATGTTAACGTGATTTATGTTTATAAAAATAACTTACAATGTTTTTTTCCAAACGATTACTGTTCTGTAACATATTTGTTGTTATTTAAAGTTCAATTACGCATATTATTAGAAAATTATTAGCATAAATTTTACATAATTTTCTTATATTTTTATGTGTTATTATAATTAGGAACTGTGTTACTTAATTATTGTTATTAAATTATATTTTTTTGCATTACAATGAATAAAAAAATTGGATATTCAGATTTAGTTACTTGAATTTAAATATGAAAATTACTTACCTTTAAATTGTTGTGCTTGAATTACTTAAATGAGCCTCGAGCGCGTGTTTGATGCACCATCAAATTCAGGAAATAACATTTTCTTGCATCTTCTTACATGCAAATTAATCGTGTACGAATAATTTTTATTTGTAATTTTCTATACAAACATCTAAAAAAAAATAATGAACATAAAATGTAACCTTACTAGCTGCTAAGTTAATAAATAAATACATAATTTCATATTCATATCATGAACGTCAGAGATAAATAAAAAAAAAATGTTACTTTAAGACATTGTTATCTTAACGACCAACAAAAATTAAAAATAATGACGCCATAGAAATGCAGAAAAGCCCCTTCATGCTATTTTTATTATTAATTGTTATAGTTTTCCTTTTATATACCTTTATTCCATTTAATATAATATCAGATCTAGTTGTTCACAATTATTACTTTTATTTTCATTTTCATAACTTTTATTATTATTATTATCATCAACAAGACATTCGAATTTTTGATAATTATATATTTCTACTGTTACCATTAGCATAGTGAATATTAGGATGTCATTTACTTAAGATGAGTTTATTAACTTTGGTCCATGAAGTTTTTGAGTTGAATAGACACTCTTTTCATTATTTTGCTACACAACAACATTATTTTAATAAATCGTTTATATGAGATTAGAATAATTTTTTGGAGTTTTACGTCTTATTTTACCTTGCGTTATTATTGTTGTGTGAGAATTAACCCCTCATTTTGCGAGAACATTGAAAATATTTTGTTGATATAATGAAAAGCAAAAAAAAAACAATAACGAAAGACATAAAAATCAATAATCAACATCATTAAGAAAGAAACATTTTCTCTTAATTATAATAAACATAATGAGGGACGAAAATACATTTAATTGTTCTTAAATCTTCTTTTTTTCTTTGAACACAAGAAGAAAAATATTTAATTGATGAATACGTTTTTGGTTTTATTTTAAATTAAAACTTAAACCTATGATATTATTTTAACCTTCAATGGTATTACTTACTTAATGGTACCCTTAATTATTATTAAAAATTACAATTATGGATGCTTGATGGTTGAAGCAAAGTAGATTACCGTAAATTGTGCAATATTTTTGAAGTTGGGAGCAAATTGCAGTCAGCTATCAAATTAATAAAAAAATGACCTATTCCACGACTGATATCATTTTCTCCTAACTTTTTTTATATCTAAGAAAAATCAGAAGAGAAACTATAATTACATTTACTAAGGCTATTCAACTAATAAGAAGGTTTCCTGTGTCAAAGAGCCAGCAGAAAATTTTGTATGTATCAGGAAGCACAAATAACGGAAATATTGATAAATACTCATTGCTGATAATGAATAACCAGCTTAAATTTACATCTTTTCAAAAATGACTTATATATGATGATAAGGTGAGGTAACAAGCTTACAGCCAGAACTGGAAAAAGCTTTATTTTACTGGAATTTAAACAGCAAAGTCTCTACAGTGGTGGTCAGAATAAAGTCCAATGGAAAGAGATCCGCAGTAAAACACTTTTCTTAAAAAAGAATGTACAGCCTAAAATAAAATATTGTATGTGAAAAATAAAGCCTAATAATAATAGGAGATATTTAAATTTACATCTTTTCAAAAAAGGCTTATTTATATAGATAAGGTAAGTTAAAAAATTTACAGCCAGAACTGGAATAAGCTTTATTTTACTGGTATTAACAAAGCGAAATCTCTACAGTGTTAATCAAACTAAAATTCAATGGAAAGAGGTCTTAAGTAAAACACTTGTCTTAAAACAGAACGTACAACCCCAAATAAAAAATGGTGACCTAAGGCTAATAATACTCAATAATAATAACCTTCTTTATGCTGATGACTTGAAAATTTTAAGAGTCATATCCAACAACCACGATTCAGAAGTTCTTCAACAAGGTGCTAATTCTATTCATAGCTGATGTGTTCTTAATGGTATACACTGAAATATCAGTAAATTTAACATTATTACATACTCCCGAAAACACAGTCCATCTATACACAATTACACAGTAAACAACAACAACATTTAAAGAGTGAACGTTATTAAAGAACTTGAAATATGGCTCGACTCAGTAAACTCAACTTTAAGCATCATATCAACGTGATGATAGCCAAAGCCTCTCGCTTACTAATTCTTGTCAAACGTTTTGGCTGCAAGTTCAACATTCTTTTTGTTATGAAAAGCGTATACACATCTCTTTTCAGACCCATTCTTGAATATGGGAACCTATTCCGGATGCCCACCTTCGAAATTGACATTGATTGATTTGAATCAATTCAAAAACAATTTCTATTGTTCTGTCTTAGAAATCTTGGCTGCATTTACTTCCTTTTAGGCGTCGACTCAGCTACCCTTTAGTAATCAACACCAATTTTCTTAAACCCCTAGTTTCAAAAATGAAGTTCGTTGAGGGTTAAAGTTCAGTAAAATTTTCAATTCATAAAAAAACAAATAATTACATAAAACATTTGCTTCTTCCACTTATGATCGAAAAGTATGATAACTAATTTATAACATAATTTTATTTGCAGAAAAACAACATATTTTAAATTTCATTCTGCATAGATAGACATAACTTCTCATTAAATTTGCAATGACTCGATTAAAATTAAAAAAAAAGAAACAATACATGAAACAAGAATTAAAAAAAAATGATGAATTTACATTTCACACATTATAAATTTTTGTAAAACATCAGCTTTAAATATATAATAATAAATTTACGCAGTATGAAGAATTACCACCAACACAGTATAACTACAATATTTTTGAATTATATAGTGCGCCATGCCAAAGTCAACGTTTTGAGTTGCATTTCATTATCATCTTTTAATTTAATAATATTTATTATGTTCATAACATGCACAGAACTAACAGAAGCAAATACATAAATCTTATTAACACACTAGTGTTTGTTGATGCTTCAATGTTAATCTGAATTTGATATGAGTATCAAATTATAATTATAATTTAATGTGTTGTATGCTCAAATCAATATGAAAGTAAGTGTAATTTAAAGAACAAAAACCTTTAAACCCCAAATATGGAAAAGTACTGCAAAATAAAAAGAAAAGAATATTTTATTGTTTTTGATATGGTTTAATTATATTGTAAATTAAGAGTAAGATAATGTTTGTAAACATTTTAAAGATAAAATTTAATGTAAAAATAAGGAAGCATGAGAACTTAATGGTCAAAAATTTTAAATTAACTGGTAAATGATAATGACTTAATACTTTTTTTTGTTATTATGATTGTTAATTTATTTATTTTCTCTTTGTCTGTAAATTTGATTAATTTTAAAGAACAAGCAAAATCTGGATATGTTCGAAAATCATTGAATAAGGTAAACGTCATTATGACACGTTATTTTCTGCATATTTTACTTCCTTATCCATCAATCATTCCGCGTCCAGTAACTGTAAATGCATATATTTTTCCTTAACACTTGTTTTCATTTTACTTTGAAGAAAGTAAATTAAATTTAAATAAAATTCTCATTATTATAATCATGATGAGTTTTACACCAAATTTACATAATGATGAGCTATGAATATTTTTACTTTGCTTATTAATAATAATTTACTAGTCGCATAAAATAAACAAGTGGAAGTATTGCAAGGTTCAGCTATTTCACGCGATGCATTTGTATCGGCATTATAATATTATAAAGATTACTCATGCATTGAACACATTTAACCATGATTGTACGATTATTCAAATAAATAAATATTTTAACAGAAAACAGTACAAAAATTTTAGTTTTTTTTTGTGTAATCATTGCATATTTTATTTGAAACGAAAAACGTCTCATATCTGTGTCAGTTGAGTAGATGCTGGTATTTTACATATAATTTGATGCATTTTAACCCACTCATATCAAAAAAACTCAACTGGAATTTTTACACGAGACGACATATGCGCAATTCATTGAAATTCCATTCAAATTTATTCTAAATAGTTGAATAATTGGTCAGACTGTCTCAGCTAAGTATGCATCAATCTCAAAGTTATTTTTTTTTTAAGTTATACCAACTTGATTTTGCTGTATTTTTTTTTGCACATTTTATCGGCAATTTCGATGAATAAAATTGAAATTAATGCAATGTGGTATTTTTGTGCCAAGTCACGGAATGTTTGTATTAAATTGACATAGTTTTTTTGTTATTTCTTGATCATTTTCACATCTTTGACTTTGACAAATCCAAACATGAGTCACGCATTCATTTGAATTTAAAGGACACATCTTTTAAGATCAAAAGTTTTATTAGAAAAACAATTAAATAGCATTAAAGTGTTCTATTTGATGTGAAAAAACTGAAAATAGATTCACTTTAAATGACAGAGTGATGTTGAGTTGAGAAAATTCTCATCATACATCATGTGCAAGTACATTTCTAATGATTGACATTTATAATTGAAATTTACCGATGATCCTTTTTTTCTCTCCCATCAAATTCTGTAATTTTTTTTGTCATCTTATATTAAAACTAAAAATAAGCAATTCTGATTCCGTCGCGAATATAAAAGTACAAAAAATTGAGCAAAAAAAAAACACGAGCGATTATTATTACGCATAAAAATATTTTTACATAGCAAAAGAAGGCGACAACAACATAGGCAATCATGAAGCAGATTATCTTCAATATGAAATGAAGAAGAAAAAAAAAGCAGCAGTAGGGAACTAAACCTTCGCAGCATAAAAATGCTAATCAAATATTATAGTCAGCGATGATGTGTTGAAATGTTATTGCATAATATAATCATTTTCATGTATATTTGTGTAGAGGCGGCTTTTGATCAAAAGGAATAAGAATAAAGTCAGGTAGCTGATTAAAATAAAATGTTTTTAAAAAGGTGGACAATCTCTATGTTTTTCTTTTAAATAGATGAGCAAAAAAAATGATAAAATGTGAAAAAAAATCTCTTCAAAGTCAACTGAAACCGATCAAAAATGTGATAGGCAGGAATACTTTTATACAAACGCTGATCCGTACAAAATATTCATTTAACTGCATTCAACAACGACACGAGCTAATGAAATTCTCATTTTTTTGTGTAAATAACCGTTTAAAGGTACAAGGACATTTTTTTGCAGTATTTTGATTTAACTGTAGCACATATTTGATTTTTTTTACTGTTTGATCTCATCTCGTCTCATGATGAATTGAAAAAGTGCATATTTTGTGTTTCTTGACAGTTTTTCAAATCACATTCATCGCTTTTTATAAAATTATGCGTTCATATAACTTCTGCATAATTACTTGTAAATTATTTGCTTCATTGAATGAAGAAATTTCTGAGAATTTATAAGTTAATATTTAAAATGAAAAAAAAATGTCTGTAATTATACGTTTGCAATGGTGTTATGGCTATTTGCGTTAATTATGCAGTCAAATGTTAGATGTTCATTTTCATAGACAAACATGATCAAAAATCAATTTAATTTAATTCAATATCAATTTAACTTTAAACCAATTGATAATTTTATTAGGAACCATATGCTTGAATGTAGGTGTCGAAATGACATTACTGTATTTTTAAACGAATTTCAAGAATGACAAATAAAAATAATTGTCATTGAAAGTTATTTTACAGGCGTGGAGCTACGAGGGGGGTGTGAGGGGGCTTAGCCCTCTGAAGCTTTTAAAGAATAAATCATTAAATTATATTAGAGTGATTTAGTTGAGAGAAATATAAATAATTTTCGACCATCCTGCATCAATAATTTTTGTATGTAAAAAAAGTACGAATTCACAGCTATCATTTTCGACCATTTTTTTTTGCCCCCTCACTATTTTTTTCTAGCTCCGCGCCTGAAGTTACTTTCATGAATTTTTTTTAAATCAACAAAATATAACATAAAAATATTTCATATCTTCCTTAAATTGACTTAAAACAAATTACTTGCATTATTTAACAAAAAAATATCATCATATAAATAATAAATTATATTGTTTAAATGTATATTTTGTTAAATATTATTGCTTTTGGCGTATTTTATTGGCAACAGTTGCAGTCACAAGATATGCTAATTGAATATAAAAAATATTCCCTAACTGTATCATCTTATAAATGAAAATAAAACAAATATAATTAAATTATTCAATTTTTTTTCGTTGTGCTGCAGGAAAAAGCAAATGAAATGCAATACGTTGGCGCCAAACATATATCATTTCAATTAATTGAATATTCAACAATTTAATAATAATATGTGCGACTTTTAATTGTTTCTTTTGCATCTTTTTAAATATAAATATTCTTGCATTTCATAACTTAAACATTAATTTTTGCCTTTACTCGATTTTTATGTATAAAATATACACATTATTGAATCCCAAATGAACATAAATGGCATTTATTTTTTTTATTGTATTGCGCTTCATCAATACATTCATAATGATAATTAAAATAATCATAAAAGAAAAAAAAGGTTTCTCACAACATACATATTTAAAGACTGATGATGACAACTGTACACTAGCAACTAATCTTTAAGAATTTGTATGTTTTTTTTCATTAAATTAATTTATAATTCATTTTATATTTTATTAAAAACCTCCATTTATACACAATAATTATCTGCTTCCAGTATGAAAGTTACATAAAAATAAAATATATTTAAAAAGTTTTTTTTATTCATAAAACATAATAAATGTAATATATATAAGAAAAAAAAAAATAAAA
>LN483606.1:0-220352 GCA_900002565.1 Culicoides sonorensis | reverse complement strand
TATATGACCTACATTAAAGTTGTTCAGTTTTTCGAGCTGAAAATTTTGGCATAGAAAATTTTTACGTACAGCTCCATACGTCTATAGGGTTGTACGGTAGGTCCATTTTTTTGTATGGGGACCCCAATTTTTTTTGGGTGTGGGACCATCTACGTCAAAAATGATGAATATTTGCAGAAGAAACTAGGGGTCTATTTTGAACGACAACGGAGATATGGGCGTTACAGAGTGAATTACGAAGAAATATGAAAGGTTACAACATATTAACTGTTATAATAAGAGATATCATTTCATGTTCAAAATTCATGTATATGACCTACATTAAAGTTGTTCAGTTTTTCGAGCTGAAAATTTTGGCATAGAAAATTTTTACGTACAGCTCCATACGTCTATAGGGTTGTACGGTAGGTCCATTTTTTTGTATGGGGACCCCAATTTTTTTTGGGTGTGGGACCATCTACGTCAAAAATGATGAATATTTGCAGAAGAAACTAGGGGTCTATTTTGAACGACAACGGAGATATGGGCGTTACAGAGTGAATTACGAAGAAATATGAAAGGTTACAACATATTAACTGTTATAATAAGAGATATCATTTCATGTTCAAAATTCATGTATATGACCTACATTAAAGTTGTTCAGTTTTTCGAGCTGAAAATTTTGGCATAGAAAATTTTTACGTACAGCTCCATACGTCTATAGGGTTGTACGGTAGGTCCATTTTTTTGTATGGGGACCCCAATTTTTTTTGGGTGTGGGACCATCTACGTCAAAAATGATGAATATTTGCAGAAGAAACTAGGGGTCTATTTTGAACGACAACGGAGATATGGGCGTTACAGAGTGAATTACGAAGAAATATGAAAGGTTACAACATATTAACTGTTATAATAAGAGATATCATTTCATGTTCAAAATTCATGTATATGACCTACATTAAAGTTGTTCAGTTTTTCGAGCTGAAAATTTTGGCATAGAAAATTTTTACGTACAGCTCCATACGTCTATAGGGTTGTACGGTAGGTCCATTTTTTTGTATGGGGACCCCAATTTTTTTTGGGTGTGGGACCATCTACGTCAAAAATGATGAATATTTGCAGAAGAAACTAGGGGTCTATTTTGAACGACAACGGAGATATGGGCGTTACAGAGTGAATTACGAAGAAATATGAAAGGTTACAACATATTAACTGTTATAATAAGAGATATCATTTCATGTTCAAAATTCATGTATATGACCTACATTAAAGTTGTTCAGTTTTTCGAGCTGAAAATTTTGGCATAGAAAATTTTTACGTACAGCTCCATACGTCTATAGGGTTGTACGGTAGGTCCATTTTTTTGTATGGGGACCCCAATTTTTTTTGGGTGTGGGACCATCTACGTCAAAAATGATGAATATTTGCAGAAGAAACTAGGGGTCTATTTTGAACGACAACGGAGATATGGGTGTTACAGAGTGAATTAAGAAGAAATATGAAAGGTTACAACATATTAACTGTATTAATAAGAGATATCATTTCATGTTCAAATTTCATGTATATGACCTACATTAAAGTTGTTCAGTTTTTCGAGCTGAAAATTTTGGCATAGAAAATTTTTACGTACAGCTCCATACGTCTATAGGGTTGTACGGTAGGTCCATTTTTTTGTATGGGGACCCCAATTTTTTTTGGGTGTGGGACCATCTACGTCAAAAATGATAAATATTTGCAGAAGAAACTAGGGGTCTATTTTGAACGACAACGGAGATATGGGCGTTACAGAGTGAATTACGAAGAAATATGAAAGGTTACAACATATTAACTGTATTAATAAGAGATATCATTTCATGTTCAAATTTCATGTATATGACCTACATTAAAGTTGTTCAGTTTTTCGAGCTGAAAATTTTGGCATAGAAAATTTTTACGTACAGCTCCATACGTCTATAGGGTTGTACGGTAGGTCCATTTTTTTGTATGGGGACCCCAATTTTTTTTGGGTGTGGGACCATCTACGTCAAAAATGATGAATATTTGCAGAAGAAACTAGGGGTCTATTTTGAACGACAACGGAGATATGGGTGTTACAGAGTGAATTACGAAGAAATATGAAAGGTTACAACATATTAACTGTATTAAAAATATACATATATGCAATTAATCATGCTGTTAGCTATTTGTTAACTTGCAGAGAGTGCATTGTCGTTGTCAATTGCTTAGCTGCTTTTGTCGTTTCATTTTACTTTGTTTTCTTATACGCATAATTTGCTAATGTAAAATAATATGAATAAAAAAAAGAGTATTGTCTTGAAGGAGTCTTGTTACGGGCGTTAATTATAGGAAAATTATATATTTAATATCAATTAAATACACAATATTTTTAAAATGAAGCTCCATTATAAATAATAATTAATAAAAATTATTTGTAATTACAGTTGTAATGGGTAAAAGTTAAATATAAGGAAAAAAATTAAAGATATTTACGTTTTTTGTGTGTGTTTTGTAATAAATTATAATTGTTTGATTTTTTTTATGATAATAAGTGTATTAAAATTATTTTTTTTTTTTATATTTTATTGTACAGGAACATGTATGATCTTCATTAAACTTTTTGAACTTTTGGAATTGATTCAGAGTGGAAACTGCTAGAAAATGCAACCCTGTTGTGCTTGACAGTTGAATATAACTCTCCAGTTTGGCAAACATAGTTTAATACAGAATTGTACTTGAAAAAGTGCTTGATTTCTAGTACAGTACGTTCCATTCCAACTGTAAAGAAGATCTCGTAAGAGAATAAATAAAACTCTGAATTTCCCGGAGACATCTCTACTCCACGATATTCAAGCTACAGTACCAAAAACAACCAACCCCTGAATTGTTTTGGACAAAATAAACTTTTACATGATGATCTGATGAGAACTGACTCTTGAAACAGGCTCAAGATATATGATGTATATACCAGGTCACAAAACCAGAAACGGACGACTAATGGGCAATTTTGGACCTTTTTTCTATATTATATTCAAATAACGGTGATTTTTAAATGAATTAAAATAAAACAATTTTATTCTTTTTAATGGTCTTTTATTGACCTTATCCTGTCAAATAGTCTGTCAAAATTCGTGAGATAATGCGTCATTTTAAGCCTGATGGGTGGTTCAATCGACAAGCGGTTGCGGCATTTAGTCTTGATGCAGTTCACTATGGAAAATACCTGTTCGCATGAATACGAAGTACTTCGTCGTTGCAAAGTGGTTCTCGCTTTTAATGAAAGCCTTGGGCATCTTAAATGGTAGAAATATAAAATATTTTATCATAAATTATTAGTCTTTAGCGTCCGCAAAAAATGAAAGATTCACTTGTTGTTCGGAAAATTTATTAAGAAACTGTTTCAAATTAGGAAAGAGTGCTTCTGACAATCCCTGGTTATTAATTTCTATTGCCATATTTTTCACAATTTTACTTTTTTGGTTCAAACATCATGTACCTTTGATTAGAAATACCTTTGATCTGAAAGTACACTAATATAAGATTCAAGTATTTGAACACCGTGTTTCGAGTAGAATATGGAGAATTGAATTCGAATAGACCCATAGAGGCTAAGGTGTTGTTGTAATCCTAGCAATACACATATAGTAGATGTCATTATTTGAGCAGAAACTTTATTTTCAATCAAGTGAAATACTGAAAAGTCCTTTAAACGAAACAAGTAAGCTTTACACTTGATTTCATATAAATATTTACTATAAAATATCACCCTTTATTTCGTTTTATTCAAAGTCAACTTTACCCTGTAGCATGCACCATGTAATAAAAATTATACGTTACAGTCCCGCAATAAAATCGAGATCATAAATAAATATATTGATAAATACTTACAGAAATTACAATAAAAACCACATTATCAGTTGCTAATTGTTTCCTTTCATTAACTTTTTTTATTTATTATTTTTTTTATTTTATATTTATTAATTATCCCACCCGAAAACCACACTTAATAAAGTACAGGCGACACATAAACAAATAAAAAAAAATAATACCACACCCCAGACATTAAAATAGAATAAAATAAAAAAAAATGAGCAGTATTAATATTGTTCTGAAAATTGAAATTGAATCGAATTTATGGTCATTCATAACCGAGGACAAACTTGATGATAATTTGATTATTATTTTGTGTTTTTTTATACCGATATGTAAAAAGTTTATGTTATGTTTTCAACTAAATATACTGTCAAATGTCACGTCAACAAATTTATTTTTTTTATGGAAATTCAATATAATACGAAATTTTAGATGTTTTGACCATATTGATTATTATTAATTTATTGAAAGTGGGTTTATTTTATTTTTTTCATTTTATTACTATGCATGAACCATATGGTTCAAATAAATGATTTTTTTTATCAATAATGAGTCTGAAATTTTAAAGTAAAATTCATACAAAAAAAATGTCATTTCCAATGAAAATACGTTAAAATTGTTTCATCATTCAATTCAATTCAAAATTTGTTTGTTTTTTTTTGTGTGAGTTTGTTTGTCCGAATATAATTAAGCATGTGGTGCTTCTAAATGTATCATGGCATGCGGTAATTATCTCATTGACTAGTCAATTGATACAAATTTATTATCATTAAAAGTATTATTGTTAAAAAACAGTTATTTATGTGTAAAACGATGAATTGAATAATATTCTTAATTTAATTATAATTAATTGTTTAATGGGCATTTATTATCAATTAATTTTAAATAAAAATAAATAAGATCCAACTAATTATGGAATGGACTGTACATGAATTTGAAAATCGATTATGAAGATCATGATTAAGTAATTTAAAGTATTGAGAGGCATTCAATTTCAATTTGAATTATGCAACTTCATTTGGATTTCATGGAAATTCATCATTTTTCTGTTGAAATGATGATTGAAGTTTAAATTTCATTTGAATTGGTGAGTCAACACACATACTTATTGCTATGAAGAAAATTGGGTATGTACAATGGTCCCAAAATGAACCCAAAAATGGTTTCGACTAATTTTTTTCTAATGCCATTCAATTTATATTAAATCACACGCAAATGGTCAGGTGTTTTCAATATTGAAAGGAGCTACAAACTTATAAATATTAACAGGTGCTGTCTACTTTTGAATATGTAACCAGTAAAATATTCATAACGGTATTGCATGATTATTTTCGAAATTATTGGTAAAATTTATTATATCCCAATAAATTTCATTACACACGCAAAACCACAAATTTAATCAAATCATAATCAAAACCCCAGTCACTATGTCAATATGATTGATATGATTGTAATAAAAATAAAATTAGTTAAAATATTATTTTGAAACCCAAATTACAATCAAAATATGAAATTTAATCATGGAAAATTCTGGTTAATTTTAAATATTAATAATGAGACTGACTCACTGTCATCGCCATTTATTCGGTTAAAAAAAATAATTATTTTAATTCTTTATAATTTACCGCATAATTGGATTCAATTTTGCATATATGGAATCAATTTAAATCAAATTAATCTTTCTCATTTATTATTTCATTTAAGATTAAAAAATTTTCAAAGAATTTATCAATGCAAATTGTTCTATGAAGTAAAATAAAAAAAGAAAACTTAAATGCATGTGAACAATTTCATTAATAAAATTCTTGAATGAATTGTGCTTTGCATATTCCTGACTCAATTATTTCATTGTTTTATGTATTTTTTATTCAAATGAAGGCTTCTGTTACTTATTAAATGATAATAAATTTATTTACGATTTTTTTTTCCAGAGTTAGATGAAAAAAAAACTTTGGATAAAATTTCTTGTAACAAAAGAGGAATTTCTCATTGTAATGTCATTCAATTTGAATAATACAATTGTGTTTTGTTTTGCGATTATATGAAGATGTTCAGAGAGTTCTACAGTAAATTGAGATCAAAGAGGCGCCTAATTTGTTTGTCAATTGTCGTATTTTATTACCAAATTTGTCGTATTAGAAAAATTACTTGTTACCACTGACGTTAAAACACTGATGTTTAAAAGCACGAGGATTTGAGGTAATTTCATATTTTTTTGTTATTTAGGTTTTACAAGGATACCACCGCGGTCTCAAAAGGTGGTTTGTGGACCTATTGTTGTCATTTTCGTCATTTTTAGAAGTTACAGAAAATGTAGGATACAAATTTCTTTTGTAAACTCACCTCTAAAAATTACCATTTAAATTGAATTTTCACACGCTGCATTTTTTTTGAAAAAAAGCCAAAACATGAATAATAATTGGAATCTCATTATGCCAACGTTTAACAATGTTTTTTTTTGTTCAAATTCAATAACTGATAAAAATCCTGTTGAACTGTGTATATCACGTAAAAACGGTAACACACTTATTGCAATCGACCATTAAAATTTACATTTTTGTTTCTTGCATGTTTTATGTTCAATTTTTTTTCACACTGGACATTAAAGACCTTAAAATTTGATAAAAGATGGGAGATTGTATCGTCTTAAAGAAAAGTGTACTAACAAGAAATAATAAGCGTATTTTTATCATTAATATAAGGGTTCTTCCGTTCCCTGTAGGGTTCATAGTCACGTTTACGATTTATTTGAATAATTTCCTGTATTTTGTAATTTCAAGATTTTTTTTTTAATTTATAGGTTTTGGAAGAGTATGAGATCAGTAAACCGAGATTGACTTCAGATTAGATGAGATATGAACAGGGTCCAGCGCGGACCCAGTAGCCCTGTTGTGTTAATACTACTTCCATTCACTATACAGTGACTACGTTAAGAATGTTCATCCTATAAGCGCAATCATGGAATTTCAGACTGTGAAGTTGGTGAGACAGATAATATAAAATGAAATATTTCATCACACAAGCTTCGCCTTCAAGAATGAACGCTTGAATCTGAGAGATGTGCTCAGAATTGGGTCTTCAAACGTCAGAATTGCATTAGGCAGTAGACAGATCTCATGTACAGGTCCATTATACACGTGAGACCTACAATTTATATTATCATCCGATCAAGTTGCCATCAGGTTTCACTCAGCGCCCCTAAAAATCCGAGGTGGTTCTAAGTAAAACTTGAGCACATTTGGAACTCGAAAAACACAAATTAATTTTCATGTTTGGGACAGGATTCTTACCAATCATACCAGCACTTACACAATTCGGCCAATGAGCTCCAACGAGCTTAAGCGCCAAATAGGCATTATTGGTCTGGAGTGGTAGAATAGGAAATATTCAAATGACTGGGTGCCTATAATTTCGTCAGATGGCCATGTTATTTTGTTTGAGGAGTGCAGTTGCGTTAAAATTGGACCTAAGAATATCGCTATTGAAATGCTCTCGCAAACGTTCATTTGCGCCAAATCATGTGTTAAGTTTCCACTTATAATAAGTGGACATTGCCAACGTTGCTGTGCTAAAAAAGGGTATGTATTGACACGTGAATTGACGTAAGGTGATAACATGATCCTATTTATTTAAGTTTCCTATTTAAACTTCAAACCTAAGTCAATAAACATAGGAATTCACTTAAATAAGTGCTAAATGAGTGCAAAACTGCTAAGTTATAATGTGCCGTGCATTATTTTCACTTCAATATATTAAAAAAATATGTTTATTTTGCTTTTTTTCTGCAATTAGATAGAAATCTCGTTTCTCACCTACCTTTTTTTCTTCGCACCTTATATTTATTTTTTTTTCTCTATTCCACAATTTAATAAAAAAAAATTGATTCAATTTAACAATGTTTTATTTTCTTCTTATCTCTCATTCAAGAATTCACAATATACATTTGCCACACACAATGTGTTCAAGATTCATTCAATAAGTTGCATCGCATGCAATTCAACCGTATCATTATTATTACATCGGGGACAATTATATAAGTGAATGTAGCAAGTAAAGTAAAACAACACTAAAAAAATAAATAAAAATAAACAAATAAATGCTAAATGGAACTTTATTTGATATAAAGATTGTGATAAGAGACCACATTTATATTTAGCATAATAATGAGACAATAACATGCACAAAAAATTTCTGTAAATTCAAATTTAATTTGAATATTATTATTGTCAATGTGAGTGCATGTTCCTTTTAATTATGATAAATTTATCATCTAACTTTGTGTAAATTTAAATGAATGATGACGCCAAATGTCTTTGATTAAAAGTTATGATGATGATGATGATTTTTAATGAAATGATGTTAAATTGTACAAACAAAAAATGCCGAATACGTTATTATTTAATTTTAATTTTTGTACTACTTTGATGATGAAATTTATTCAAATAAAGCATTTTTCCAGACAGTTTTTTATTTATTGTGTCATTTCGTTGATTTTTACATAAAATGAGAGAATAATGTAAATTATAGTACGACATTTTATATTAAAATAAGGTTTCAAACAGTTACATACACACACACAGATACAAGAAGCACAAAAAAATTTTTTCAATTTTGAAGACCGTTGATTGCTCAAATAATTTTCAAACTATAGTTGGTACGAAAATCACAATCAAAGTAAAATTGTTTTTGTTCATGGAATGCTGATTTGACCAGTTTTTGCTCTAAAAAATGCAAAATGTGAATTCAAGCTAAGTCCAAATGAAATCTGTTTGTTATAATTTTATTAAAACTCATCAATGTAATGCCAGAAGATGTGGCAAAAAAATTGTTGAAAGATACTTTTGATTGCCTTAAGAGAGAACTTGAAGCTGATCAAAAAAAGTATGAAAAATGAAAGTGTGAGAGTAAAAGGACATTAAAAATGATTTGGTAAAGACATGAAAAGGTAACAAGTTGAACATGGTTAATGAACTAATTGATATGTTTGACGTGTGTGTGATAATGGTTTTTGTTCTGTGAAATTACTTTTGACAATTGTGATTTACTTTTTAAGTTGAGAAATCAATTTGTTACTGATATTTTTAATGAAAAATGGCGTATATGAGGATGTAAGAATTAACTCTCAAGGTCATTTGGAATGGTTCTCTAGCGTAATGCTGCATAATGGGAGTGGAAAAAATCTGGACAATTTTTATCATCGAAAATCTACGAAGTCTGGATACAGGGGCAGAATGAAAATTATTAACGGCCCTGGCATTCTGTATGATTTTCTTTAAAATTTACGCTAAACTTAACTTTTACAAGATGATCAACTGTGGCCTGTCTGGCATTTGACAGTTTGTCCGTACGGCCAATCCGCTCCAACCTGGATATCGATTTATATCGAGGCGATCACAATAGGACTCATTTAAACTGCTAGTTGTGGATTAAGAAGACGTTTGTCAGAGGTACATCACTAGCGAGAAATGATTTTACTCGTCCTATCAACGCTGTGGTCGCGACACACTTTGAAAATTCGTATAGCTGCTCCAAATGAGTGCAAATGTCATTAAAATGAGCTAACCACCTACGTAAAGATATCAATGACGACAGCCAGAGAATAAGTTTGATATCACACTATCATTTTGATCATTCAATAAAATACACCCAATAAATATACACATAGACAATACAAAAATAATTGTGGTAGGCCACGATTTTCCGTGCATTGTTCTTTTATTTTCATCTTAACATGTAAGTACATTATATACAAGCCACATTTATTTTTAGTTACTATTAAATATTTATCTTTGTTTTCTTTCTTGATTATCATACCACTTGAATATGTATAAGAAAATAAAAAAACGGATGTGTTATGTATCAACATTGCTAATCAGTTTTCTTCTTAAATAGAGAGCAAATTCTGATATTTCATTTCACAGACTCGCTATTTTTCTATTAAAGAAGTTTTTTTCTCATCATCACGAGTCTTTCACATGTGAAGAAAATGATAATATACGGTTAAGTGTGTCCATGTCCATGTCCAATGAATAGGAACAAAAAAACTATCATTTTTATTACTTCTAATAGACATACGTTTTCATTACATTTCGATCGATAACAATCGATGATAGTGTCGAAAACACTGAACACATGTTAGATGTGTGTTAAAAGATTAAATACAATAAGATGATGACAAAAAAATGGCATAAAGTTTATATAAAATAAACGATAAAATACAACGGAAATTCACTTTCGCCTTCAAAATTGTATTAAACCCTTTTTTTTCATTTTCATGATCAATGTTCAGACACTTTATCAATATTCTTTCTCCAGGTAACAAATGTAGAGAAATGTGTTGTGTAAAGTGATAAAAAAAATATTTTATAGCACTTTAATGTTATTTTAAGAGTTATGTACAAGAAAATAGTTGAACAAGTAGCACAATTCACAATTCAATTGATGAACTTAATAAATTTTATATAGTTTAGCTTAAATTGGACTGAAAAAAGGTAATTTTATGTCTTTTAAATTATAATTCAAGTAATAATCATAAATTTTTTGTACAGGAAAAACTTAAAATGATGAAAATGAGGACTGACATTAATTTGAAAGGACACTGGAAATAGTTTGATTAACGTAAAAAATTCTAGTGAAATTCCTTTTTAATTTTAGAACCCTTTTAGTTTTTTTTTAATTAAATATGGAACGTGATCGTGAACAATATACTCGAGTGCATTTCTATACAAAGAATTTGCCCATTTTAAAAAATTCACGATTTCGGAAAATTAAGTAATTTTGAAAATTATCCCGATTTCAGAAAATTCTAGGAGTTTTTGACAATTTTGAAAGTTTTCTGCGGTTTTCCCGATTTTTGGGAAGTTTCTGTGATTTTCGCGATTTTTGAAAAGTTTCTGTGGTTTTCCCGATTTTTGGAAAGTTTCTGTGGTTTTCGCGGTTTTGAAAAAATTCTGTATTTTTTGCGATTTTTGAAACATTCCTGTGGTTTTCGCGATTTTTGAAAAATTTCTGGGGTTTTCGCAATTTTTGAAATTTCTGTAATATTCGAAATTTTTGAAAAATTTCTGCGGTTTTCCCGATTTTTGAAAAGTTTCTGTGGTTTTCCCGATTTTTGGAAGGTTTCTGTGATTTTTGCTATTTTTGAAAAATTTCTGTGCTTTTCGCGGCTTTGAAAAAATTCTGTATTTTTTGCGATTTTTGAAAAATTTCTGCGGTTTTCGCAATTTTCGAAAAATTTCTGTGGTTTTCGCGATTTTTGAAAAATTTCTGTAATTATCGAGATTTTTTAAAAATTTCTGTGGTTTTCCCGATTTTCAAAAAATGTCTGTGGTTTTCGCGATTTTTTAAAAAATTTCTGCAGTTTCCGCAATGTTGAAAAAGATAAAAGTCGTTTAGGCATTTCCTGTACTTTGTCTAAGTCATTCGTGACCTAATTTCAAATATGATTTTTAGAAATTTGCCTGTACCCTAATTCAACCCGATCAAATTCATCAGAAGCTTGCATGTCTCTTGATTCAAAATTAAATTTAAAAAAAAACAATTATATTCAAATCAAGGATTATGGTATTTTTTCAATTTCAATAAAAAAAAAATAAAAACCCAGACTAAAACCACTAAAGATAATGATAGACTTGATCAAAAATTTGATGCTAAATCATAATAAAATTATTCGGAAGTCATCTATCATTGATATTCATTCTCGTCGTTGAGTGCATCACATCAGAAACTCCAAGCTTTTATAATTAAAAGTCAATTTCGCATTTCATTTATTATTATTATTATATTTTGTGTTTTGTTTTTTTTTTGCTTGAATTAGTAAAATTAAAATTAAAATTATTATTAAGAAAAAGGTGCTTTAAATGAATGAATGAAATCTCATGCTTGATTTTAGCAAAGTCATTTTCCATTTTTACACACACCGTATAATTAAATATTGTGTTTTAATGCAGTTTTTTGAATATAATGCTAATATGGAAAAGATAGTATATGCAAAAAAAAGAAATATTATTAATATATATTTTATTCGTGATGATTTTTTTTTTGTAACATATTTTTTATGTGTTTCACGAGTGTTGTTCATGTATTGTGTGTGTGTATGGTACTTTGATGTGCTGCGATTTTGTCTTAAAAAATTTAATATACATATCTTTCAAAAGCAATTGACCTTGGTCATTTAATGTGTATTGTTCTATAGTTGGGCGTGAGTTAATTAAATTTGTTAAATAAATATTTAAAGTTAAAATAAAAAAAATAAGAAGAAAGAAGAAGAATCTTATATTGTTTCATTTTATTTTAAATGAAGATGCAAAACATTTTCTCATGAGTTAAGTTTGTATTTTAACACTAAAACAACTTGTTTTGGGCACTGTATGATATATTTTTTGTGTAAATATTCATTGAAATTTTCACTCAATAAGTAGTTCGTGCGATAATTTATGTAATGATGTAGACGCTCTTTCTCTCTCTTATAAGGTCGGATTAATCAATTAATTTTAAGTGGCTCACATTTACTTCGTGTTTTTTTATCGCTGTTGATGATGTGATGATGATAAAAAAATTATAAAAAAATTGTATTACAAGTGGCGCCAAAACCTTTAAAATGAGTAAATATTTGACTTAGAAAAAAAAAATTAATAATAATAAATAAAATTAAAATTACATAAAAAAAATTTTGATTTCATTTCTCTCACAGGAATCATCGTTCTGTGATATTATAAGAAAAAAAAATTCTTGGTTATATTTTTTACTTTTATGAGTATTTTTATCATTACATATTTACATTATACATTTTTTATGATATTTTTCATTTTTTATATAAATTCAAAAGATTTTTCATTGGACAGACTATGGCGCATGCTTTTACTTTATAATAATATTGTCCCCCTTCATATTTTTATAATAGCAACAATAATAATAATAATACATAGCAATTTAGCCATAAATACACAAGAATATTTTTATGTATAACAACATTTATTTTATAATATCATATCTTTATTGTATTGTTATTATGGCATTAGTTTGGAGCGCGAACATGTGATGGTGGAGCATTTTTCTTTTGCTCTAAAAGATAAATATGAAAAGCAATTTTCCCTTTATGTATATTTTTTTTGGGGAGCTTTACATTATACATATTTGAGTGAAAATATAAAAATGTTTATAAATGGAATAAAATATGAATAATGTCTCTTTTTTATTGCTTCTATTCTGTATAAATGGGGACTTTATGTATTTTTCATGCATGATGTTGTTGCTCATATATCAATGTTATGTGTGTGTTTGGGTATTTTTTGTGTTCTTGTTATTGTGTTGGACAATGAAAAAATATTTTTATGAAGAAATTAAAGTAAGGTGCCTTTGAAAATCTGGGCATTGTCAAAAAACTGAGAGCTCGGTCTTCAGAAACGGTCCTAGGATGAGAATAATGAGGAAAATTTTTAACTTTGAGGCATTTTAAGGCTTTTTTACGAAGAAATAACGAAGAAATTTCCTTCGAATTTTAAAGCGACGCCGTAAACAATTTCCCCTCTAATTTCTCTTAATAATCACTTTTTTCATTTAACTGTACCTAATTTTAGGATTTCCACAATTTTTTCAATGAAATCATGCCAATCGCTTAATTATGATTATATCTAAGAAGCTTTTTCAATTTACATCGATATGATGAATTTTTCATCAATTGAACGAAAGTCGAAAATGTCATTTAGCTTTAATTCTTACTTCGAAACGACAAATTTCTTATTTCGTTCGGCTTTTACTCCTTCATGGTTTTCTAATACCAAAAATAGATATTGCTGAACAAAAATAGGGAAATTCATGGGAAATTTAGTATGGCGACGCCTTTAAAATTTGTGGGAGCCTTTTTAATTCGTTGGAAATTTCACCACGGTTTTTCTTTTACCACTTTAACTAAAAATACAAAAAAGTCGTAAAACTTGAAACTTTGACCAATAATCGTGATCTCACTGTTAAAATTGAATTGTCCTGCTCAAAAAATTTTCAAAAAGACTCTGTTGACTTCATTTTGATACCTTCTAACATCAAGTCAGTTAAAATCGTTGTATAACCAATTTAACTATAAGTAACTTACAATGATCTGCCAAGAGATTTTAAATTTCTAAACTGTATGACATGTTGCACGTTTTTCAAAACAGTTGTTAAAGAAAAAAAAAAACTAAATAAAAATTAATATTATATATGAGAACCTTACACTTGAAAATTGGCTTAGTACATTTTTTTCTCTACTTTAACATATAAAACTACAACAGTACCAACAATAACTCATGTATCAGTAGCTTTTTCAAACTAAAAAGCGTACAAAAGATATCATGGCACACATATAAAAATAAAAGGCAATGAACGGCAATCTAACCATTATTTTTATTATTATTGATACAATTCTACTATATCAAGAACTAACATGGGCAGACATATACAATACTTAACTAATATAATAAAATAAAACAAGTTATGAGAAAAGTATAAGAAAATTTCAAACAAGAAAAATAATAATAATAAAACATATCGGAATTCATAGTGTACAATAATATTGTAAGTGTAAAAATGTTTTTAGTGTGTATGAAAAAGATGCGAAAAAAATATTTTTATTCGCACACCAAAAATAAAACACTACACATAGTCATGAAATATGCTAGTACATTCTTTAACATGTATCTTTAATATTAAATTGGTAGAATTGAGCTGATAAATGAAGTGATACTGATTTTACTTGCGGAATCAATGAAAATACATAAATGCAGGCATTTCATTCATTTATTTTATCACAAAGAGAGAGAAAGAGTGTGTCTGCCGTTTTGTTTGGCGATGTATTAAATAAAAAAGAAACAGAGTTTTGTAATATAATAAAATAATAGAAATAATAATAACTATAATGGGAAAAGAGGAAAATCGATTACAGACGCCATTGACCTAATATGTTGTTGGTCAAGTGATGATTGTTTTTGCACTTAATCATAGTGAAGCTTAAATTTTGACAATGAATTCATTGAGTATGGTGATATCGTTAAGATTCTAATCATTAAACACGTATTTGGTTGTTCGAAGTAATACAAACCGAATTTGGGATTGCATTGAATTGAAGGATGATGAGACATGTCATTGACTGATTCTAGACTTCATGTTCCATGAAAGTCGAATAATATGTCAAATACGAGATTCAGAACGAGCCAGAGGCCGGAAAAAAGCACAGTCAAAATAGCCAACAATCAAAAGTCAAAGTCAAATTTTTCTTGACTGATGATCTGAGTACAGACATACAAGGCAACTTATAAATCTGAATCTAGCTTTTATGATAAATTTTTCGAGGCTAGACACCCATTTTCGAAAAATTCGATCAAAGGTGGACATCAAAAGCCAGGACATTCACTCATTTGCTTCTGTTTAATTTTCAATTTACTTTTCCATGTATTTTTAAATGTCCTGCTCCTGCTGATTATAATTAGAAAGAAAACATAAAACAATTTCTCTATAAATAAATAGCACACACCCATTTTAAATGAAATACATTAATATAATTGTCGGAATTTTCCATTTCTTCCTTCTATAATAAATAAGTTAATCTTAGAAAAACTGCCAGAACATTCCAATACTTGGCAATGATTATTATTTTCATATTTCATATAAAAATATTCTTCTATGTACACTTTCTCATACTTTTTTGTTACACAGCACGGTGTTTCATAGATAAGCAAATATCAGGTATATTATTACACGTGGCTTCTTATGATGCAGAATATATTTTAAAATATTCAAAAAGAAAACTTAATACCGCCCCTTTTTCCACATACTTAGCATTATGAAATTGTGTATATGAACGTTTAGTATCATAATTTTATGATATTGCTTTTCTTTTCTTCTTATTATCATACAAGTATGTATAAAATATAAAAATAAAAAAAAATCATAAAATATTGTTGTTTTAAAATCCATGCATATATGCTTCAAGGAGTACATTATTAAGAAAATAGGAGGGAAATATCTTTAAAGTGTCCAATTGTTGTTTAGGTGCTCTAATGATATGAAAATTCGTTTAACATAATATCATTATGGTCACATTAGATAGGAAATGCTTATTACAAAAATATTTTTCGGTTTTTTTTTCTATTTCAAGTTCATTGTACTCTTTTGTTTCCACCTCAACAAAGATCTTAATACTCGTACTCTTATTTATGTGTTTACTATCAGCTTTAAGTTCATTATCTCTAATATTCAGACAAATACACACACGTTTATCGTAACTATATTTTTTTTCTTTTATTAATATGGACTTTGACATACACACATGCACGTAAGTGTGGTTCACATGAAAAGGAAATTTGTAGTATCACACATCAGACACATGAGGAAAAATATAACAAGAGAAATAATGTTCTACTTTAATGAAAAAATCGATTTTTACCGTGAGTATGTCTATATACTACAATGATTTCGTCCATCAAGTGATTTCATATAAGTTCATGTCGCATTTTTCGTGTTCTTTTCTTATAATAATAATACTAAGACATGTAGCGTATTTTCTTTTCATTCATCTTTTCGTGTGTGTGTGAGTTGTAAACTGATAGTTTTGCACTTAATTTTCGATGAAATTGGTTAAAGTAATCTTTATACTTGCTTTGAGTTTATCGTGAATAAAACTCTTGAGTTAATGTAAATAACGATACGCTTCAATTTTTTGGGACGTGTGCCTTTATTATGAGACACGTCCAAGATAGACTTCGACTTATACTGATACCCAGTCCATTTAGAACAGTCCTTTATTCAAGGTCAGAACTGATTCAAGGAATTTTGTGAGATCTTCATTGAACTTAAACTAGAAATCGGATTCGTTTTGGTATTACTTCAATGACAAGGACAGATCAAATCGTGGACAATTACAACTTCAGCAGTAGACGGATTATTGCTCTGTTGAACTGGCTCCATTTGAATGGATGGCCTGTCAAACGTCATTAGTTACAACTACTTAATGAAAATTTAAAAGTATAACTAATGCTAATAGGATTACAATGACAAAAATAAATCGAGACTCAATAAACTAAAATAAAATTGGAGTTTTCAGAGTGGTCACCTATGACAGTGCCTAAAATTTTCACTGATAGCTAGGTTGCTTATCCACAATAGGATCCGTAGAGACCGCGGTGGAGCCGTCTTGATATCTAACTACCCTGTTGCGCGTGAATGCCTAAAATTTAGGCACTCAATGCCTAAAAAAAGGCATCTATATAAAACCTATAGAATGTGTAGCGCGATGCCTAAAAATTAGGCATCCATTTCAAGAAATTTTTTCTACAAAGTATGTTTTGGATGCCTAATTTTTAGACATCGCGCTACACATTCTATAGGTTTTATATAGATGCCTTTTTTTTATGCATCGGATGCCTTTTTTTTAGGCATTGAGTGCCTAAATTTTAGGCATTCACGCGCAACAGGGTAGGTTGCTTATCATTTTCTCAAAAAACTCCTTCTCAATGAAGCCAATTGAAGATGATAGCACTAGTGTCAGGAAGAAGTTTCCAATTTGAATAGCTATTTAAGTAAATCTTCTATCGCCAAATCCTGTTTGGAGCGTGGGGCATCAAAAACAGCAAATGATCTAGTTTGTCTAGTAGAACTGAAATTCACGGCGTCTTGTCTCAGTTTCTATTTGTCATCGTTCAGATTCTAGCACCAAAATTTTCCATATTAGTACAGTGAAAATTCCTGATACGGTTACATATGAATTTGTCCAGTTTTGCAAAAACTCATGAATTTAACTGAAAAATTTGTGTGAGTGAAATGTTCTTTCACATTATATTCAATAAAAGACTTTCAATTCGTTTTCGTAACATATTTTTCAAAAAAAAAACTAACGCTCAATAGAATTTTTCCTGTATTATTTTTGTTTTTAATATTATTTGTCAAATATTAACATAATGAAATGTAATCATTAACTGTCACATATCATACACACATCACACATCATTTTCATTAAATAAACGATAAGAGTCCAATTTTATTAGTTTGTATATAAATTGCATATCGTGTCATATGATCATGAAATGAATACCTAATGAATTGAGCGACTAAAGTAATTGGTTGGAAAAATTTTATGTGAGTTCATAATTTTAAGTTGAAAAATATAAATTTTATATACGTTTAGACGACATTTTTAATTTATTTTCTTTTAATAATAATAATAAACACCTCCCAGTAATTAAATATGAAAATTTAATTTTCCAGTTTAAAATATAACATGTATATTATATGCACAGAAGCTACTATTTTTATTATATCTATCACATAAATTCACATTTATGAATCAGTACAGTAGTAAAATGTACTTATATGCAAAATATACAATGTATACTATTTTATATCTCTTTCATTTTTACTACCTTTTCATTTAAATGTATATATTGTGTGTGTGTGTGTATGTTATTATCATTATTATTATTATAAAGTTTTAAACATATTTATATAATACATTAAAATTTTATATTCAATCCACACACACGCACACACACACGTGTTTCTATAAATTCTGTAAAATAAGCTAGCTATTTAGCATAAAATGCGCATATAAAGTTGCGCATTAAAAATCATTCAAGTTTGATTGGATCCCCACTTGTATGTGTAATTCTTCTCTTCATTTATATTTTAATATGAATGTGTATATAAACATAAAAAAAATCCGATTTTCATATAAAGTATATGTTTACATAGTTGTTTGTTTAAATACATAAAAATGTTTGTATAAAAAGGGAATTGAGGGGAGTACGCGCGACGAACAGACCACGACAACACATTTTCACTGTAATATAATATGAATGGAGCTATTCTCTTCTTTGTGTTTGTGCATTATCAACAATTTTTTTCATTTTACTACACTTATGTGTTTATGTGCCGATTCCTATACGAAAATTACGATTCTTATACGAATCTATATATTTCTTAGCTTTAGTCATATTTGACGGTTCGATTTGTTCAAACAGATACAGTGTGTGTGCGAAATTTTTTGTAATTTTTTTTCTTTTTACCTTTTGAGAACGATTTCGGTACAAAAATATAATATAATAACAAAATATTACGAAGAAAGAAAAGCGTCGGTAATTTTTAATGTAATATACAATTGAATTTATGTTGCAATTAAAATTGTGTCAAATGAAATTAAATTTTATAATAATAGTGAAGGAAAAATAAAAACAATAAATTATAATAATAATAAAAATATTAAAATTAAATTTATATACATAATAATATATAATAATAATATAATATCAACTAAGGTTATATGATATGAAAATTAAAGCAACGCTTTAAAATACAACTATTCGAGGAAAATCACGATATTTTGTGAAAAGCTAATATTAAATTAAATAAACAAAGTTATTTTAAAGAAAACATTATAATAATAATAATATAATATAACATTTTTAAATGTTTTAATATAAACTTAAAATTAAATTTACACAACATTATAACAATAAATTATAATAAATTTGGATTAACAAGGTAATTTTATTAAAATAAAACAAAAAACATTATAATGGTATCCTCCGATGTTGCTGTATACTGTGAATGTATAGAAAAATTATTATTATAATTTTTATTATTTCCATATCTTATCAATGATTATAAATCATTAAATGACAAGTTCTATTCAAAAAGTGTGATGAAAGTTTAAACTGATTTCAATTTACAATTATTATCATGTTTTTATTTTTATGTGTGAATTTTAACTAGTAACTGATAAAAGTGTGAATAATTTCATACAATTAATAACTACTCAAAATAATATTGAAATGACACGTTTAATCAAATATTAAAATTCGATAAGAAATTGTACGAAATTCATTGCTCACCTGTTTATTTATAAGATATTTCGTAAAAATTATCAATGTCTTGTTATTTTCATATCATTGAATTTTATGATAGGTGTTATTCAAATTATTTTGTAAGGTGCTCTAATTTAATATTTTGTTGACTTTTGATATCAATCGATTTTCTTATCAATAACACTAATGATGGTGTTTGATTATTTTTTATATTTATAAAAAAATTGTTGTATTTCCTTAATGAAATTAAAAGTTGAAATAATAAAAGTCTTTAATATTATTGATTCATAATTGATATGGCATAATTAGCCTACATAAAATTAAACATCAAACATGCCGATAGACATGTCACATGTGTTGTCCAAAGTTTTGTTTTTTATTTAATAATCTATCATTTTATATTAAATATCATAAAATATACCAATATTTTTTTTATTAACATTTTTAATTTAATTAACCGTTAATAATAAAAATGCGTTACAAGAATATAAAATTAATTATTTGATTTTAACCCTTCGACTGCTATAGGGGACTTTTTTGATCTGATTTGAGTAAGATTAACTTTTCCATCAGTGTAGTTGTGATTTGGTCACTCCGTGTGTAAATCACACAGACTCTTTGAATATCGTGAAATATTACAAAATCTAATAGCATGGGGCCCAATATGCGTTCAACATATCAATGATTGTACGTCCTGTAGTACACATGATGATACGCAGTTGGTCTTCATCCAAGGTGTCACTGAAATTAAATCGCTAAGAGGACAAGCACTTACATTAAAAACTAAGTCAAGAGAGTAGAAGGAAATCTGAAGGAAATCAGACTTTCCAAGGCCACGATCATCGTATCAGTTCAATACGCTTCTTCCATGAACGAATCCATTGGGCACTCCCTCTATACAAAGTAACCTTCGATTGCCAACTCCTTCCGGTCAATCATCTGCGGTTTTCATCGATCCATGAGCCAAGTAATTATTCGTTATCAATGTATATAATTAGATTTACTCTAACCAATGTATCATCACATCATACTCCAGTTATAGCCACCTCATAATGGATGGCCAGTTTTTCAAGGCCTTGAACATAAAATCCTTCTAAGTCTTTCAATTAAGCTATCCAAGCAAATTTTGCATCATATTTAATAAAGTCGTAATCTGTACTTCCGAACTATAATTTTTCTCACAATTCCTCTAAAACTACCAAATTTAATTTTTTTTTAAGTTCAATTGAACCCACATGTGTGTCAAAGGGTTAAACTTACATTATTATAAAAAAATATTACAAAGCAAATAATTTACACTTCAAAAAAAAAAAAGTAAAACTAAAAAACATCATTAGATACTTAATTTAGAAATCGATTTTCATGACCATCAAACTACAAAACTTGTTTATGCGGTTTTATGGTACTAATTTGATTGAAAAATAAAAAAAAAATATCTATTGATAAGAAAAATTTGATTGGTTATATTTATAAAATTTTATTTTACTTTAATGTAAATAGTAACATCATCATATCATAAAAAAATTAAAAAATTTGTTTGTCTCAATAATTTTCGGGTTCAGTTTTTTTTTACAATTCCACGAAACACAAATGATTCGATTGAATATGCGACTCACATATTTCAATAAAATGAAATAAATGATAAACTTTATCAAATTATGTATATTATTTACATGACACAATTTTTATTTTAAATTAAATGTTAATATCGTATTCAGATTCTAATCAATAACAATAATAATTAATGATTGATAATAAAAAATAAAAATTATACTTAAATATTTATTGATAAGACATTCAAAAAAAATGACTCAATTTTAAACTTATTTTTGCGTAGCACAGTGGGTTATTTACACTTTGCTACATTCAAAAGTTGATTTCAGACGATCCAGAGCAGATAAATCAACGTTCTATAGCTTAAAATTTTCGAGAAGGAATAAGCTTTAAAGGAAAAATATAGCGAAGAAATATTGGCACGCGGTTCGCTCACACGGTGGGGTTAAAGATGAAAAAAATGGTCAAAAAATCGTTTTTTTGGGATGTAAGGTCCAAATAATGAGGATTTTGTGTAAATCAAAGTTAAAACTCTAAATTTAATTATTTTTCATCGATTTAAATGTTTGATTTGTGAGCGGGATTAATCCATTGAACAATGAAAAATTGACCAGTTTTGGCATTAATGGCCATTTTATGAGCAAAATATTCGTCTCAGATCCATACTATATTCTAATCATAGTCATATTTTTTATGTGGGAGCATTTTAACATCGAAAAATAATAGGGTGTCCATGAAAAAATATAGGGTCCCCATACAAATTTTCTGTTTTTGGTCTTTTAGGTCATTTTATCACCATATTGTTGGTCTGAGACCTCGAGTATATTCCAGCCATAGTTAATTTTTTTATCATAGAGCATTTTTATACTGATTTACAAACAGAACAAATAGGGTGGTCATGATAAAATGACATAAAAGGCCAAAATCATGAAAATTTGTATGGGGACCCTATTTTTTTGCATGGACACCCTATTATTTTTCGATGTCAAAATGCTCCCACATAAAAAATATGACTATGATTAGAACATACTATGGGTCTGAGACGAATATTTTGCTCATAAAATGGCTATTAATGTCAAAACTGGCCAATTTATGATTGTTCAATGGATCAATCCCGCTCACAAATCAAACATTTAAATCGATGAAAAATAATTAAATTTAGAGTTTTAACTTTGATTTACACAAAATCCTCATTATTTGGACCTTACATCCCAAAAAAACGATTTTTTGACCATTTTTTTCATCTTTAACCCCACCTTGTGAGCGAACCGCGTGCCAAAATTTCTTCGCTATATTTTTCCTTTGAAGCTTATTCCTTCTCGAAAATTTTAAGCTATAGAACGTTGATTTATCTGCTCTGGATCGTCCGAAATCAACTTTTGAATGTAGCAAAGTGTAAATAACCCACTGTGCGTAGTTAACATGCTTCATTTAAATTAACGTGAACTAATTTTTGTGGGTTTTGATTTCAATTGAATAAGGAAATATTTGTGATTAAATTAAAAAAAAAATATTTATGAAGCATTATCACGTTTTAGTGAATAATAATAATTGATAAGGATAATTTGCCTGAAAATTTGGTGATGAATATAATTTTATGAAGTGTGAGTAATTTCAATACCTGAAGATTAATAAAAGTAAAATTTATCATCGTTGCGACGGTTGTTTAAAGTAAAATTGAATTCAATGAAATTTTTAACACAGAAATAGTATGATAACTCGATATAAAGGAATTGTAAAATTTTATATATAAATGTAAGTACACACAAAATCAAAAATAATCAGGAATTTCGACAGGGTTTAAAAATTGATCATGCATGAATGGGTGTGGGGACTCAACGCAACAGACTGCAAGAAACGCGTTTAACGTGCACCCAAAGTATGCCCATGCATGCTTCTTTTTTTTCGGGTCTTTAAATGAGAAATGCGAGTCATTTTAGGGGTCATCTTAGTTTGAAAATTTCAAAAATTAGGGAAAAAGTTGGATTGAGCCAATGTCAGTTAATTCAGAGCTCACTGGAAGCCTTGATTCTATCGATATTTTTCCGGATCAATGATTTTTTCAAGCCATGTTACTCGAATTAACCTATCAGAAATCTCCGGTTATTTTTGATTTGGTGTGTAATAAATTTGCAACAATGTAAAAAAAGAAAAAAAAACAACGTTAAAATTCGTCTGTCAAATTTAATGAATTAAAAACCAACCCAATTTTTTTTTAATTGTATAATCTTAACACTGAATCATTTATAAATAAAAGCAGAAATGATATGCAAAAAAAAGTTATAAATTGCGGGTAATAGTATGACAGGTGCAATCATAACAACATGTATAAATTAAGCATAACATTATTATTAACAAAGTAAATTTACACACATTAAAATTACTTTTTCGTATATTCAAAAGTTAAACATTTTTATCCCTTTTTCCATGAGCGATTCGAATTTAAATAAAAAAAGCAAAAAAAAAATTGTAATATCATCTGTCATAAGTGCTAATCTAATTTATGATGATTGGGTTGCGAATAATATATCAAAATATATGTTTATCCAACATTATAATTTTTTGTTGCTATTTTGATGAAAGATGATTATCTTTGTTCTTTGGTTTTTTTGTTGAGTTAAATGTGTGTTTGTTTTATTGATATGTTTAAAATTATATCCATTAAAACACTTTATCAGCAATTCTATCATTTGTTTAACTAATATCCAATCATTTTCATTTCAGGTTAAATTTCAATGAAAAAAAATCCCCAATTTTATTGTGTAATAAATTTGAAACAATGAAATGAAAATTTAAAGACAGTAAACGTCACTCTTTCATATTTTTAATTGAACATTATGCCGCTTTTGGTTGCTCAAAGAAACACACATAATGGAGTCGGTTCTTCATTAGACCACACATCGTTAAATGAAAATCAAAAAGAAAAAACAACATCGAATTTTAACGCGCAACATTTAATCCAAAATTTAATTGCGTCGAATACATCGAGATTTGAGGAAAAGCACGCTCAAGCACTTGATTTTACAATGTCCAAGTCAGCGTCATCGTCCCCGTCACCACCACAACCACGATTATCACTGGAACAACAACAATATTTGTATCGTCAAATGCATAATAATGATACCACATCGGATGAAAAAGATAAAGAATTACGAAGTAATAACATGAATGTTACGTCAAATAATATATCAAGGAACAACGATGATGATGATGATGATGAACAACAACCAGAACAACAAGGTATGAAACTTTTTATTCATAATAAACATTATTATTTTTATTAATGTTGATGTAAATGTGTCTAAAATGCCTAGAGCGACACTTTTGTACATACGATATGCAATCAAGTACATGCTAATAAATTTAAGCGCCACCTGTCATAATGATGCTGTTTTTTAATTAAGCTAATCATAATATAATCAATAAACAATAATCAGAAGGGTGCTAATAGCGGAATCTTATAATAATCAATCATTCAATCTTCTTCACGTTTAAGCAATTTGATAACACTAATGTAGTTACTGCAATAAAATATTGTGTCAAACCCTTTTTATTACTATTATTATTATTGTGTGAAGTGTTTAAATCTTATCCCTTACTCAATTTTTTTAACAAGACAAACATTTTTTATGAACGTATCTACTTGATGTTATGTTGTAATAATGAAAGGGTGATGACGATGTTTGTCGGTTTTATTAAAGCTAAGACTCACTTGAAAGATTTTTTTTTTTAAATGTGTTTATAAAGAAAGGCACGTGCGATAAATCATAATATAAGAGCAATAACATTAGATTATTTGTTTACGATCATTTTTTTTTAAATATTATTTAAAGATAACAAACAGGATTCAAAACGTTTTTTTTACAACAAGAGTGATTCTTAAAGGGGTACGATGAGGGGAAGGGGGAAATTCACTCCTCCTAATATATTAATATTTGTATGTAAAAAATTTTGCTGGTTGGTGAAATTTGACTTTTATTCATATATTTAACATATCCCCCACTCCCACTGACTTGGGAGAGGAACAACCAAATACATTGAAATCCGTCCCTGCTTAATCATACAAGTAAATCGGTTCTTCAAGCATTTCAACTTCATCAAGTTTCCCATCCTGTTCTTCCGAGTTTCCTTCAATTTCTTTTCGTACACTTATAACTGTAGTTGACGTTGTTCGAGGACTTTCTGTCGTGAATTGAAGCAAATTCAATTCATACGGAGCTGTTGTCGAACTTCCTTGTAAAATTTCATGAAATCTGTTTTACAAGAATTATAATTTAATGTTAAAACTCATTTTAAGTTTGATTCCTCACCTGTAATATGGAAAATACAGATCAATTTGATCCATGACCCATGATAATCGACAATGTATATCATCATCTCCTGGACATACAAGATTTTTGTTAGCAAATGCTTCGATTGCAGTTTGAAGGAAATACTGAAGGTCACTTAATTGATTTTGTTCGTTATACGTGTAATCTGAAATTTTCATTAACGTTAGTTTTTTATCATAATATATTTTGATAACTTACTCAATGGAAGATAAAATGGAAATCCATCCGTTAACTCTGATGTTGGTCCAGTCTTAGCAAGGCTCATTTGTGTTAATTTTTTGAATACCAATTGAATTTGTGGTAAAAACAGTAAAACACTCAGTAAAACGACAACTTTAAGAGCTTTCTTTAAAATGACTAGACCGAGCATTACTTTTCCAAAAGTTGCATTGAACAGATTCAAAATATCTAGGATCCAATCTTCAATTTGATCATAAATTTTACCGTCAGATGGTGGTTTTGGGCCATAAATGACGTAACCTGTTGGCTTGGAAAAATCCGCATTTGGGTATTTATCGACTTGATATGCTGGTGCTAGTTGTCCAGTTGTTTGTACAATTGGATATAAGGCAGGTTTTTTCGGAGCTGATGGTGCTGAAATTTAAATAATTTTTTGAAATTGAATCTTTCATTTCATATTTTCAAGTTACTTACAATATTTGTAGGCCTCCTCAAAATGAACAAAATTCCTTAAAAACTGCTCAATAAATTGTAAATTTGATATCACATTTCCTATGAATGTTAGGATAATTAAAGGCACTATAACGGTTTTAAGTAAAATCATTTTAATTTGAAATATAAATTTTTAAAATCATTTTCATCCAATCTTCTTCTCTGGATAACAGTCAAAATAAAACTGATCATAAATTTATTTTCATTTCAAAGTGAAGGCTCGGTATTTTTCCATTAAAAAAAAATTAAATTTAAAATAAACAAAAAAAAAAAAAATTCTTCATGAATGAAATTTTCTTAACAATAGAAAATTATTGGCACGAGTTTAATTCAATTATTTGAAAGCAATGACTGAAACGGATGACTTACTTTAAAAAAAAAAAATAAAATTATATTATTTTATCAAGAATGAAATGTAAGATAAATTTTATTCAAAGAAATTTTTATTAAATTAAAATTTAATGGTATGACTTGATTATAATTAATTAAATGAATTATGAAATGAAAACTTTTTTTTTCCTCTATGTAATTTTACTAAGAATTTACATAATTGTCCATTATGCATGTTTATATGCAAAATTTTGTCACAATTTCATTTTTTTTCTGTAAAATGTATCATTAAACTATTATTATTCATTGTTTTAATTATTGTAATTTTTATTTGATACAAATAATGTGAATTTATATCACTTAACTTTTTTAAGAATTTTGATAACAATCTTGTAGTGTGTGTTAACTTGTTGAATTGTTTTATGCTTAAAAATACGTGTCATTATATCATGCGA
Source organism: Culicoides sonorensis (assembly GCA_900002565.1). NCBI lineage: Eukaryota > Metazoa > Arthropoda > Insecta > Diptera > Ceratopogonidae > Culicoides > Culicoides sonorensis. The sequence continues at coordinate 193,331 of LN483606.1, read as the reverse complement.
ATTTGTTATTATTTTTATTTTATCGTCCCTCATGCTATTTTTTTTTGTTCAATTTTTTATGCATTTTTTCATGCATGAATCGAAATGCTTGTTTATGGAAATTAAAACTCATATCCAAAAATCAGTCAAAAATTGGTAGAAGTCAAATGAGAAACCTTGTTCACACTGATGCCCAGACCAGATCAGATTTGAAAGGCGGCTCTTAAGCCTGCACTTAGATCATCAGTTGGGCTCATTGTTAATACTTGTTATCTTCATTAGAGGGCCTAAGCTGTCATCCTGTCATCGTTAATAATCTCCGCTTTTATCTAGCCCTTAGCTCAAAGTGAGTAGCCAGAAAAAGGACGTTTGAGATTGCCGAAGTATTTTACTTGCTTCATTTTCCTCACAGGAGAACTCAATTCAATAAGTCTACATATTAAGTTACATTTCAAACAAAAACTTTAATTTCAACAGTTAATTTATGTTTTGTCTATAACCTTATTACAAATTTAAATTATAACCAACTCAACTTTGTATTATTCTAGTTATTCTTGTTAATTCTTAAATTACAAAAAAAAAAACAGCATAAAATTCTTCTTTTTTACATATAAACGACTGCATAATGTTTAAATACTCTTTTTTTTCTTTCTTTACATAATTACAATGCAAGAGTAAGTTCATAAATTATTTCTTATGTGTACAAGAAATAATTATTAAAACAATCAGACACATGTACAATGCACAAATATAAAAATAAAACAAAAAAAACTTAACTTATAAAGTTGCATTCAGTGAGCAATGGATGCATCGTCATGTTATATTAAATTTCGTATCATATTCATTTCAAATACAAAGGAATAAAAATTAAAAGAAAACACACACTATGCAAAAAAATAAAAAAAAAATAAGTATGAAAACGGAAAGCATGCATACATTTAAATTACTTTCCAAGAATCACTTCTTCAGCAATCAAATTTTTATCATTATTTATTTGTTGGTTTATATAGACGGTTATTTTTTTGTGTGTCTTTTAATATTAAAATTAAATCAAATTTAATTTATTATAAATTCCAAAAAATAGCTCTTATATACAATTTTTTTTTGTATTCAATGATAATAACAATCATATTAAAACTACAAACTAAAACGATATAACGGGTTAAAGTCTTATTCTATAAGGAAATTAAACATAAAATCCATATAACACACATTGTATTGTATTTGATTAGGCTTAACTTCATTCAATGAATGTTTACTTTTAAATATAATTATTTTTTTTTATTAAAATGTGAATAGCATCATAAAATTGTAATGCTATAAACATTTATAAATCTAATGTAATAATAATAAAAATTAAATATAGAAGCCACAAATGATTATTTTCTATAATTTATATTAATTTTGGTAAATGAATAAAAAAGAATTTTTTTTTTCATTTAATTTTGATGGTGAATGGATACAGAAAAGTTTGATTTAATAAAATAAATTAAGATAAATTTAAAAGAAATGTATGAATGAATTTTAACATGACTCAAATTTCACTGAACCGAAAAAGATAATGATTAGAAATTAGCTTAAATAAAAATATGTGTATTAAATTCATATATGAGATTATAAATGTCTTTCATTATTATGTAGGTAAAAAGTCATTATTATAATAATAATAATGATTATATTTTTTAATACAACGTGAAATTTACCTCCGAAGAAGACTTTTTTTTAGATTAATTGATTCGTTACACAATTATTATTATAAATTATTATGTGAGGAGTGTTTGTTATTTTTTTTTTAAATAGTCTACTGAAAGTTATTTTGTTAGAAGGTGAAGAAAAAAGTGCAAAGTGAAAAGATCCATTTTATCCTATTCTATTTGATAATTATTTACTTCCGTTTCATATTTTCTGAAATGTGTTTTGATGATAATGCACTTTAAAGGTGACTATGGGAATTGTCTGTTTAACGATTTAAAAAGTTACAGAGAATGCCATTTGAAATAAATGTTGAAAGATGGTTTTCATTTGGGACAGGTTAGATTTTAAAGGGGCGTCACCGATTATGCTCAGCTCGATCTTCAATGAGGAGTGCCCAAAAATTGTAAGGTCGATTTGTGTCGTTATTTCAAGCAGAGATAACCGCCGTGTTATTCTGTTCACATGCTCTCCGATCCCTGGAGATCTGCATCCGTATCGACAGTCAAGCTGCCATTTAAAGCTTTGAATTCCTTGACTTTTAAGAAGGTATGGTCACTTTCCTGAACTGAACCAGGTCTAGTAGAACTTTTTTTAGTTGTTTCTCTAGTTTTCGTTCCTTCTTCATTAGATATGATGATAATGGGTATGTACAATGGACCCGTCTGTTAGTCTGAGTGCTGAGTCCAGATCTGATCCTTATCCTCGCTGTATTAGTCATTGTTTTGGTAAAATTCACATAAACATTCAAAACTTTTTTATATCTGTATCAGATTCGAGAATTTTTTGAATCGTTATAAGGTAATCTGTAATTTTTTTAATGGTTTCTGGTTGTTTTAAGCATATATTTTGGGTATACGATATTTGCTTGTAACAAAGTTGGTTTTCTAATATTGTTAGTATTTAGAAGAACATTTGTAGCATTTTTAATCAAAGACCACTCTTCAGGATATGTGCAAAAAAAATTATATCAAATTTTATGCATAATTTTCCTGTTTCATGGAAACAAAACTTACTTTCGTTCATGAAATTTTAATATGTTTAATTTTTTATTAACGAATACTGAAAAATTTTCACGGTCTTTGTATGTCAAGCGTCTAAACAGTATTGAATGTCCTTAGAGAGTGATAAACAGCCAAAAGTTTGAGTTTCTATTAAGATCGTCAAAGACTAGTCAATGTAATGACTGAATTTATTTGCTTATTAAAGTTTTTTCAAGAAATCTATAAAAAAAATAAAATTAATATTTGTACAAAATTATCTTACATTATGGACACAAAAATGTACTTACCCTAATCAAATAAAATTCATGTTTCCTAAAATTTATATAAGTTGCCCTTAATTTCAACACTTCTTTGTTAAATTTAATTTAGAACTTATCACTTTAAATCTTAATAAGTTATTTGTTGTCATAATTAATAGATTAATTTTATTAAAAGCACCATAAAGAAATAAAAATTTCCTTAAAAGATAACTATTTAAATATCTAATGAACTATTTAAACTCTTAACTGTAATCAAAATAACGAGACAGGTGTGCATGATGATTAAATAATTTAACCTGACACAAAAAGGGTTAATTAATTGATTTTTATTTTACGACACACTTAATGCTCACATATTCTGTACTTTTCTCATTTAATTTAAATAAAAAATTGCCGTATTTTCTTATCATATTTATTACCTTTATATTTTTTTGTATTCTTTTACGTTTCTTTTGCATTTTTAATTATTATTATTATTACTGTTCTTTCATTTTATATCTCTTTTTTTATTATTATGATACACAAAATTCATTCATAAAATCGCGTTTTGTTTTTTTTTTATTCTCCTTGTGTATTTGTTTATTATGAATTCAAATAATTATAATCATTATCATCATTAGTAGCATAAAATTTTGATAATTTTATATGAATAATGAGCAGGTTTATTTATTACGTTTTTTTCAAGTTTTTTGGTGAATTTTTATTAAAAATAATAATAATAGTTTTGTCAGTTTGTTTAAAGTCACAGTCAGATGATAGATCTTAAGTTGAGTTTAAGTCATATTTCACTTCATTTTAAATGTTTAAATGTAACTTTTAATTATAACAAAGAAAAATTTAATCTCCTAAGCTTATGTACAAACAAAGTAAGGTTAACATACTTGATTATTATCATAGATTTATAATAAATTTTATTTTATTATCTATGACATGAACGCATAATTATAATAGTTAAATTTCAAAAAACCAGAAAAAAAAACTCTAAATTAAATATGCAGTGAAGTATGGGAGGAAAAGTTAATAATTTATAATCTCACACATCAAAATGATTTAAAAATAAAAAATATAAATAATTACTCTAATTATTACATATCACATACAATTTTTTTTTATTATAAATATTCCACACCTAATTTTTTTCACTGAATACGATTAATGAAAGTAAAATATTAAAAAAAAAATTATTGTTTCTTTTCTAATTGAAGACACACTTTAATTTAATATGTTTCAAGCGATATGATCATCATCATCATCATGATTATTAGCCTCAACCTTTGAATATACATAATATTTATTATTATTATGATCTTAGCGTCTTTCTACTTCCGGTCAAAAATTAAACATTTTTTTGGTCTACTTTAAATTTATTTGATTTTAATACATAAATATTTGAGTTTTTTTTTGCTATTACAAGATTTGTATCGTGACATGTCAATAATGATCCAAAAATTTTTACTACAAGAAATAATAATCATTAAAATTATTATTTTTTTGAATAACTTGTTACACTTTTTCCTATTATCTTTTGGCCGTTAGCCATATTCATCATTTTTATTTTTATTATGATTATGTATGATATGGCTTGTATTATAATTATAATATAATAAAATGATCCGGATGTCAATAATTATTTAGGCAAATTTTTGCACAACTTTAACTCTTATTTTGGTTATAACATTAAAAAAAAGAGAGCCAAGGTACGAATGAACATGCAAATACATGTGAAACATAAATCAACTCTGATAATTATATGGTTAGCAAAAAATTTTATTTGAAGTATGAACACAAAAATAAATTAAGTTAAATTGAAACATCTTCTCGGAAGTAATTTGAATAAAATTTGATTAAAATTCTGAAAAGTCTTCACTTAAAAAAAAAATATTTTTTTGTTTTAACTGAAATTTTCTATTAGAGTTAATTTTATTTTAATTTTAATTTTTTTTTACATATGACGCTGATTTTCAATGTTTTTTCATACAATGTTTAATTTTTTTTTATTTTCATATACTTTTATTTTATTTTAATACCAATTTTATGCATTGTAATTATGAAGTATTTTTAATAATAAATTAATTGTTATTTTTATTTATTATTTTTATGACCAACGCACACACTTAAAAGCATTCATATCAAATACTTTTGCAGTATAAATAATAATAATTGCACATGAAAGTGTAACGCAGGAATTTTTATGAACTTTACCGTCATTTTTTCAATGAAACTGCGATGGAAAATAACAACAAGTTCTTTCATTGCTTCGGTGGTTTCATATTGTTTTTAAAGGTTTTAAGGGATAATTTCTATGTAAATGTAGAATGAAATGCAATGAAAATGTAACAAAATTTATGATATCAAAATCAGTACAAGCCCAATTCTGTATTTTTTATAAAGTTACAAGACCACACACGTCATAATTTTATAATAAAAGGGTGTATGAAATGTTAAATCAATTTCCGTGTTCATTGAAATGAGTGTTAAAGAAAATGCGATATTGAGAGGACTTTGGAAGTCTGTCCAAAGAACCTTTTTGTGTTGATGCGATTCCTAACAAGGCAAAAGCCTTAAATGCTATATATAAGTGAAAACATGATCGTCGTGCGTTCTCTTCGTCTCGATCGGATTCAGATTTTTAGGATGGTCCCCACAGCAAAGACCAGGGCTGATTGAAAATTATTAACAGTCCTGGCATGCTGTATGCTTTTCATTAAAATTTACGCTAAACTTAACTTTTTCAAGATGATCGACTGCGGCCTTTCTGGCATTTGCTGGATTCCGATATTGAATAGATCCAGTTTGCATACCCTAGAACAAATTAGAACGAAAAAGGAGCCCAAATAGCCTAGTTCAAGTCAGGACAGTAACCCTGTAGTCGTAAATCACTGGCAAAGAGACATTCATAAATGTTCAAAACTTCTTGATTAAAAATATAGTTTGGTGAAGTCTTTTTTTTTTAAATTTTACCTTTTTCATGCATTTAGTCCTTTTATTTGAGATCCTTTGAGGTTTTATTCTTAATTTTAAGGTAGTTTCATGCCGCAAGGTTTTCAGTTATAAATATTACATTGAATGTGCTTTTCAATACAAACTTTCAATACTTTCATATCAAAATACACTCCTTTTTACAGTAATTTCATTTCAAACTGAAATCATACAATGTATGAATGAACTTTTATTTGTTCTATTGTTTATTTTACTCATATTAATATTATTAGTTTTTACATGTTTAACATAATCAGAAGTAGATACAATATTTTTTATAACTTCATTTTAAAATGTAATTACAGTCAAGTCTCCATATAGTGAAAAGTAAGTTGTACGTAATGATTCTATAAAATGAAAAGTCTGTATGTATAGAAACTGTAGGTCCATAGAAACTGACTTGTCATTATATAGAATCATTACGTACAGCTTATAAGCTTATATAAATATATTTGGTATATAGACTAGTATATGGAGACTTGACTGTACAATTATTTATTTACATTAAAAAAAACAATAATAAAATAACAATCAAGATAAAGATCTTCTTGCAAAGAAGTTTTATTTTTAATTAAGAATGTAATTTAATTTGTTTTTACACATTTCATGACATTTCTATGACATGAGTTGTCAATACAAATGCTAGGTGTGAATTTTAATTTCAACGAATTATATTGCGTATGTTATTTCTTATCAAAACACAAAATGTCATCAAATTCTAATAAATGTACATTTTAATAGTAATAAATTTAAAATTTTTGTTTATTTAATATTTTTCAATATTTTCAGACTTGAACAGTGACACTGAAATAAGTGATAAGCAACAACAACAACAAAAAGGTAAGTGCGACATTTTTTCTTGTTTTTTTTTTTAAATTTATTAAATAATTTTATTTCTAATAATTATGATCAATGTCTATCATATCTAGACATGATTTTTCATTGAAAAAATATGAAATGTGAATTATTTTGTGGAAACGTGTAAATTTGTGTAGGTTATGTTACTTTATGTGATGATAAGTTTAAATTATGCTTCTTAGTGTTATTTATTGTCTGTGACAGTTATCTAATCTCATTGAAGTTTGTAGTTTGTATAAAAAAGTCATGCTAATTAATTTTTTTTCCTCTTTAATTTTTTTTTTTGTGTTTGGGAGTCATGAATCAGAAATTTAATTGCCTGAAACATTTTTTTCCTTTAACAAAAAAAAAGTAGAAATCTTACGAGCTTATTAACATTATGAGTTATAGACGTTGTGACAATTTAAATATCGTTTTTATGTAAATCAGGTTAACAAGCTGTAACTTGCTAAAAATAAACAGATAAGAATAACATTCAAATCATAATTAGCAACAATGAATGCAAAAAAACGAGTTACACATTTGAATAATACAAAAAAAATGTAGAACTTTGAATCTTAACTCAATTAAAATCAAATTTACAATATTTTTTGTTGTTCTACATATCATTTTTTTTTGCATCATCATTAATAATATTTTTTTATACATTTTCTTGCATGTCGTTATAAACTTTTTTTTTCTTTTGTTATTCATTTCTTGAAGAGTAATCTCACATGCATATTATTATGATGATCCTTTTTTTATACAAGATTTATTATTTCATTTCTGAAAAGGTGGCTGTTCAACTTCTGTCGGAACTTGTGTACCTCTGACATTATATTAATAATAATTTGAATATTCCTCTTCTCACAGGTATACAATAAATAATTTTTTTTCCGTTCCACATCAATTTTCAAATAAAAAAAAAAATTGATTCAATCATTTTAGATGTATTTTCAATGTGCCAGACAATAGAACACTTTAGTATATAAAAGTTAAATTTGATTAAAAAATATTTTAATTTTAGTGATTTTAATGCAATCCAATTCCATTATAAACACAATTAATCAAAATATTTTAAAGTCCGTACGGATTCTGATTATACATTGAATAATTAAGGTCCTAATGCATTTTTAATTGTAATTGCAGTCCATTTTCTGAAAGCTTTTGTTATTGAATTGGTGTCTGGGAGATGTCTCAATGCATTGAAATGAATTGAATTCAAATAAAATTCTAAATAACTTCTTCAAATCTGCTTCGACGTCATACATCCATCATGCTTAAGGTCAGGAGCGGATTGAAAATTACTAACGGCCCTGGTATTCTGTATGATTTTCGTTAAAATTTACGCTAAACTTAACTTTTACAAGACGATCGATTGCGGCCTTTCTGACATTTGCCAGATTGTCCGTATGGCCGCTCCGTCTCTGCTTAAGATCGACTCACAGCACGATGACCATTTGAATCGATTCTTAAAAGTGTCACTGGATCACGACCTTGGTCCATTTCTTCCACCTGAAAAAGAAAATCGTTGAAAAAAATATCAAAAATTTCAAATCACCTCATTCTGTAAATTCAGTTGCTGTTTATTTTGACAGGTAAATCAGCTACCAAGTTCTCTCGTTTCAAAATACATTTTTATCACTAAATATGAAATAACATTTCCAATTATTGCCTCATTCACTTTTACTTATCTCTTCGCATAGTTGAAAAACTATTTCAGTTTTGCATGATTTTCAAATGTCAGTGTTTTTTTAAATGAGCAACCACAGTGACCGTAACTAATCACATTCTCTGCATGTGGTTTGTTTGTGTTATGAAATTATGATTTTTAATATTTTTTTAATATTAAAGGGAATTTAATTCATTCATTCAAAGATCTTTGGTTGATGATTTGAAAAAAATTTAAAATAAATAAATAAATGTTACAAAAAAGGAGAGATTGGAACGATTTTTATTATTATTATTATAGTTTTTTTTTATTTATATTTTTATCAAATTTGATCATCTTTATATTAAATATATAAAAAAAAATATTTAAAACAAAGGGACACGCAAAGGTGACCAAAAAATTATTAGTAACATGCAAAATATCGGTAATGATTGCAGAATAAAAAAAAATAATAATCACGCATATGTTTTGAAAATGTTGTCTTCTGGATTTTTATTAATATTATTTAAATACTCATACACACACATACACACACCTAAAGGTAACGTTATATTATGGTAAAAAAAGAAAAATAATATTAAACGAAATGATCATGTTTGATCATCGATAAAATTTTCAAGATAAACTTACTCGGTTGAAGAAATAATATTTTTTTTCCATATATTTTAAAATATAAATAAATCGAAAATGAACTGCCTCCCTTTTTTTCTGAACAATTTTCTCACATAAAAATGCGCACACGTTACCGATGCTGTTATGCTCACCAACAAGAAGCAGTGTAAACAAAATCAAAAGAATATAAAGAAGAATATTCTTATCCATGTAATTATCGTGTACTCTACCTGCCTCTGATGATTCTTGTTTTACTTTATTTTCATAATAACCATGCAAAATACTTTTTTTTCCTTTTAATACGCTTCAAATTCTAGTACAGATAGAGTTTTTAATAAAATGCAATCCAATATTCAACATACTTTTTATTTTGTTGTTCCTTTTGAATATTCATATTTCTGGTATGTGTATAATAACAATAATGAAAAGCCCAATTTACCACGGTTATTATAATATAAATAACAATCATCATCATCATCATCATCTGCATACACTATCAAAACATAATTGAAGAGGATAATATTTGTCTGTTGAATTATTTTCTGTTTTAAATTTAAAACAAAAAAATTTGTATTAGGTCTCACACTTTGCAATGCATTTTTATGCAATTTCATTTAAATTGTTTGATTTTTACATTAAACAGTAATAATAATAATATTGAAATTGAACGGTATTGCAATAAAAGTAATAAAATGTTATCTAATGCAATTTAAATTTAATTTCTTTTCTTCTTTTCGAATATTATAAAAAAATTATTTACTTTCAATGAAATTACGTTTAATTTAAAAGGAGGTTGTTTAGATAAAGACTTTGAATATTCATATATTCTTAAAAATTAAAGAAAGCTCGATGTGAATCATACTCGCAATAACTTTGCATTAATGAGCTATTTGAATTAAGATATTTGATAATTTTATGATCAAATTAGTTATGCCAATTCAAATGTAGCCTCTGGTGCTAAAAGTGTGGTATCAATTTTTCTTGATTTCAATCAAAGTTTTTGTCAAAATAAAGAAAAAAATCAATATGAATTGCCTGTAGTTATTTTGACGCATTATCAGCGTGTGTATGCAATTCTTTCAATTTTTATTTTATGAGTAAAAATGAAAACGATATTATTTCTTTTTCTCGATGAAAGATAATCATATACATTACTGATTTTTTTTTTAATGAGGATAAGCTTTAGGTCTTTTATAAGGCTGGACTTCGATCATAATCAAGGTAATTTTTTTCTCACATGAAGTTTATATGCAAAATATATCTTTTTACATTGCTTCCATTAGGACTCGCACTAAAAGTAGTGATGTACAAAGTGATGACTGTATCAAGGTGAAGATCTCCATTTATATTCGAATATAAAATATCACATACAACTCTGTCGCTTGTGTATCGAATGGTAGTTCTATGTGTTACTTTTAACTCAAAATTCGACTTTAACGATGATCAGTCAATTCGTTTAGCTAAAGCTAAATCGATGCTTGGATTTGTCTTAAAACAGTCGTCGGAATTTCGGAATCCGAAAATTCTTCTTTCATTATACTTCGTGCTCGTACGATTTGTTTTGGAGTATTGTAGTGTGATCTAGTCGCCTCATTACCAACTTTTCAACACACAAATGGGAAAGTTCAAAAAGATTCCTGCTTGCTGTACTTCGTGATCATTCGAACCTTAATTACAAGCTGATGTGGCAAAAGTTGTAGTTGTACATGACTTGCTCACTGGACTGTCCTGATATTCTCGCTCCATTAAATTTCAACTGCCCAGCACAAAACACGAGAAACGGTCGCTTTTTTATTGAGCCATCGCATAGAAGAATCTACACTTTCAATGATTTTCTGACCAGGATTGAACTTTCTGCTAATATTAATCTATTGGCAATTCTAGTTAAAAATTTGTCCTATGAATTTCATCTGACTTACCATATTCGATCATTTTTTGTTACAATTCGTATGTCCATCGTATAATTTAATTATTTATATTGAATTGAAATTCCTGTATTAGTTTATTATTTTGTTTCAAGAGCTGTAATGACATAAGTTAGATCACTCATTTATGTCTTTTGTTTAATTATTTTCGAAAATAAATATTGTATTGTATTGTATTGTTTACCACATACAGTGAATTACTAAATCTAATGCCTGAATAGTGTAAATTCAATGCCTCTTCTACTTGCCAAGATTTGACTTATGATATCAGTTCAATCCACCTATTTTCAAATAGATGTTTTTTAATTCACTTCACTTCAAAATGCAGTCTTTCGTTTCAATACTGCAATCTTCTTCTTCTCATTATTTAAAAATGGAAAAATTATTACCATACATGAATTATAGCTCTTTATGAATACTGTTTCCTTAACCCTTAGGGCGGAGCTCCCGAATTAGTGTATGGATTATATCATGAGATTACTAATAACAAAAAAGTAAAAGAAGAGAAGAACTTTTTTTATGTTATTTATTCCTTGTATTTTAATAATATTAAAATTCTCTTTTGATTCATTTAAATTATTATGATGATGCCTGCTTTGAATATAATAATAATAATAATATAGATATTCATTGTGAAAGAAGAGAAAAATGAAGGAACAAGAAAAATAAGGCATATATCATGCAAAAACTTGAATGAGGTACATTATCTGACTATATGTAAAGTAATTGGAATATTATAATAATAAGAAGAAATGAAAACTGCAATGATGATTATGATGAAGAAAAAACAATGATTTTGATGAGAGAATAATGTACCTGAACCATACAAGCAAAAGAAAAAGTGAATAAAATCTTGTATGTAAATTCTTGTTTATTTTTTTTTTTCATATTCCTCTCCATACTCAAATAATTGTTTAATAATATTAAAAAAATTTGTATGTAATAGTAAATAAATTGCAGTTGAGAATTAAATGAATTTTCGTGCATAAGACAAGAATTTGGAACACTCCTTTAAAAAAAATAATAAATTTTATTAACATGTATAAATTACATATAATATTAAATGAATAAACAAAGGAGCTACTACTAACAGTTTGAAAGATTTTCTCATCACCATATCTGAACGATATTTTTTTTTATTTAATAATTTTTAAATTAAAATACATGCAAAACAATATGTATTAAAATGGCTTGAGATCAAAACACACACACACACACACACAGAATATACAACCGCAAATAAGAAACATAATATAATAATGATGATCGATGGAATCGGATATGCTTCTTATAAAAACCAGTTTCATGTGATCACTAAATTTGACTCAATTCATATCTGAATGAAATCTGTAACAGAAAAAATTATAATAATTATAGTGTGTGTGTGTATCATGAAGGTCTTTTAAAATGCATCCATTCTGTTAAATCTCATTTGATATTTTAAGGTAAATTTGTATATTCAAAAAAATAATGATGATGATGAATATTAAAGGGAAGACAAGATATGTTTCATGTTTCATATATGAAGATTATTTAAAAAATGGTTTGATTTTGTGCATGATTCCATGCATTTGAATAATATTCAAAGGTTTTGTTCGAAGATTTATGATTGATATGCTTGATGTATGCATCTAATGAATTAAAATTATTATTAAATATAAAAGAACAATGCAAGGATTTTTCATACAAATTTGTTTTGTTTTCAATGAATCTTTTTCCGTGTCTTTGTTCTATTAATTTAATTTGATGAATGGAAAATTATTGAATCAATGTGTGATTTATCCTTAAATGTTATCTCTAAAGTTCGGTAAGGTAATAAATATTCTGGTTAACTTCACTACTATCCTTCTACCCTACACTGTAAGTTGAAAACGCCCCACAAATCTTCCCGCAATCCATTTATATGCAAAGCCGAAAAGAGTGTCCATAATATTAGAAATTTTTATCCAAATTAACAGAAAATGCATTAAAAATTTCATCATAAAACACCTTGTAAGCGTCAATCAAAGATCTTTGTTTACGGACCAAATCACTTTGTACTGCGGGGCGTTTTCAACGTACACTGTACGATCACATCAGATTTCTAGATTTCTAGCTCTTAGACGGTTCCATTTTGCATACCTATTATCATCATATCTGATGAAGAAGGAACGAAATCTAGAGAAACAACTAAAGAAACGAGTCCACTAAACCTGGTTCAGTTCAGGAAAGTGATCACACCTTCTCAGAAAGCTAAGCAGGGCAGTCACCTTCACTTTTATGATGGGATCAATACTGAAGAAGTACTCACCCATTGTGATACAACGCCTGCTTACACTCGAGGAGAGGCCAAAGTCTTCGAAGTAGAAACCCGCTGCAGCAATACCGTCCATGAGTGATCCGTCAGTAAAGCAGGCGGCCCAGTCTCCAGCTATGGCTGTTGGTAAGAAACCAGGAACATCAGACCAGTGCAATCTTCAATATCAATTTAAGATCCAAAGCCCTCAATAACCCAAAACATATCATATTCACGACAAACCACATGCAACACACACATACACACACACATCATTCAAAGAAATCAAGATTTGAAATGTAATATCCTTTGTTTCTAAATTTTATTTATATTTTTTTTGTCCAAAACCATTTAAAACAGTTATGAATACAAAAAAAAATCATTTCAATAAGAAGGATAAGACGAGATTAAGGAACAAGGTACTTGACATTTAAAAATTCTAAAAACAATTCAAATTACACATTCTCTCTGATAAAGATCTCTCAAGTATTTTATCCTTTCCTTATATCAATGTGCACATGCAACAATGTCTGAAATATCACTTTTAGAAAAATTGTATTTTTTTTCTTTTTCTTATCACCTATGCTCATCATTCTCCAACACATTTCATGAATATTCGTTTAATATAATTTTTTTTAATATTTTGTACACGAGAATGATGAGAACAGAAAAAAAAAATAACATTTAAATGACTCAAACTTTTAGTTTCAACTCTCACTATGAGTGTGTGTGTGTTTGTGTGTGAGAGCTTGAACGATATTTTTTTTTTTAATATTAATATAAATATGCAGATAAGAGAACAATAGTTTTGTTATTTCTGCAATTTATTTATTTATTTATTTTCATGAGAACAAAAAAAATTTAAATTTAACCAAGTTTGTATTAAAATCAGAAAAAAAAATTCTATGGATACAAATTCAATAATAATAATAATACTGTCAGGAAAAAGTAACAACAAATATGATACAAAAATATTTTTTTTCCTTTCTTTGTATGTTTTTTAATTAATGACCTATGCATCTTTTGAATATACTTGTATGATGAAAAGAACAAAAGAGAAACTAAAAGTTACTCTTGATTTTCTCTAATTTGAAGAAAAAGGTGCCAAACTCAGGTAAAAAATTAGAATATTGGCGCCGATTTAATGTATCTTTAAAATCGATCTGTTTCCGCATACATAAAATTTGTTCCTGCAACATGAGTTTTAGAAAAATTTCATAAATTGCACCTTCATCTTAAAATTTTTATATATTTTTTGAAATTTAATTTAGACACTTTAATGGATTTCACTAAATGAGGAATATTAATGAGAAGAGGAAATAAAATAATGCATTTTCGGGTATTGAAACATCTGTCAGTTTATATTTTCTGTTCATATAATTATCAATAATGTGATACTAAAATGTAACAAAATACAAACTAAGTTCTGAAATCAATAAAATTTGTTGAATTTAATAAAATAGCGACAAAGACCTATGAGTTTGAACCAAATAATTGCACTCATTAATAAAATTCAACGATTTGCATTTTCATTTGAAATTCACCGCCAATATCGATCTCATTTTTATTATTATCTTTCATGAACAATTTAATTACTTTTAATATGCAATGCAATGAAATACAAGCTTTAATTACAAGCTGTATAAAAGTTCAAATCATGAATATAATAAAAGTGAATTCAAATAACAATAAAAGAAATTATTCAAATTTTTTATCAATTATACTTGTTTTTTTTTTTTAAATAAATCGAATGATAAATTGAAATTATTTATTTTAAAATTACAATCGTATATCATTGTTATAATTGGAAGAAAATAAAATTTATCAACAAACCGATTAAATAAACAATGATACGAAAAAAATGATACATTTTTTTGCTCATCGCAAGTTAACAATAGCAAAAGAATATTTAAATTTGTGTCCCAGTCTAATATGAATACACAAAATTTAATCGTTGAGATACCAAAGAATTTAAATTAAGACCAAAATATTTTTGGCGGACATATTATCAAAGGGCAGAGTACCGAAAACTAAAGGAATTCGTCATTCATGGCATCTTTCAATCATTTTTTTTCCTCTTCATTTTGATACAAAATAACTTTTTTTTTGTTTTGTTTTGTTTGATTGGTAAAAATAATGCATTTTTTGTTGCTTTCTTGCAATAATACAATAAAATTTATATCTAAAAAGACAACAACAGAAAAAAAACGGGATTTAAATTGATCAAGAACGAGTTTATGTATGTAAAATATACAGAAGAGCAAAAAAAAAACGGCATGATACAAAATATAAATAAATTTATAAAGTGGCGGCTTCCTCTTTTATAAATTTTTTTTTGTGTTATCATCATCATATATATGACTGATATTGTTAACCTGTAAAATATCCTTTATTGTTACACTGTTTTTTTTTCTTGTGTTCCTTGATTTAAATGGTTAAGAGATTATAATGCAAAGTCATCGTTTTTATTGTGATTTAATGTTATGCGATGAAAAATCATAATAAATAATATTGATTCAATACACACAATATAACAAAAAAATTACAAAAAAAAATATTCGCTACTGAATTCACATATTCAATAAGCAATATTTTGCATTAGCCTTCAATTTAAAATGTTTAATTGAATATAAAACATTTTTTTTTCATCTGACATATTTGGCTTACATTCAACTAAATTTATATATAAAAATAAATCTAAACCGTCTTAATTAACGATTTAATTTTAATTTTAATTTAATTAGAATGAGAATCAAAAATTTACATTTAATTTAAAATAAAATAAAAATTATAACTCCAACACATGAAGGTCTTCATCGAATTTTATTACATATAAGCATAATTGTTAGTGTTTTCTTTATGACTTTCTGGTGCAAATGCATGTTTATATTGCACATCATTTAAATTTGCTACACAATTTATTCCCGTAAATCAAATAATAATTTCGTTCTACATGATAATTTTTATGGGTTATTCAAAGTTACGTCAAAGAATACACAACTAATCTATATGATATAAACATGCATTTTAACAATAAAATGAAAAAAAAATATTCAAACACAAAAGAACGTAACAACATAACTATTAATTAGCAAAAAAAAATTTAAAATTAAAAAAAATAAGATTATTCTGAATTGAATTCTATTCAATTCTTTCACGAATGTGTATTAAAATGAGATGAGAGATTTTGATTTGAATAATCTGAAACTTAGAAAGGAAATTTTAAAGCAAATTATTTAAAAAAAATCTCAGGGACGGATTTAGGATTTTTTGTGGGGTGGGGGTGAGGCAAATATAACTAACACATTTTTTTCATACAAATATCAATCCCCTTGCCTCTTTGTCTAAAATCTTCTTTCCTGATTCAGTGTTAGTTGATATCGTCTTATGACAACAGTGATCAGGTCGTTAAACAAGCCTATTGTGCTAACACGGAATTAGGGAGAATTTACGATATTAAAAAATTAAGGGGCTGAGCCCCCACTTGCCCTCTCGCAAATCCTACCCTGGAAAAGTTAATTTATTAAACCCTATGACAGCAATGAGCTTGGTGAGTACTTTCATAGTATTGATTCCATCATAAAAGTGAAGGTGTCTGCCCTGCTTAGCTTTCTGAGAAGGTGTGGTCACTTTGCTGAACTGAACCAGGTCTAGTGAACTTCTTATTACTTTAGTTGATTCTCTAGATTTGTTTCCTTCTTCATCAGATATGATGATAAATTGGTTTGTATAATGGAGAGGCTCAGCCCCCATATTTTGCAATATATTTTAGATAGTTTTTTTTAAATGTAATATTTAAAATTCTTAATCCGACCCTGTGATGAATCATCATCAAAATGCCATAACTTGGATCCTGTCATACCAAGCAGTCGCCTTAACAAGTCTCTCACAGAAGTTGAGTAGCCTGAATAATAGAAAAAAAAAATTAAAACTATAGCACTTAATAATAATTATCAAAGTCAAGTGAATTAAAATAATTATCATAATAATTTTTTTTCTATAATAAAATTTAATCACATCATCACACAATAACAATTTTTTTTTTATTCAATTTTAACTGTTGATTGATATTTCAATGACTATTCAATGATATATTTTAATTTTTTTATATTTAACATTAATAAAATAAAAAAAAAATCTGTGTTAAATTCGAATTAGATTGAAATACAAAAAATACATAACATAAAAACTATCCTTGATACAGTTAAAACATTTAAAATTGAAATTTATCGATAAAATAATAAGAAATGCATTAAAAATATTAACTTTCACTAATTTATTCACTCAATCATAAACATTAAACATAATTAATTAATAATAAATATTTAAAAAAATATATAATTTAATTATTTCAATGAGAGCAACGCACCATGCAAGTCCATGATAAATTCCAATTTGTTCTATCACGTGATAAAAAAAAAATGACAAATAAAAAAAACTTCTTCAACCAATGATATTTATTATAATTATAATTAGTTGGAATGATTATTATTGAAATTATTTATTTTAAATACAAAGATAATGCAAATAAAAAATATAAGCTTGAATAATTTCATGCTAAAACGCTGGGTTCAGTTTCTGAAGATGAATTTTTTTTTTCATTAAAATAATTACAAATATCACACAAACTTACGTGTATTTTAACGATTTTATATTCATAATACTTCATAATTAATGCATGCATGTATATCTGTGTGTGTGTATATTAAAATAATGATAATTATAATAATATGTAAGTAAATATATCGTTAATATAATTACAATTTATTATGTGCTCATTGAAGCATTTTTAATTACCAATATGAATAATGATTTTTATATTTTTTTTTGAGTTTGAATTGTAATTTTTCTCATTATCATCTTCAGTTAAATGTATATGTTTAAATAAAAATAATAATTATTACTTATAAATATAAAATGACTTGAGTATACTTTCGCCAATATTTATTGACTGAATTGACTTATGATATTTCATTCATTCATCTATTCAAAGAAAAAAACTCAAATATAATCATTATTCATGGCCGTTAAATGCCGATTTTCATTTAAGAATGTGTAATTTTGAAACAAACTTACAACACTTTATAATAAACACCTGTCTCATCTCGGCAAGATATTGATTAATGTGTTCATCATTTTTAAGTTTAAGTTTAATTTTACATGTGAGATTATTATTATACAATCATTCAAATATCATGCAGTTTTCTAATCAAAAATTACTGTAATTTGTTTCTGAAAACATTTGAAATTCGATTGAGATGTTGCCCAATTGAGATGATGTGTCCCTTAAAAGTGTGAATGATTGTAATGTTAAAATTTGAAGTAAAAGTAAAGGAGGTTATTAAAATTATATTAAAATGTTTAAATTAAATTTATGATCATTGAGATTAGTTCAATTACACTGCAACATGAAATTTGATCGGAGTTTCGGTCATGAAACTTTACAAACTCAAAAGTCCTTTTTTACTTCTACGGTTACACAATTTGGGCTTAAGGTTGGTTAAAGTGACGCCTAAAGTCGACTGATGACCTGAGTTCATACTTAAAAGCACTTTGAATCTGAACATGAAGAATGGCAGCTTGCCTTTTCCGTCAACGGGAGCTTGGAGTCGATATGTGGCTTAAAGTCTTTTCACGAAACTGAATAAGTCGCAAACTAGACGGGGGCGAACTATTAACGGCTCTGGCAGCTTATGATTTTCTTTAAAAGTTACGCTGAACTTAACTTTTACAAGACGATCGGCTGCGCCCTTTCTGACATTAGCCAGATTGCCCGTATGGCCAATTTGTCAATGCAGAGCCTGAAAATGAGTACCGATTAGTCTCAGAATTGCCTCTGAATTTACTCATTTTAAATTTTAGTGCAATATTTACCTCTTAACCCTCTCTCTCTAAATGGAAATGTACGGCTAATCCTTGACTTTCAGTGAAATTTTCATCTTACAGTGTGACATTAAATCATAACACTCAATGAAACACCAAAATTCATATAATTACCCAATATCGAAACAAAAAGTGTTACATTGAAAAAAAAATAAACATTTCTGAACTCAAAAATTTACGATACATTTAAATAAATATCTTACATACTCAATTAGATTCATTCAAAAATAATAACAGTGCGGTAAGAATAATTTAATATAATATCAAGTTAAACAAAACTAAAACAAAACACAAAAAAAGTGTCAGAAGTTCTTATGATGATCAAAAAGTACCAAAATATACCATACACGCACATTACAGACTTGAAACAGGTACATCAAAAGTCTTAGATATTAACCGTCTTGATTTTGATTAATCACATTTTGTCAGATTCAGATAGAAAGTAAAAAATTGATGAATTAAAAAAATGAAAGGAAGTAACGAAATATTGGAGCACGAAAATATTCATTCATAATTTTTCTACAATTTTTTTTACAATTAATAATCTTGATGTTCTTGCATTGAACATTGAATATTGTGAATGAAGCATAAAATGATACCTTTAAAATTTATTGCAATTTAAAAGAAAAAATCTAGTACTACATTTTTACTTTAAATTTTTTCCCCTTATTTATTTTTATTTAACATCTTACGTAATGTGCGTACTTCTGTTCAAATAACCCATAAAATGTGCCTAATTTTGATTAAATTAGATTGATTGAACATTGAAATGGTGGTTGCTTGACCCTTATTCTTAAAAGAAAAATCATATTCTTAACTTTGAGCATTAATTTTTTTTCTTTGATTTACGTATTTCATTTATTTTTTTTGAAATGATAAAATATTTACTCCATCAATGCAACAATATTTTACCCCTTTCATCAAACATTTATCGCTGATTTTCAAAGAATTTCAAAGAAAATAAAGTAAATAACATTTTTTTTATCATTTTACTTTACACCCTCATTTTCAGTGTAATTTTTTTCAATTTCAGGGAATACCGTTCTTCGTTCGTAGTAAAGTGCATTATATGATACATTAAATAACTACTTAGATTTTATATGAAGTGAAAAATGACTATTTAATGTAGTTGATCTAATAGAATAGTTAAAGTTATTTGTAGGAAAAGTGATAATAAAAATGAATGTGGTAAAGTTCAATGATGGAAAAATATATAAAAAAAAATTGTATTGAAATGATTTTTATTTTGTTGAAAGTTGAGGGAATGGAGAATATTCTTTGAAGGTATTTTGAAAATCGATCGTTTTTTTTGACGAAAATGTGCTTTGAAAATGGATTCTGAGCGAAATGGATTCCAAAAAGTGGAGAAAGTAACGCGATTGCTGCTCTTGAATAATTAAGCAGCGTAGTCTCTCGTGAAATCAGCGTGTATCACTGCCAGTTGATTTTCTGGACAATTTTGACTTACTAACACTCTTCTTAATTAGCATTAAGGAGGCTAAAGTCTACGTCGCTCTGTATCCGGACGATTTGTCAGTACAAACAAGTCCCCATGTAGTGAAAAATAAGCTGTAAGTAATGATTCTATATAATGACAAGTCAGTTTCTATAGAGACTTTGCTGTATAACCACCATTAGCGTAAACGTTGACAACGTTATTTCTCCACAAGCGGTCTCCACAGAAGAGAACCAGGACGTAAACCTACAGACGGGTTCATTGTACCTTTACCAGGAGGTCTCGACCAATATTCTAGATCTTGGACTCTCGAAAGTTCTCCCATATCTTTTCAGAAAAAATCCAATCAAGAGGTAGAGTCAAATACACTGTGTGAACCACAGAACAAAAGCCGAATTTAAAACAGATAATTTAAAAATACTTACCTAAAACTGGTCCGAGGATTCTACACAAGTCCTTTTTGTCCCTTCCTTCTTTAAAATAGCTCGATAAATTGCTGAAATGTGTCAAAAAGTCAGGAGCCAACTTTTATCGCTGTCAATTCCATTTCACCTTAAAACACATAACAATAACAAAAAAAGTAAGGAATTAGCTGCCGCAGCAAATCCATAGTTTTGAGTGCGTGTTCATTTTCATAATATTTTCATCTATTTTATTTAATAAATATTTCATATTTTCATTGAAAATGTCTTTTTAACGGTTTTTTTTCTATATTTCAAATCAATTTTTATTTTGACAGCTCGAATAATCTGAATCGGAATCTGAAATCGGAATCGGAATCTGAAATCTGAATTGTGATGAAATGAATGTATCACGTACCCTGTACAGAAAATTTTAAATTATTACATTTTTAAAACAATTCAATTGATGTAATTGAAAAATGTAATTAAAAATAAAAACATTTAAAAGTGTTCTACAATTCGTAAGTAAGTTTTCACAAAAAACGTTTTTAAAAAGAAAAATAAATCGGGTGGGACACAATGTTCTATGCAATATACTAAAATATGTCAAAAATATGCGAAGTAAAACCCTTAGTTTTGACGTTTCACTCAAAACAAAAAATTTGCGTGTATAACAAAAATCATCATCATCATCGCAGCAATTAAATTATTTTAAAATTACATCTTAATTTTACAAAATAATTAATTCAAACATTTATAGAAAAGCCATTAAATTAATGCAATTTTATGATGTAGCTGCTTGTTCGCAACAATGTTTCATTCTCATTAAAATAATCGTGAACGCAACCCAAGTTTATATGAATTGAAAAAGACACTGAAACCATTCATGAAACGCACTTTAACATTTTTTATATGAATTTTATATAAAAAAAGGTAAAATTGAATAATAATTCAATTATTGTTATATTTAATAATGTAATAATAAAAACATCTTCAAAATGAGTAGTTAAACAAAATAATTCCGATTCGTTGCTTCTATAAATTATTTATAAATAGATTTTACACGTCAATGTCTTAAATTCTGTACTTTTTGGACACATATTGTTACCTCTGTTAAATATATGTTACATTTAATCTTAATCATATTGTTTCAATGATAATAAAACTAAATTTTTAATGACAAAACCAAAATAAACGCGTGACTTTTCATGCATAGATTCAAATAAATAACAATAATTATACATATAAGATGAATTGCCTTGAAGACGAACCATCTTCAAAAAAAAATAAAAAAAATTAAATTATTATTAGGTGTTAATATATTTTAAAAGTACTTATTTTTTTTCTTATTTTTATTATTAAAGCATAATCATATAATTTTATATGATTTTATGTTCAATTCAGTGCGTTTAAATTTAATTTTAATTCTAATATCACTTGAAAATTACAGTTAAAATTAAAATGTAATTGATGGAATCAAGTATGTGAACTTGAACACATCAAAAGGGATTGTTTAAAATGTAATTTGACAATCTTTGTTCCAATTTTCTTAACATTTGAATATACGGGACAGGTGTATGAACAAAAAAAAATGTACTTTGCCAAAAAATAAAAGGAATGTATGTGTCTTTTGTTTCTCTGCTGTTGTTAACATGCGTGAGTCAAGGTCCTGGCACCATAAAAATCATTAATTAGCATTGTCCTGTCTCAGTAAAAAAAATCTTCTTCTTATTGTGTGTGTTACCTTTAAAAAAATTTAAACACATATTAGAAATTTAGGATACACTTTGAATTTTGAGCATACATAAAATGAATAGAATAACGTACAAGAAAACCATAAAGATGAAACCAAGCAGAAGTAAAAAACTATTGATTGACCGTATCCTTGCTGTGTATTATCATTATGACTTCTTTAGAATTAAAATTGTATTTTTTTTGTCTTGTACAGATAAAATTTGTGTATGTGTGTGTGTGTTAAAGTTTTTTACACAAAATTTATTGCACTTCCCTTTTATTTATTTATATTCTTTTATGATTCTTCTTTTTTATCTTATTTTCATTTCATTTTAAATTATAGACTTTTTTTGTATTGTATTTTATTAGAATATTATTTGCTAGCATCGTATCTCTTTAACGCATTCAAACAATAGAAAAAAATGCATCGTTATTCTATTTTTTAAATTTTAACTCAAATTTAAATAAAAATCATCATGCATAAGTGTAATGCATGTGTAACGTGCATGCATAAAAAAACTACCCTTATAATATTCAGTCGATTTGAAGTTTGAGTTGAAATTCTCAAAATACATAAAAAAAATAAAATAATTTAATAGTTTCTTGGAATATTTGATGTGAAATCTTGAAATCCGTACACGTCAAAGATAATTTATATTATAGAGATTTCTTTTTAATAATAAAATATATATAAAAATCCTAATAATAATAATAATAATATTATACAGGTAAAAAGTTTTACATGTTTTTTACGATTTTATTCTACATTTTTTTGTAAAGGTAAATGCATATTATTGCATTTATTTTTTAAGGGAAAGAATGAACTATTTTTTTTTATTGTAAATTTAAAGATTTTTGTAAATACTTAAAAAAACAGTAATAATAATAGGCAATGGAAGACGTTCGTTATATTATTAAAATGTTTTGATGAATGATTTACATTTACACAATTTTTTTATTTTGAATTTGATGTTCAATATCGAAAATCAAATCAATTATGAGGTATTATGAATTGAAAGTAAGGAGAAGATGTAGATGAAGAAGAAGAAGCAATTTAAATATCGTGAGAAAGTTTTATTCGTACAATTTTTTTAATAGAAATTAAGGAAATTAATACATAAAAATTGAGGCGAATTTTGAATCCTTACGGGGATGAATTTTAACAGAAAATAATCAAAAAGTTTAATGAAATGCTTAAAATGTGCAAGTAAAAGCAACGAGGAGAGATTTCTTAGCTGCTGAAATGCGAAAATTAATCCACCTACTACACACTTTGAACTTAAACTTTATCTGATATATGATTTCCTGAAGGGAATGAGTATCGTTAAATAGGTCTAAAAAGGTGACGGTAAGTCCAAAGATAGCCCTACAAAGCCCAGATCAGATTTGTAGGGCGGCTACGAGTCCTACACTCAGGTCATCATTCCGGCCCATTGTGCGTATCCGTTACTATCATACGAGGGACTTATCTTTTATCCTGTCATCCCAATCAGTCGCCACCTTTATCTATCCTTTAACTTAAATTGAATAGCCGGAAAAAAGAGCATTTGAGATTATAAAGTTTCATGGTCGAAGCGAGAATCAAACTGCCAATATTAAGAGTGATAGTGGCTCAAATGGCAGCTAGAAATATAGAGCGGGCGAATTGATCTTACTAGAATACGCTCTAGAAAATATTTTAAGTCACAAAAACTGATCTTACCTGTTCAATGAAGCACTTTCAGTGAAATTGATTGGACTGGATGATTCACCTGAAAATCTAGAAGGCAAATTTTCAATCAAATAATAAATTGCTTACCTTCATGTTATCATCGTCTTAATTCCATCATTATTTGTATTTTTCTGAAACCTCAGATGATCTGGAACAATGATTTTTCCAAGACTTTAGTCCTTGGTTCTTGAAATTGAAAAGACTCAAAATGACTCATTGTATTTAAGGCCCTTTTAAAAATGGGTTCAATTCCATTAACTCCTCATATTCATCATTAGGCAACTAAAAAATTATGATTACACTTTTCATAAAAAATTGAATTCATATTTTTAAAATTCAATATCAAGTGAATTAAAATTATTTTAAATTAATCATGTAACTTTTATTATTTTTTTAATATTAACATTAAATATTCATAAAAATTTTATGTTGGGACCGTCTTTTACATTAAATTAAGACATTAAACATTAAAAAAAATGAAGCTTAAACATACATTTTATATTCTAATCACCAATTAGACCTTAAAGTAACATGAAGAAGGTTGTTTTATTATTATATATTATTAAATTATATTGAAGGTACTCAAAAAAAAATATACAAAAATATTAGCATTGAATAAATATTTGTTAAGCCAATCAAAAAAAAAACTAATTCAACAAAGAAATATAAACTAAATTAATATTATTTTTTTTTTTGAATTAAATGTTTATACAATTCTGAATTTGAAATTAAATTTATACAGCTTATTACATGTTCAAAATTGTATAAGATATGGATGGCGGGAAAAATAAAATTACAATTATATTAAATTAAATCAAATCTGTTAATAATAATAATATTTTTGGTTAATTTGACCATCATCTCACGAAACAATTTAATTAAATTCAAACATAAACAAAAAAAATTTAAGTACGCATTTTATTTCAATTATAAGTTTATGCGGCGAGTCGACCGCAATGCCGAATATTAAATGAATGAATAGTTAATGTTATAAACTTCAATTTCCATTTTATTTCATATTTTTTTTAAATTAAAATGTTATGAATCATTTATTTATGCGTTCAAATATTTAACTTTTGTATAACGGCTCACACGAGATTTGAATTTATGATTTTGATGATCTTAATAATGTTTATTTTGTTTTGTTTTAGTGAGTGTCTTAATTAATTGATTTAAATAAAAATTTAATAACATTTTTTTTATATGATAATTTAATCATTTTATGAAATTTTACATTAAATGAATTCAAACGTCTTACATAAATCTTTTTTTTGCGTGTCAAACTCACATAATTTTTTTTCATTTTTAATATCAGTAGTATTATTTTTGAAAATAAAATGAAATGAAATATAAATTGAATGTTGGCTTACAATTCCGTAAAAACTTTTCAAATGTTTAAAATAAAATAAAAAAAAAATTTCTCGATAAAAGTTTTTTACAAGGTTAACCTTGTTCAATTGAATTGAATGACAAGTATATCAATGCAAGGTGTCACCCACATAAATGTTTAAAAGGAAAAATCAACCACAAATAAATTTTTATAAAAAATAAAATTAGGTTGAATATCTCATAATAGAATTTTTAAAATACACATATATTGGCATCCATCCACATATTTATATATTAATAATAATGTTGTACATTTTTATGAAGAAAATCAATTTATTTATTTATCAAATTTTTGAAATTCAATCTATTCAAGTTTTTTTTTGATTTTCAATTCATTTCAGTCCTATTTTGTTTGATTTTTATTATTATTCAACCAATTGAGTATGATTGCTGTTGATTTTCTTCTATTTTTTTTGACCGCAATTTACTGTTAAATTGATAACAATTTAAGTGTAAAAAGCGATTTTGATGTTTGTCTGTTTAACGGTCAGAATTTTCTGGAGAAGTTCCAGAGCACAATTTCAATGAAATATCATGGTTTTTTAAAATAATCACTTAAAATGATTTCTCTGACGGTTTTTAGTAGATTTTATTAAAATTTTATACTAGAAATGAAGGATGTACAAATAGAATCATTAAAATTTCACGCACGTACTGATTTTAAATTTTTAACAAAAATCATGGAATCCCATTCACTAATTAAAAATGTTCAGATATATTTACAATTTTTTCCTTCTTGTAATGCTGAAAGCGAAATTCACTGTATTCATAAAGTCTCAGTATTTCTAGTTATACCAATCAAGTGAAAGATTTTCATGGTAATGTTCAAGACAAAGTTTTTCTGGGAAGAATTTTTGAAAGAATCAGTCAAAAAACCTTAGGTAAGGATTTGTATCAAGATGTATCAGCTCTCTCTCGCAATGATAAGCCACAAAATGTATCAGCTCTCTTTCGTTATGATAAACCACAAGATCCATCAACATCGTATGATATGTTGCAACACGATACAACGCCCACTATCTCATTTGATATTGAAGAACTTGATCCATCATATTACATTAGTAATGTAGAAGATACATTAAATGGTACACAAGAACTAAATCCATTAAACCACATCAGCAATGCAGAGTGTCCATCGAGTCACACAGTAGAAAAAAATTCATTACTTAAAAAGGTAAAACTGGAAAAGAAGTCAAATTTAAAAGCAGCATCAGGAAATTTAAGTACCATATATGAACAATGTATCAGACATTATATGATGAATTCAGAGCTGTTATATAATGATTTCTCAGTCGGTTTGGGAAGTGGGTTCATGTATCTAGATGTCTTGAGAAATGAAGACGAACATTCGAGAGACTTTCAATTCTACTTCATCGCTGATAGAGAAAAGCTCCATTATATACAAAAACAGGGCAATAATATGACGATAAAAGCCCAAGCAGCCTCGAGGATGTTCGTATATTACGTGGGGTTGACCGAGAACATAGAAAAACTAATTAAGGAGTATGCAGGTATATTCCGAAAACCTAATCAAAAAAAATGTAGAGTCCATCTCAAAACTGAAAAGAATTCAAGACCATCTCCAGAGAGACCTTATTCTTGTCGAGTCTCAAGCACTTGGCATGAATAAGGAAATTGCGCTTGGGGTGGAGAGTGCGTTAAACAGCTTAATACTCGATACAAAGAGATGTGTGCGTTCGTTTTTTTCCTTCCAGGATTTGGACGCACACTCTCTAAACATGAAAACTAATCCTGCTGCAGTCAAAATTCTCAAGTTGGTTCCAGGCATGAGGACCCAATCAATTATATAAGATATTGCAGTTTGTGTCGAACAAACAATATGTAACAATCAAATAATCAACATTTTTACCAACTGACACAAGCTTATGTGACTAAAACATTTATCGTTTTTAAATGACATAGCTTTAAGTCTTAGAGTAGTCCCAGGATACTTCTTTTAAACTAATGATCAAACAAGGCTTTAGAAACAGCCTTGAGAGGCTTTAGACACATCTGTTCAAATTTTCGCACAAAGCACAAGGTGACGTTTATTTAATAGTCCCAGTACACATTTCTGATATTTCATATGAAACCAAGACCATAAAAATGCAATTACGTTAATATTTCAATATTACGGTTCACATTTTTTATGGTTCTTTAGAAAAAAACTGATTTTTTATTGAAGGACGTTACAGTGAAAATAAAATCAAAAATTGATAGGACGATATTTTATACATAATTCAAATATGTATTATATCATTTCTGATGAAAATCGTATAAAAAAAATAAAAAAATGCTTTTAGCTGAGAAAAAAAATCTAAAATAAAATAGAAAACTCGAATATTCAATTTAATTTTAAATATACGACACTCACACAAGAAAAATGTATTTTAAGTGATTGGTCAATCTCTACGATAAACGTCTCTTTTGTGTGAAAAGAATGGAAAAATTATTATGAAAATGGTTTCAGGGAAAATGGAATTGAATTTTTTATCAACTTAAAAGATTTTTTCTCATTTTTAAAACCAAATCAAAACACTCAAGATATTGAATTGAAATAAAACTAGTAGTAAAAAAATTCCAATACATGTCAGTTTATATTATTTAAAATGAACCGCACCCTCTGCAGATTTGCAAAACATAAATAACAAAAAAATATACAAATAAAACCCTTTTTCTCTGTTCATCTCCCATACGTTACATGGAATATTATTTAAAAAAGTTGTGTTACGTGATTGGGTGCAACATCTTGATCCTTTTTTCTATTTATATTAAATGTGTATGTTAAAATGATTCAAAATTTTGAAAGTATATAAGAAATATATTTTTTTAATAAATGTATTGAAACATATGTCCTTGTTCCTGGTTAATGTTTTATTGCAAGAAATTGGCGCATTTTTTCCCAATTTTTTAACGGAAAATTTATTGATTACATTAAAAAAAGTTCGTTAAATGTCAACCTTGATTAAAGATTGCAAAATCACATAAATTTTGGATTCATTTTAAAAGAAACAATGTTAAATTTATCAAGGGTTATATTCAAACGACTGTTAAATTCCAATATTATCTGTATAAAAAAATTAGGGAATTATTCGTTTTTTCTACGTAAAAAAAACATCTCGAACAATATCTTGGCAATTAAATGTGAATAGGAAAAAACGTTACTTTTCTTCCCTAAAAAATAAAATTAACAAAAAATGTATAAAAAGACAACATAAAAAAATAAATTTCTCATGATAATCTAACACACATTTCAAATATTATATGCATCGATTTAAAAATAAAAAAAAAAAATTATATAAATTTGGGTAAAAATGTTCAATCAATTCAGTTTCGGTACCTTTTTCAATGTAAAAGTAAAAAAATACCTTATTTTTTATTAGAATAATACGAAGATGTGTTAAAAAAACGACACATCTTAAAAAAAAAGTAAAATAAAATAATCGAAGGGTGATTTTCATTACAAATTTAATATATTTTTTTTCCCAAATTTAATTCTTTTTCCAAACAATATCGAATAATCAAACATCGTAATAACAATTTGAAATACGAATATCGAAGAGTTAAAGGTAAAAATAAAGAAAACGCGCAAAAAAATTTATACTCAATAGTACTTTTTACCGTTTCATTTATAGGAATCCTTTTCTTTGCATGATTAGATGACAGGATGCAATTGAGTTAATCCTTAAGAAATATGGTTAAAAGTAATAATAAATACGTTACATTTGGCACAGTTTCTGTCATTTCAAAAGAAAACTGTCATTGGTTGATACAATTAATTCAGCTGTCAACATCTTTGTTATGTTTTTTGATTAGAAACCAACAGAAAAATTTAATTTAAACTGCATTTATTCAAAGAATTGTATCAGATTACCTTGAAAAAAAATAAAGGATTTAATTTGATGCATCTTAATATGAAATAAAAGGATTTTATAAGAAATTAATCCAGGTTTTGTGAGATTTCTAGAAGAAAATTTTACAAAAAAATTAGGATTACAATGTAAATCTTTGAATGAAATAAAGAATTGAAGCTTGATTATCCTTTTATGCAATAATTCTCAATAAAAATGATGAAATTTCAGATATTTTATTTACACGTAACATCATTTTTCGTTAAATATTGAGAATGTTGATCAAATTGAATTTGGTTCTCATATGACAGTGTCAGAGCTAAGGTTCAGCACTTAGGCTATCATTTGGGTCTATTGTGGGTTCTGTTTATCCTCATTAGAAGGTCCAAGCTTCTATTCTTTTCGACTCGAAAAATTGGCAACTTTTATCTAGCCTTGAATACGGACTGAGAATCTTCAATCTTGGCCTCCGCTTAAGGATCAACTATAAACTTTATGTTGTCATCCAATATGAGTCACTTCCTAGTCTGAAAAAGACACAATTGAGATGAAATTGAGCAATTACTAGACTCAAACCTATGCCAATGATACGATGAACAGCTAATCTGGACTGGGAATGGATTCTGTAACCTTTTCTTAAATGACCCTCTCATCGTACGTCTCATAGTACCAAAAAAAGCAACCTCTCTTAACCTGTACGATTTTCACCTGTCATTTTTTCATAGTTTTAAGTCAAATAATTGCCTCAAGGCACATTCCACGCAAAATAATAAAAATTACCTGTTAAATTACTTTAAATTTCCTACCCATCTCACCTTTGACATCTTTTTTCTCACACTGACTCGACCCTTAGTAACATTGTCCATTCATTATCCACTAATCCAATAATTGTGATTGTGGTCAGTCAGTGCATTTCATTTCATTTCATTTCACATCTCCATAAAATTGATGTAATTTCATTTTTTTGCAAAAAAAAAATATCTCATTTGGCTACATATTTTTAGTTTATTTTATTTAATTTTAACAAAAGTCTTTATTGAAATTGAATTCAATATAAAAATAAAATAAAAAGGTATCCCTTGTTACACTAGATTTTATGTAAAAAATACTTACACATAATATTGACGCATATTTAAAAGAAAAAAAATATTTTTTTCCCATGATTTTAAATGTAAATGTTAATGTTAAGAAGAATAATAGACAAAAATATATTTTGAAAATAGAGAGAAAAAAATTGCACAAATAAAAAATATTAATCATCATATAAATAATGTAAAATTGAGAGTACGAATACAATATGCTTGTAAAAATTGTGTTATTTATGATTTTATACACACTGTGATTTTATTTTCAATTCAATTCAAAGAATATATAAAAATATGTATTTGAAATGAAATTGAACTCAATTAGAATAGTAAGCAAAGATGAAGCCTTAAATCTAAAGGTTTACAAGTCCTTACATACAATTCATGGACATTATCTGTATAAAAAAAGCCTTGAAGTGACTTAAAAATTTCGAATTGAAATGAAAGTGAAATTATTATTAAATTAAAATCCAATTCAAAGTCCTGTTAATGAATTGTGATTTCAAGCCCGAAGCTTCAGAGCTTTCTAGGCTCCAGCCTGGCATCGTATCATCTCCCAAATATAATTGATCAATTTAACGCAATAAAATCCATTTTTTTTTCCAAACATTTTCAAATTCATATCGATTTCGATTAGTAAAATTTCATAAAGTTGTAAACGACCGTATGAAAGACACGATTGAACATCTGCTCTCTTTTATGTTTTCATACATTCAAGTAAAAAAATACATATTTAGATTGGTATCCATATGTAACAATTTGATATAAATCGAAAATATTTATTCTTTAAATGGTTAATTTAAGGCATTTAAAATAAGAATTTCATTTAAATGAATATTAGCTCATATTAAACACGTCACATTTTTTTTATCTTATTCATCTCTCAATTTCCAACAGCTTAAAAGAATTTAAGGAAAAAAAAACGATAATCAGTAGTTCACGTGCACCAATTAATAAAGTTGTCGACACGCGTCTTTCTTCTACATATAAAAATTATCCGCGTGCCCATCAATTGATCTGGTCCATATGTTTTCTTTAAATAGTAATAATTTCAATGTATCCTTTTTTTGATATCAAAACGCACTTCTTTTGTTCACATTTTGATATAAAAATCGTTATTTGGATGCACCTTTAAATAAAAATGTATACCTCCATAATAATAAAAGAAAAAAAAATACGAAGCGCGATTAAGATGACATGCGTTACCACTTACTTTACTCTTATTTTTTTAATAATAACTCGACTATTCATTGTTAATACTTAAGAGAATTAAATTTTGTGTTCAACCAAATAATTTAGCCGTCAGCTACTGAAATAATATGCTTATAACATATGTCATACGACAATATGGGTGTATATTTGATCAAAATTCGATCAACATTTTATTTTTATTATTATTATTACAGTAAAATTCAGGTACACAAAATCTACTAATAACAATAAATAACAAAGAAAATGAAACCAGTTATTTAAATAAAAGGAATTAAATGAAAAGGAAAGGGTTAGAAAATAAAAAAAAAACGAGGGTGATCCTCCTTCAAAATTTAATTTTCATTTTTATTTGATATTAATAATGTAAGCGTGTGTAGATTCCAACGTCGCATTCTCATTCCATATAAAATTTAAGATTGTAATAAGATATTGTTAAAGCTTTTGATGTACATACACAGAAAATGGCACACATAGGGAAAGGGTTGAGAATAAAAAACAAAATTAAAAGGCATAAAAAATTTACAAGAGTAAGAGTAAGAGAATTTGAATTCAATTAAATTTTATTTTAATGCTTTTAATGTTGAAGAAAAAAAAAGAGAAAATCAGTCATCAATCAATTATTTGAAGGAAAGGTGTCATAAAATGTATATTATTTCATAAAAAAATGTTGATTAATTTCAAGATAATACGTAAATTTCTTTGAATATGTAAGTTAAAACTAGTAATTACGACACAAACAACAATTAAAATGAAAACACAAACAGAACACATCATACTCATATCATTTTTTTTTTCACTTAATATATGAAAATGAAAAAAACAACACTTGACAAGAACTTTAAAAATATAAATAAAGTCGTCATGATTCGTTGCATATGTATGATTTTCATTGCGTGTGCAAGTTTTTAAGCAAATTTTTTCAAAGATTTTTTTTTATATATTTTATTTTGTAAATTAGTTCATAAATATTAAAATAAATTAAAAGAAACAATAAATGTATATTAAAATAAAAAGAGGGGGAGAATGCTAATTAAACAAGTAAAATCATCATCATAAATGAAGTAAACCTGTTGCTTATATAAGACATGATTTGGGTAAACAAATGTCAAAAATATTTACAGTACATTTTAAGACAAACTTTAAATAAAAATAATAATAATAAAAAAATTATGAATATTTAGGTCGATTGATGACAAGAAATATAACAAACAATGTGTCATGGTACCGTGAAATAATATTTTGGGTGAACACGCAAGGTTATTACAGTTTTTTTTTATATCTAATCATATAAATGTGTAAAGTAACAGAAAAAAATTAAGAAATAAATTAAATAATTATATTCATAATTTTTTATTTTAAATGTAACATTTTAATTAATTGTGTTTAGGCTGGACTATGAATATGATTATTATTGTGTGAGGAAAATCTGAATAATAAATTTATTTAAATGACATTTAAAAAAAAATGTATGAACATTAGATTCATTTACATTTTGTTTTGCTTAAGATATTTTTTTTATTTTAATAATTTTTTTTATGCAGATTATATTTTACTGGAGTTCTCGACGATCATGGTTTTGAAATTACATACATAACCGTGTTCTCATTGGTGCCCCACCGGTTTTGGGTTGAGAGAGTAGAGAGGTCTGAAATTTGCTTTGAAATCTACTTCTATCAATAAAACAATTAAAAGCGTGCTTTTAAGAAACAGTTTGATACTGCGTGGATCCACTTCGATGAGCGCTTCTCTATCCAATGAATTATTACTCTCGAAATCTTACGAGCCAAGTGTGACAACTACTTTTTGAATGAGACATGGCCCAACTTTTTTAGATATCATGATAAAAAGACAAAATATGCACAAAGCCAGTCTGTAAGCTTAAGACCTCACTCTTCTTTAAGAGCTGTCAAATAACGCAGCATGTTTATTGAATTGGTCATGGACGCTACACTGCATTTTTGGTGTCATATTGATTGCCAGTTTTTCTACTTCTTCAAAAACTTCGTAAATCTTTTCATTATAATTTGAATCTAAAGTTTGTCCAAAACATGATTCCACAACGTTTCCAAACTTTGTAATACAACGTATAGAAATTTGGTTTAACACAAGAAAATTATTAAGAAGGGCTCTATACTTACTTGTTGAAGCTGGGGTCCATTCTTTATCACAGCACTATATCACAGATTCTGGCCGTTTCTGATACTCAGTTAACATTGGATGACATTGTCTTAATTTTGAGTTTCACTAATAAACAGCTCTGCCTAATCGACAGCGTTTACTAACCTGAATGACTTTGATGATTGTTTTCTAGACCAAAGTTTATGTTAAATGATGTTACCTCTATCGATAAAATTTGCCATCTTCTTCACTCAATTTGAAATTCGTTGGAAACATCAGTCAACTTAAATTTATCTGTAACATTTTTATGATATTTATCAAAAACGTTTTTATCTGTCAGCATTTTTCCCTGAAATCAAAGTAAAAATTACCAAGATTTTTAATTTTAATTTTTTTTTTCTTAAACTACCTATTCATTAACATTCATACTCATATAATTTGCTTAGTTAATTTAATTTTTTTTTTTAATTTTTTGTTCAATTAATCAAAACTCTGTATGTCTTAACGTTAGTCCACTATCTGATTATAATATATTTTAAAAAGCATGAGTTTTTACGAGTAATGACATGACATTTCAAAGCATACTTTAAATGTTAAATTTTTTTCAGCATTTTATTCAAATTTTTTTTTTGTTTATCTAACATTTGAATAAAAGTTCATTTACAAAAAAATTATACTATAAAATCATAATATTTATGCGGTTTAATGTTTCATGCCTTCTTAAACATGACTTTTATAAAACTGTATTACAATAATTATTACAATTTATATTCAAATTTAAAAGAAAAGATAAAAAAAAATTAAATATAAAATGTAATAAAAACTAATTTAAATATTCGTGCTAATTACATTTTAACCGTCATAAAATGGTATGAAAAATGGGTGTAAACAGTGTGCAGGTTTCATGACTACAGAATGACTTTCATATAATTTGCATATTATTATATGACTTTTTAACTTCTAATGATAATCATAATACTAATAAGCATGTGTAACTAAGATTGTAATGATATATTGAAATTAATATGAGTTTTCATTAAGAAATGAAAAAAAAAATTGAGTGTGAGACAAAATATTTAAAATATTCATAGTATGATGAATATTCTCCGCCTTGTTTAACACCTAAAAGAAGTAAAAAAAAATGTATCATAATAAAAATTAAAATATTTTTGTTAACGATGTGAAACAAATAACACTCACTTTTGGGAGTTAAAATGTTTACGGTTCAAATAATTTTGATTTAATTTCATTTTTTTGATCAAATATTTGGATTCTGTCAACAAACAAACAAGTAAAAAAAATAATTTGATTAGATTTTCATCAATCAAAAGGTCAATATTTGATGAAAATAACTTACGTTTCAAGGAATATGACTTGAAAATTTGTTCACTTACCTATGAAGTCCTATGAAAAGTAACGGCACGCGTTCTGGCATCAAGAAAAAGGCATCAAAGGTAAAAATAACTGTAAAACGCATTTGACATGTGTTGTTCTTCCTATTTATCGTTTATTCAGGTTTAAAATGAGACAATTTAAAAAAATCAAAGTCCATAAAAAATCGAAAGTAACCCTTAAATATAGCGGTACATCCCTTTCACCATCTGCCTTTCGCTTATTATTTTCAATTCAATTTATCCTTCGCTCATCAATCGATCTGTATTGATATTATTCCTTATTTTTTTCTATTGTTTAACCGGAATAGATAATCAATATTGCAAACAGAAAATAAAAAATAATAATAAATTACTTCAAACGGAAGTAGCTGTTCCTGCTGCTTACAAAAATTATTATGTAAACTTTTTTAATAATAATAAAATGAAGGATAAAATAATGACAAACAAACAAGCGTCTATTTTACCTTCATTTTCTATTCGATTGAATTCAATTTGTGAAGAGTTTAATTTTTTTTTCACTTTTTATTTAGATTCGGTTGAAATATTTAAAAATCGAAGCATGACATAGCTAAAATCTGATACTATCATTGGATTTTCATACTTGAACCGATTTCGTTATAACACGATTATATTTATTTGGCAGCTGATTGCATCAAATTTTTATTCAAAAAAAAATTTATTATTTACTCTTTTCATATCCTATGTCTGTTCAACGTTTTTTATTATGCTATGTTATGAGACAAGTTATCGAGGGGTTAATTTACAACATATTTTTTTTCCTTCTTCTTTTTTTTTGGCAACATGCCAACACATCAACTGTGAGTGTTTGAAAATAAAAAGTAAAATAAAATCCAATACATGTGGTGTGGTCTAAATGTGTGTATGATGATGTTTGCGTTCCTTTGTGTTGAAGTGTTACTGTACTAATTGTATTACTGCCAATAATTAAAAATAAAAAAGGTAATAGGGACACTTTGAATTTTTTTGAATTTTAACGGTTGTTAGAACACCCTTCTATTCACTTCTTAAAGGTAAATTGGAAATGGGATTTTGGCGCGCACGAGACAATTGATAGCACGTGGCTTGTGATACAAGTCCTTGATTTGCAGTTTTCATGTTAAAATGTCCATTTAACAAGAATTTTGCTCAAAAATTGTCTTCATTTTGCTTAGTTCTGATTTTTTTTTATTCGTATTTTATTCAATATTCAAATTTCAACAATTCCATATCATGTTAAGCTCCAAATACATAACGTTATATAAATTTATATAAGCACTTAAAATTATGAAAATTTATTCAACATTATTCTCCATTTTCGTCCTGATTGGATTGAAAATTTTCACCAATCCAAATAGATTTAAATTTTTTTTTCTCATTGTCATACATTCAATGTTATAATCATATGCGCACATTCAAAGTATACAATTTGAACACATAAAAAAAAATATTTGAATAAAAAATGTCAGGCGCGTTTATATAAAATTACCCCTTCATGCATATTTGAGCATTGAATATTCCGTCACATACAAGCACACACACACAAAGTATGAACACACAATATTAAAACGGCCTATAAAATCTCATACAATATGCATGGAGGAGGCGCATTTAAATATAAAATAAAAAAGAAAAGCATATAACTATGTAACATCTAAAAATATTCTTTAAAACCATTTTACTCTCCATCGTGTGTGGGTATAAGGGAATTATATTGATAAAAAATGTTTGTATATAAATGGTGTGTGTGTGTGTGATACGAGAAAAAAGGGTAGAAAAAGGTGTGATCAGATCAGATTTACATAATGATTATGTAAATTTCGACCCCTTTTGTTATTTTTTATGTGATATAACGATTTAAGTTCAAGATGCGATGGAATTTTAACGAATTGGATTTGATTTTTCATGTTTTTTGCCTGGGGATTCGTTTCCAAAGATTTTTTTGATTATAGTTAGTCTGGTAGATGCTCTTCAGATCCATAAAAAGACAGTTCAGCATTCGGGTGTTCAAGTGAGCTACAGACGAACAAAGCGTTAATGAAGCCCTCAAAAGATTCAAGCTAAAATTTCGTAAATGAAGTGGATTTGGATGGATTTGATTCTCTGGAGCTTAGCCTGACGATCTTCATTAGTTGCTTTCAGTATTCACGTCATACTGGGATCTGAGCACCTTTGAGGGGCTGAAGATTTGTAAGAATCCTCCTCCTCTCATCGCCCCAAAGAAGAAAATGACATTTTCTGTGACCCTTCAATTTTATTTTTAATTTTTAAACCACTCTTATACTAATATCATCATAACAAGTTCAATTTAACTTTCAAACATAAGATCAACAAACTCAAATTTCGTCAAAGCATATGTAAAATGAATCTCTTAATCGATATTATCCAGCCCTTGTTCTTCTTAATATACCATTTTAATATGACACATTAAATAATCAAATACTACGTCTCGATTCAATCCATAAAAGGGAGAAGCAATTCAAATATGCACGGGAGAGTAAAAAAAAATACATGATGGATGACCAAACAACAATCACAAATGATTCATTTTATTTTCATATTTGATTGTTTCGATTGATTAATTATTTATATACAAAAACAGATTCAATCTGATATTACGACTCCCTTTTTTAGTTAGTGATATTTGCATGCATATCAAATACATTTATGTTAATAATAATAATAATGTGTGCGATGAAAAGTTGAATCACCTCTCCAAGAACACACAGAGCAAGAGCTTTATCTTTCGTCTTATGTTTGTACTGCACACATAAAAATTATAATAATCATAATAAAATAAATGTGTATCTATGGAAATGTATGTATATGTGTGTGTACATTTACATATATAATAAGAATGTTATATGTAAAATATAATAAAAATATAAGTATAAACAATCTTCATCTTCATTATACAAACATATTTTTATCGATCGTGTAAAAATGCGCATGACCAAATAAAGAAAGAAAATATGTCCCAGTTTGTACAAATATGTGTCTTACTGGCTACTGTTATATATTAAAATAATAAATGTAAAATCATAAAAATGAGAAGTTGATGTTAATTTGCATGTATCGCTATATTTCTTCTCGAAAAGGTCTTTCATTTGAGATATTGCATACTGATATTTAAATGATGTTATGAATTGCTTACAATGTTTAATTCCCGTTTAATTCATTTCCATATAAAATTTTTATTTTATTTCATTTCAGATAATAACAAGAAATCAAATGAAAAAAATCAGCACCAACAATTATGGTTAGGTGAGAACAAGATTCCATGGCATTATCCACCAGTAACATCAACAATTAGTAATACGTCAACGATGAGTAGTCCATCATCACAATTCATCAATGCAAGTAGTTTAATGACATTACGAGAAATGATGTTACAACAACAATCAAGTCAAAGTTCTAATTTACCTACATCAACATCAATTACATCATCATTATCATCATCATCTTCAACATCGACATCAAATACGGTCGCAGCCTTATTGGCAAATGTAATGTCATCGACAAGTAATCATCATCATCTTATTCATAGACAATCACCATCCTCACTATCACCGGGTATGACACGTTCAGGTCCGCAACAGTTATATGCGAGTAATCATAACAAGAGAGAAAAATATCGAAATGAGCATTTAACTAGTGGTGGTTGTCATGAAACAGTTCGTGACAAAATTATGAAGCAGAAACAATTACAATTACAAAAGCAACAACTATCTGAGAGTGGTAATGAGGATAATCGAAAACGAGAAAATCATCGGGCAGAGCATCAATTAAAACAAGGTAAGATTTAACAATCAGATTTTGTATTATCGAAATTATGGGAAAATTAGTGTATTTTAACATTAACCCATAACGAGCTGATGCTTTAAATTTTGAGTTTAGAGCAAAATGTTCTTGTATGGTTTGATCTTTGAGCGAAAGTGAACACAATTTACTTCGATGAAAATTTTGAGTTCCATACAAAAATTTTACATGGGACTCAATCAAATTTACTTACTTAGCCGGCTCTACAACCATTCCCTAGTTTTGGCCTCGTCAAGAATTGAATTCCAAAGATCTCTTTTATGCGCTCGTTTCAGTTTCTTATTTGTAGCGCCCTTTGAACTGCTTCGACATCATCGATTCATATCGCTTTAGTTTGACCAACACCACAACGACCGAATGGATCATTTCTGAAAAGTGTCGCTGGAGCACGTACCCGATAAAAGTGTCGTACGTATTCACAGAAATACGTACAGAAATTTCGTACGAACACTTTTTATCTTATTTCAACTAAAAATTTTTCTTATCATAACTGAAGATTTTCAAATGACTGATCTCACAATCACAGAAAATTAGCTCAAAAGTTGCTGATTGAAAAATTGACCAATAGTGGTCAATGAGTTAAAATTAGCCATTTTAATCAGACCAGACAACATCCATTAGAAATATACACAAACATAAAGCGACGTGTTATGATAACTATTATTGTAATATTTTTTCGTCTTTGTTTTCCTCTTATTTCCATTGAATCTTAACATGTCATGATACATATAAAATAAAAGCAAAAAAAAACAGATGATTATCGATTTTCATTAAGATTTTCTTTGTACAATTTTATTTTTTTTGTTCCACAAATTAAAGGGACTCGTACAAAAAGAATGTTAGTAGATATTTCACGATTTACGTCACAAACGCAATCAAACCCTTGTGTGGTTCTTATTGAATTCCACAATAAAATCAAAATACCGAAAATAAAACCTAAGGGCATCTTTCTTTTATATTGAATTGGTACCAGTTCTTTTTTTTCATTTTCAATTCATCAAATAACGAATTCGTTATTTATTTAAGGAAATTTTGTGTCAATACTTATTTGCATTATTTTCATTCATGTAATGGTCGTTTTTAAAAAATAAATAGAATTATTCGTTATTTTAATTTAAAGAAAATATAAAGTAGTCTCATTCAATATTCTTTTGTATCAATTTTCTCTTACATTCTCTTATCTTAGAATAAACAAACAATTTTCTGGATATTGGAATATTTTTCTATCTTTTTTTTTATATGGTCAATGAACGCACGTGATCTATTATTGTTTTTCCTCTTTATATTTTAATACGTAATCACATTTCAAACTGTACTCAAGAAAATTTGCTTTATTGTTGTATTTTTTTTATTGTTATGTTTTTGTTTTGATCTTATGATAATCATGGAGAAACTCATTTGAGAGTAAAATCAAAAAAAATATAAATGAAAACCATTTAAAATTTTACATAGAAATTTCCTTAGAGGACATTTTTATTTATTTATTATTTAAAGGTAAATTTTTCTGCTCGTAACGTTTAAAAGGGTCTTATATATCTTTAT
The DNA here is from genome assembly GCA_900002565.1 of Culicoides sonorensis. Taxonomy (NCBI): domain Eukaryota; kingdom Metazoa; phylum Arthropoda; class Insecta; order Diptera; family Ceratopogonidae; genus Culicoides; species Culicoides sonorensis. Next base: position 152,504 of record LN483606.1, on the reverse strand, counting down.
TTTATAAAAATGTTTAAGAGCCCGTTCAAAAAGGAGTTCAATGGGAAAGAAACGGAAATTGAAAAAAAAGCTTTTTCCATATCTTTATCTTTGCACTCTCGCTTTTGTGTCTTTAACAGTATATGGGAAAAAAGAAAATTTGGTTAAATACATTTATTTATTTCTAATATCATGTTGAATGAATGAAAAATGATGTCCAAAAGGTTCAAAGGGACCTCCATTCAATGAAGAAAAATAACATTAATAAAATGGATTATATTGTGGCGAGTTTGATAAAGAAATTGGAGTGAAAAGGGGACTTTTGAAATTTATTGTGTGATCAAAATTGTAACGGTTAACAGGAAAGATTCAAATCTGAAAGGTAAACAGGTGAAAATGAATTTTTGAGGAAGTCTCATTTGGATATTCAGCTTTTGAATTTTAGGTTTCGAATCATGATTTTATATGGAAAATTCTCATTCATGATTTTCAGCTCTTGATTTTCAGGCCTTGAAACATGATTTTGAATTTAAATTCATCGTTTTTGATGTTCACCTTTTGAATTTCAGGCCTTGAATCATGATTTTATATGAGAATTTCACATTCATGACATTCAGCTCCTGAATTTCAAGTTTCGAATCATGATTTAACATGTTGAATTCTCATTCATGACGCTCAGCTCTTGAATTTCAGTTTTCGATTCACTTTCCATGCAACCGTGCTGCTTTACAAGGGTTAATATTGTTTTATATTGAATATAAATTTCACATATTGGACATGTATGTATAAAAAAAATGGGGGAGTGATGCATGTAAAATATGTATGAAGACAGGAAAATTATGTTGATTGTACATTTAAAGAGTTATTTCCGTTTAAATATACTTGATTTTCCTGTCTTTAACATTTTATTTGAATCTTAATTCAAATATATAAAAAAAGGGAAAATCCACCCTTCAAAGTAATTTTTTTCTTAATATGATGTTTAAAAAAAAATATGCATAAATGGGGTTGTTTACACCTTATAAAAGTCTTTTGTCACCTTTAACAGCTTTTTTAAAGCGTTATTTAAATTTTTTGTTTATTTAATCCAGAAAAACATAATAAGATGCTCTTTTCAATGAAATATAAACATGAAAATTCACACAATTTATCTCAATCTTCAAATAAAATAATATATGATGCTATTCAAGTTAAAGGAAAAAAAACAAGACATATTGAAATTGGATGCGCATTTCTTATATATGTATGTAAACAAGCTGAACCAAAACATAGGAAAAAAATAAAAGGAAAAAGAAACTGTTAAACAAACATTTGTCTTAATAAATAAAGCAGAAAACATGTAAATTTAAGATCCTCTTGTCCTTTTACTATTCAATTTATATTGAAATATGTTCTTAAAGTGATGTTAAAAGTAGTTTAATGTCAATTTCTATTATAAAAGTGATCAAATTCGAAAGTTTGTAACACACAAAAAACTTCAAACGGTCTTATTTCTACACAATTAAACACAAATTTAATGTTAAATGAAACCCTTTTGGTTATGAACCAAACGCATCACTGCTTGATGACACTCGCTTAATTTTCTAACCACTATCATTTGATTGCCTTGTACAGTAATTTTTATATTTTTAATATAACAGTAATTCTTACAAATTTGATAAAAAATGTATAAAATTTCGCCCACTTAAAAGTAACGATTAACCCCCTGCTGCAAAGTCTTATTTTATTTTCGCCAATCACATTTTTTTTTACTTGTAACATTGAATTTCGTATAAAGCCCTGAATTAAATTGAATAAATCCATTTTTTTTTATTTTTTAACATGTAAAATTTATCATGGTGCTCTGATACAGTTTGTACGTGAAAAGTTTATAAGAGCACATGCATGAAATTTAAATCCGTTAAAATCACTTGAACACCAATTTTAATGTCGTTTGTTTTAGATTTTACTTTAAAACACTCACTTAAAATGTACTTGAAATGAAATTTAAAGAAAGGGAGGAGAAAAGTTACATGGGAATCAAGTGTGATGAGTTTTTAAGTGGATAAGATGAGATCAATGAGAAAATCGGAAAGGTTCTAATCCTGAGCTGATTTTTCGACTCGGATTTAGAAATTCTTTAGTTTCATATTTTTTGGGCTTCCTTGTCATTGCCCTTACTTGTACGTGTCTTTGGATGGTCTTTAGAGCTATACGATAGCAGATTTTTTTCCCTGTATCTCTTTTCTCGTTTCTAAACTCAATTTTGAAATATATGGAGACAAATCACTTTCACACATTCACAACAACATCATAAAAAAGGGTTAATAAAAATAAAAATTACATCACCACCTGTTAGTCACTTAATCACTGCACAACATGTGAAAAATTTTCCATGTCTTTTTAACATGTTTTACACCCATTTTCCATGTAACACAATAAAAAATAAAATAAAAAAAAATGAATGACGATGAAAATTCAAACAATGTTTGACAAAATAATAATAATAAATAATGTTTTTTAGTATAAATGGATAAAAAAACGAATGAAATCTCTCATTTTATAGGGGAGAAAGGGGTCAACTGTATGAATAATGATAAAACTGAAAACAAAATGATAAATAATAGATTTTAAATGTCAAAACAAGATGTTATGAAATGAAATGAAATACAGTTGAATTGGTCAGAGAATTAAATTGAAATAAAATACAAAAAAAAAACATCTGTTTTCAATCCATTTTTAAGGGTAACTCTAAGATTTTTCATATATAAGCTACTTTACATAAAAAATGATAGAAAATGAAATTGAATTTTATCACCTTTTAACATTAAATTCAATTCAATTCAATCATCAACTAATTTTTTTTATAGTTTTACAACAATTACAGAGAAAAATAAAAAAAAAATCATAATAAATCACTTTCAACTTTAAAATAAAAAAAAACATAAATTATTTTGCATCAACATGATTTTCAAGTCAACAAAAGATTTCTTCTCAAAAATTTTTTATTTTAACTTCAATTCAATTGAAAGACTTTTAACATTGTTACACTTTTATGTAACATTGAATCGCATTGAATTGACCAGAATTCATCTTTAGAATTCACTCACAATTCGAAAAATTCTTCAAAAACTGTTACCTGGAATTTCATTTTTGAATATCATAGGACACAGGATGCAATTTTTATTGTTTTTTATGTCGATTCTCACATGAAAAGTATAAAAAAAATACAAATTATAGTCCAACTCGTAAAAATTTACTCATGTTTTTATTGATTTTGTTTGAAATTTATTCTAATTTTATGGTAATTTTATCCCCTTCATACACCTACCATTTTGCTTCTAATATCAACGTACATTACCTTGATGATTCATTTAATGGTCCAGATCCTGAGGGGTGTAATTTAAGATAAATACTAAAAAAAATGTGATGTTTATGAAAATATTTACACAATTAAAGTGAATGGACATTGACGTAATTTTACTTTTTTTATATTCATTTTTTTTATTTTTATGATGATCAGTTTTACCATAAATGATGACAGTGAGGACCCTTTTCAATTAATATTCACATAAATGTATATATTTTTTTTGCGTATCATCATCATAAATTTATTGAATTTAATTTTTTATGCAATATTTGCCGATGATATGAAAGAGCATGTAAAAAAAAAATTATTAGGTGACAAATAAACAAAAATAAAAAAATATTATGCTTTCAATTTCAATAAAAATCATCAAAGAATTGTTCAAAATAATGGTTTTTAATCCCGAAATTTATGATTTTCTATTATTGTTGATCCCAAAAAAATTGGCATCCTGTCAGATGATTTTCAAAGTACAATAACAATGAAATAAAAAATTGATAGATAAAATTAAAACAGGTCACCATCGGGATCGGTATTGTGTTGTATCAAAGAATATTTTTTTTCTTCTTATATGTTGGGACTTGAGATTCGATTTTACGCTGAATGAGACAGGTATGAAAAAATATTTGACACACATGTTATATTTTGTTGGGTCATCTTTTGATTTGAAATACAAAAAAAAACAAGGACCAGGAATCAGAAAAATTTGAGTTGTTATGCAATTTTGTTTCATTTTGGTATGGAAACTCTGCATACGTGTCAAATTTGAGTAAAAATGGTTCGGTTTTATGGGAATTTCATGGACTGCGAGTGAATTTCAGCCAATATCGGCCATAATCAGCCATATTCGATAACCTGTCAAAATTGTTCATCGCCCAATCTCCTTGACCTACCCTTGCTCTTGTTCGTAGAAGGAAAGTTGGGCCGTAATCTCATTAAAATTTATTGAAAATTTTCTGGTCAGACCAAGAAAGTGACAAAAAGCGCCCTCAGAAAGTTCTCATATATTGCATACCATCCTTGACCCATGGCGTGTCCATATCACCAGCACTCCTGATCACATTCGACCTGCAATTTCACATTTTTTGAGGCACTTATCTGAAATTTAGTCATAGAATGCATTTTTCAGTTTCTAATTTCAATCTAATTTCAATCCAAGAAACAAAATCACTTCAAAAAAATACCAAAATTTCTTCTAATTTTATTTCATTTCATTTCAAGCACCTTATCAACAAATTTCACAAATGTTCCACCCCTCATTTTCAATCTCAAACTGCCTGCAATTCATTTCCATACACACACATTCAAAATTAAAATATACCCAGTTCATGAAGAACATTATAATCCCATAATTGAATCACAATTCAAAATGTCAAAGAAAGAGAAAATATTTAACAAAAGAAAATATTTACTCGACAAATTTTCCATTTTAAATTGAATTGAATATATGCAAGAACATACAAATTTATCTCTCTGTACCAATGATCATGATGCTAATGTGCTGTGTGTTCTTAGTTCATTTATGCGTGTAACAACAAATTTGAACAGAAAAGTTTTTTTGTGATGGTGGTTTTTCCCTTTTTTATGTTTTCATTTTATTTTAAATTTTTTTCATTTCCTTTCATCATCAAGGACTGTGACCAGACAACTTTTATTTTCGAATTAACTACGGTTATTTGAATTTGAGTCTGTAATTTTTTTTTTATTCTTATTGTTATCATTATCATAATATTAAATGAAATTTAAATGGAAACACCATCAAAATAGTTTAAAATGACCGTTATTTTGTAATCGTTGTAAATTCAATGCAAAACAACCATGAAAATATTTTAAAATGACCGTTATTTTAGTATAAAATTCAAAATGACCGTTATTTTATGTTTACAATACAAATTCATGAGGATCGTAATTAAAATAATAAATATATCAATTTTGGCGCCACTTATTAGTTTATTTAAAGCTCTCTCTTTGAACGTAAAAGAAAAACAAATACAGAAGACAAACAAAATGTTATTGTTTCAGTCAGTTTCTCGATACTCTGAAAAAAGACATGTATGTAAAAAAAAGAATCAATAGGCGGTCTCGAGTTCAACCTTAATTTAAGTAAATTTGCTCGTATTTACGTTTACTTGAATCGATTCAATGTACAATTTTTGTGTTGTGTGGCACAAACAATTCACAATGAAATTGAATTAATGAAACTGTGAATCTTTTTACTTTACCTTAAGGGTCGTCGAAGATAAATTGCTTATTTAAATGAGAGAATATTTGCCTTGCTTGCATATATATTGAAAAAAAAGCAAATTTAATTAATTCCTCCCTTACTCACAAATGTTTTATTTTCCACGATTTTTTTTGTACAGTGTACATGTGTGTGTGTGTATATGTGTGTGTGTATATGTGTGTGTGTATATGTGTGTGTGTGTGTTAATTAGCATTTATTTGGATAAATTTAACAAACATGCAACGATCGTATGTTGAATTGAAGGAAATTTTTATGACCAGCTCACATTTATATACAAATAATCGTAATTTTTATATAAAAATCTTTCTTATGTGCAATATTTAACTGTCTGTAGGTCAAACTAAAATCACTAACTAACTAAATAAACAACAGGCTACATTACACACAAAACACTCACACGCCAAATAAATAAACAATTTCATGATATCATTCCATCTGCACTATAAGAATCCAGTCATTTGTTATATACTTAGGTCTTTAAATGTTGTTTTTCTTGTACATAGCAGAGTAAAAGTAAAAATATATTTATATATAGGAAATGATTTTGATGCTAAAAATAGTAAGTGATAATTTTTTTTTTGTTTTGTTGTCTGATTTTGTCGGATCCTTTTAATAGACTAGAACGCGTTGATTTCGTTTTTTCTCTTATATTATTATTTTTTTTGCTTATGTATTAATAAACACCATCAACATCCGTTACGATTCATGCTATAACTATATTTGAAATGAAATGAAATGAAAAGAGTGTGTATATTAGTAGGCTCATCTAAAAATTATTTGTCTGGCTTAGTGTTGTGGTATTTTCATTTCATTTGTATTATTGATATCTTCATTTGTAGTATCTCAACACAAAATTTCTTTGTAAGGTCACATGGCTGAATTTTTTTTTCTCCCTTCAAAGTTAATGAACTTGATTTCAATTGAATTGAAAATTTTGGACCGAACTCCATTCAAAGCTGATCTCATCTCAATTTTAATTTTGATTTCATATTACTTTGAATATTTGAATCTGCCACAATTTGAACATGAACATGGTGATGATTCGCAGACATTAAAAATCCATTATATTGACCGGCTTTTTTTTTTGTTGATACAATGAAAATAATAATAAAATAAATGAAGAGAAATAAAAATAATTGCCTACGAGTGGTGTTGAATAGCCAGCAAATTTATTGCTTAATCGATATCGTAGTACATAGGTATTTTTTTTGTGTTGATTCAAGAATTAAATGAAAGTATTAGTTTTTTTGTATATAAGCGTTTTTTTTTGTGTGGATTTGAGCTTTGATGATAATTGTTGATAAATAAGGAGAAAATCGATTTTTATGAGAGATTACGTGAAAGATGGAATTGATATGCAAAGGATTTTCAGTGATGGATACAGTCTGGTACACTGTTTACGATTTTGAATTGAGCTAATGTTCGTTTAAGATCCTCTTTCCACTGTTATTAAAAATCGTGCCGCAAATAGCCTGACATTACAGCGGCAGTTGAACGGACCTAAACGGCCCTAAATTTTAATCGACTTTTCATTCCAACAGCACTCCAGTGGCTGAAAGACATGGTTCAAAAATTGCTCTGCTCAATGAACTCGTTTGCTGGTCAAACTTAAAACAGGCGAGCAAATCATGCTGTGAGGGCCTTTGATGGGTCATGCAAAATTGGGACGACTGTGTTGACTGCTATATGTCATTTCACCTTTCATGATAAAACATGAGACTGAAATCTTAAAAAAAATTGCTATATAATCATGACTAAATGCAAGCTTTACTAATACTGGAAACCCTTTTTACTTGAATGGTCTCAATCTCACCTCATTTCGGTCTGTAATCCCTTTTCAGTGTAAATGAGGTCCTTTCAAATAATTTTCATTTTAAATTTGACACGAGACACTCATTTCAAATCAATACCCAGGTAAACAAAGTATTTTCAATCAATTAATTGATTCATTTAATTAATTCAAGGGCACACACATTTCAATTCATTCAGCATCTTAAAATGCAGCACGTTCCAGCACACGTTGCAATTATTTGATTTTTCAAAAACCTGGACCATTTTACATTTAAAACCATATTTTGAAAAGAAATAAAGGAAATTTTTGCCACGCGAATACCTTTTGTTAACATTTAATTCCAGCACTCCAGTTAAATTTTTTTTCATGAATGGTCAAATCCAACTGAATTTTATACAAAATAATAAACAACTTAATTTTCAAAAGAATATTTATAGATCGAAAGAAACACCTTAATTTACTTTAAAATCAGTTAAAATGAATGTAAGGGGACATTTTTACTTTAATTTTATTATTTTTTTTCATTATTATTGAAGATCTAATTTACTTTTATATAAATAAATCAATACACATATTTTTTTTGAACTCTAGCTGGGTCAAAAACGAGTGATAAAAGGATAAATTTAGATACAATTACAATACAAAAGATTCGTTTTCAATCAATAATTTTTAACAAAACAAAGCAAAAAAAAAATCCGTAAAATAAAATAAAAAGTAGAAAAAAAGTGATGAATTTTAACTTCAAAAGAAAAACTTTTATTATCATTTTAACTTAAATTATGAGGGAGTCAATCACACATTGCATTTAAAACTTTTACACACTTTTACAGATGGCCAAATGAAATGATTTTAAAATGCATCCCTTTGACCAAAGGACCATTGTTTCTGCTTATGCACACATTATTGATTTTCTAAACTAAACAATAATAAAATAGAAAATTATGTTTATGTTGTCTTTCAACGGAATGCTTGACCCTTGTCCCTTATATTGCTTTATAAATGTATTGTTGTATATTTTTAATATGGATTTTAATACGAATAAGATCACGGCACGAGCTTAGTTTTATATATTTTTGTATTTTTATTTCTCTCTCAATTGTGTGTGTGTGTGTGTAGGTTTTAAAAATGTGCAATGTAGAAAAATTTCAGTTGTTTTGAGTTGTGAGTGATAATTTGTCAATTAAATGATTTGTGTTAGGATTTTTTTTTTTCATTTGATTTCATTGAAATTTCATCACTCGTTTTTCATCGTAAATTTTAAAGGTGTTACATTTAAAGCAGTTTTATTTGAAAAAAGCTAAAAAGCGTTAAAAAGCGCTTTAAACGAAAAACGATTCTGTTTCGCTTAAATCCGAGCCCTCTCTTCATTTTCTCATAATTATACAAAAACTTGATTTCAATTTTTCTTACATTTAAATTTAGACATTTTTTAACGTCATATCATCAACAACGGTTTCATTTTAAAAGCGCTAAAAAGCTTTAAATGACGCTGTTTCGCTTAAGTCCGAGTTTTCTCCTCTTTTTTCTCTGAATTTATACAAAAATTTGATTTCAATTTTGATTCAAATAAAACTAAAACTTATTTTAAGTCATATTATCAAAGCACATAAACATAGAAGAGCTCAAAAATGACGATTCATTCAAATTTTGGTCACGGAATACCAAAAAGTCACTTGCAACGCATCCTCTCAATTTTTACATGAAATTCATCGAAAAGACGTTAAAAACCTTTTGAACTAATTCCTATTAAAAGAAATACCTTCAAAGATTTTATATTGAAATTAATTCCTTATACCTGCATTTTTATGTAATTTCATGCTAAAACTATTTCATTTTTTTCCTTGTATTTTTATTCAAACTATTTTTTTACTCTCGTTTTTTTCCATCAATTCTCAATCAATTTAGACATTTATCGTATGTATATAAAAAAATATATTCAATGTATAACGCATAATAATAAATAAAAAAAACGTCCCTAAAATTTCATTTAAAAAAAGGAAAAATTTCATATATTGTGTACTTTAAAATTTTTTACGCAAAACCATGAGAATTTTTAGTATTATTATTTGATTTCTGACATAATTACATTGCGTTTATTTTATTTTATGTTAGGTTTTTTTTTTACAATATAATGCAATAAATTCACATAAATCTTTGGTAAAATTTAGGTAAAAATAAAATTAAAAAAAAAAATTATAATCATCATGATTTTAATCCCATGTCTATCAAATATACAGGTACTGCATCCCTTTATGATGTTACATTATTTTTTTTTTGCATTGCATTAAATTTTAACCCAATTTTAACTGATTATTAGAAGAATTTTAGGAACAGATGTATGAATATTGAATATATTGTGCAATGTAATGTAATTTTATTATTTTTATTATTATTTTATACTTTTTTACCCTTATTTTACCGGAATTTAGTAATTTTTTTTTACTAAAGTTTTCTTTTAATTTAAAATTTTTGTTTGTATGAGAATTAAAATTTGATATGTTTTTCATTGAATTTTAATCCGTTTAGATTCTAGAAAATAAAGTTTTTTTTTATATAATTTATAATAATTAAATGGCAAAATTTCAAATCGATTATGGGGCTTTCCATTCTAAAGTGAATGCGAATCACAAGTATCTGCATGGACAATGTGAGTACATAGGTCTTTGGTCCATCAATAAAAATGCAATTGTTGCTCTGTAAATTTTTTTTGTATCTGTCCTAAAAACCGAAAAACAAGGGTATCAAATTTTTTTTTATTCTTCAATCTGCCCTAAAAATTGAAAAAACAAGGGTTTCAAATTTAATGATTATTCTAAAACTTAAAACTGCAAAAATGACAAGGTTTTGAATGAAATAAGTATGATGTTTGTTCTTGAAAGTTGTAGATAATGGTCTGGTAAAAAAAGTTTTTATTTACCATTTTACTTGTTTTCATACAAAAAATTTGATTTTTTGTCAAAAAACCATTTGTTGAAAAACTGATACCGTAAATTTTTGGTTTTTCCAATAAAATCGTATTTTCTCGATATTTTTTGACGAAAAGTGGATTTTTTTGTATGAAAACATAGAAAATGGTAAATAAAAACTTTTTTCTCCTAACTATTACCTACAACTTTCAAGAACAAACATTATACTTATTTCATACAAAACTTTGTCATTTTTGCATTTTTAAGTTTTAAAATTATCAAGAAATTTGAAATTCTTGTTTTTTCAATTTTTAGGGCAGATTGAAGGATAATAAAAATTTGAAAGCCTTGTTTTACGGTTTTTAGGGCAGATACAAAAATTTTCGAAGAACAAAAGTCTCATATTTTTTGATGGAGCATGTGCCTGTGACACTTGTGAATCGCACTCACTTCAAAATGAAATGCCACATTAAATGAAATTTGAAATCGTTTTTTATTGTAGTTTAACATTAAATACAAATTTATGCTTGTCTGTACCTTATTTTTATAATTTTGTTTAAAAAATTCTTTTAAAAACTTCTGTGCAGAAAAAAATCACATATCAAATCATTATAAAATAAAATATAATATAAAATAATAATAATAAAAAAACACAGTGACAGTAAAAAACAGCGTATAAAGATAAAATGAAAATGCAGATATAACATTTTACATGTAACATATATATAACATTTTATTTTCACACACGAGTTACATACCAAGACATTTCATACAACATTTTAGTTAAACTTTTATATTCAAAGTATAACTTTATAAGACATTGTAATAGAAAAGGCTGAAAATATGAATAGAGAGAGGGGAAAATAATTTTCTTTTTATATTTTTATTTAAATATTCACTTTATGTTATATATATTTATCATTATTATTATTAACATTTATATTATACCTTCATCATCATACCATATGTATATAAACATTATTATACATAAAAAAGTCACTTTTGTTTGAAAAATGAAATAAAATAAAAAATTTGTATTCTCCGAATATGATATGATTTTATATAAATGTACATATAAAATTTAAAAATTATGCACCGCCCATTTTTTATAATATTATAATATGTGTGTATATTAAAATGTAGCTGTTACACAAATTTTATATTATATACATGTATATTTTATACATATATACGTTTGTATAAAAAAACATAATAATAATAATAATAAATGTGATGCCCCCCTTTATTGTCACACACATACACACACACACATACAATGTTAAAATTCACTGAAAATCTAAAAAACGAATTAAATAAGGCAACGCTTTATTTCATGTATATGCTACATACAAATTTAATACACACATACATTGAATATGTTGAACGAAAAATAAAATAAAAATATAATAATAAAAATAGGGATGAAAAACTAAAATACACACACACACACATACATTTATACATATGGGCGTACATACATAATGTATTAGATTCACATATTGCTATAATGAAAGCACACACAAATGTATATGCTGATGATTGTACAATGTTTTTTTTATTTATTTTTGAGTTATTTGCCTTGAACAAAGTTAAAATAAAATCAGTTTGAAAAAGCTGCTTTGAATAGTAAGACGTGTGAGACGGCACATGTAAATTTTCATCTTAATATTAATACAAAAATTTGAATATTAGAACCGCCAAAGATTGCATATTATTATAATATTAAAATTTCATCGACAATTCATCAATCAAATTAAAATTAAAATAAAATAATAATAATTTTAATTTGAATATTAAAGTGATAAATTACACTGAATATTAATATCATAAGTAATTTTAACAGAAATTCAAGTACAAAAAAAAAAAAAATAAAAAAATTAACTAGAAACAATTCGCATCATAAACACATAAAAAAATTGAATTTAAATGAATTTTAAATGAAATATAATTTTATTAAAAGAAAATTTAACTGTGTAAACTAAAATTAAAATTAAATTATAATAAAATTAAAATAATAAAAAAATATAATAATACTAAAAAAAATGACCTGATTTATAATAAAATTTAAAATTAAACATTACTTTAAAATAAAATAAAATTATTGACCAAAAAAAAATTAAATTAAAATCACAGTGTATATGTAATGCTTTTAGTACCAGCCAATTTATTATCATCTAACGAACCAGCCAATATGGTTCTTTCAAAAGTGAGATCATGGAGTGGGAAACGCGAAGATAACAATAATATCAATAATGGAGTTAAGCGTGAATTGATTCGCGCCTCACCAGATTCACATAAAATTAGTAAATGTAAGATTTTTTTTTTAATTTTATACTCAACTTAATTTAAATGAACCTTTTTTTTAAAAAATATCAATCAAGGCATTTAAATTTACATGGCACTTGAAAATGAGTCTGACATGTAATTTATTTAAAAATATATAAAGTGCATCGCTACCCTTCGTTATTTTTATGTGATCTCTCATTGTGTGCACTCAATATTTAAATGTATAACATGCTAATAATATAATCAAATTGCGTCTCATTCAAAATATTTATGTTCAGGACCCCATTTAAATTTTATGAATGGCGTCACGGATTTGATTTTTTTTTGTTTCATTTTAAATGGATGTGTTCCATTAAAAATATTTCAAGTTAACGTCAAAATTTGTCCTTGTAAAAATGTAAATTTGACGCGCAAAAAAAAAATTAGTAAATTTCGTTGAAATAAATTTTTTGCACAACATTTGAATAAATTAACTGGTAACATGTGAATTTATTCCTGGACATGAATATTAAATAGACGGACATGACAAATAAATGAAAGAAAGAAAAAATAAAATTAGAAATCCAACACCTGCCTAATTGTTTTTACCTACTTATGCAAAATGCAATCTATTGTGTGTTTTCTATTCTTTTGCTCTTGTCTCTATTTTAATACATTTACTTTGTTAATATTTATTTAAAAAAAAAAAAAAATAATAAAAAAAGTACAATAAAAATTTGCATGTGATATGTGTGTGTGCTGTTGGTCATCTTTTGTTCTCATCACATGTGAGAACAATAGTTAAAAAAAAAAAACCGACCATAAATTCTCTTTTTTTTTTATAGTTAGATTTGAATTTGAAGTTTTTGTATCCCAAAATCATTAAAATATTTTTTTGTTACCTGTTTAATTTCAATATGCAGATTTGAAATATTGGGAAAAAAGAAATATTTTATTTTTTTTTAATATATTTTATATGCATAAGAGGGATTGGCATATGCAAACTCTTAAGTGGGTTAATCTCGATTTTTGTGAAAATATGATTTATATAAGAAAACCGTTTAAATTGATAAAATTGGGAAAATTTAAAATCAGTTCAATTGTAAAATTAAGATAAAAATGGGCGATTCCAATCACTGGACGCTTAAAAACGCTCAATTATTAATAATTTATTTAAAAATCGATTAAAATTGAAAAATAAATGAAATTTAAGAAAAAATATTACATTAATTTAAGAAAATCCCGAAATGAGGTTAAAATTGTGTAATTCCAATCTAATTGTGACGCTCAAACTTGATGTGAGCGTTTTAGCATTCACTAAAATAAAATGACAGTTAAATTTAACTTTAAAGCGCTAAAAATGTAAATACCTTAAATAGGCGTGAATTTTTTTTCAATTTTTTCAGGTAATAAACTAAATTTAAAGATTTTCGAACTAAATTGAAATCAAAGTACGATTCTGAAGTTTTATGCTTCGATCCCGACAAAAAATATATAACAAATAGTTTCAGTGCTAGTCTGAAAAGTCTTATGTCCAATTTCGATCTAGATGGCGCTTTATCTAAAACGCTAAATTTTTACAAAATGAAACGAATACAGTTCGTTACTGGGGAAAAACTTTCATTTAAAGTAGGCGTGAAAAAAAAATTTCTTGAAAGTTCTTACGGACCTTAAAAATTAGTGGAACACGTTTCGGGACCGTAGCGGTAAATTTTTATCGAATTTTTCTCTTAAATTTAAGACTTCAAAGATTTTTAAAATTTTTCTAAGACTTCGTAATTTAATATTTGATATTTCTGAGGAAAAAAATCACTTTCACGTGCAATCTACCAAATTCAGATTCATAGGTCCTATCATTTTAAATGGAATCTCCCATTAAATAGCCAACTTTTCCCTAATTTACGTTAAAAAACTAAATATTTGCATTATAAAAAAAATATCTATATAATAAAATATCGAAATTTAATGTCCATCCCATAAAAAGCCAACATTAATCATTGCTTACATGTAATTTGCATCATTATGACAATTTTATATTACAATAAAATTATTCAAAATAAATAAATAAATAAAATAAGCAAACTAACATTCAAAAAAGTACTATTATCAATATTTGACAGTAATCGTAACCATGTGAAGAGAGACTAAAACATCGATTTTTGGTCAATTTTTATGAAAATCAGTCAACCATTAATAATATCATTATGAATTGAATATTAAAATAATATAACAAGATTTTGTGGGGGTGCATAACAAAATTCACAGACACATTTCATAGAAACACACACACACGTAATTACAATAAATAAACATGCATAATTCCAATGATGCTGTCTGGACATGTAAAAGAAAAACATTCATCTCGTCTCTTTAAATGTAAAAATGTAATAAAAATAAAAATAATCTAAGATAAAATTTTTTTTCTTCAATGAAACAAGGGGTGTGATAATGTCCATTTACATGTAAAAATTTTGGACGTGCAATATTTTTTTCTTTTTAATATTGACATTAAACATACAATTTAAAGGTGCTTTTATACAATTTTAAATAAAATCGATTCAAATTGAATAAATGAAACAAAAAATTTGAATTAAACAGGAAATAATCACATTAAAATGATGTTTTTTTTTGTTAAAGTAAATTCAGAAGCTGTTTCCATTTAAAAGAATGCAAAATAAATTTCTGATGAACAATGAGTGTGCTCAAGCAACTCCTTCACTTCACAATTCCTGTGGGAGCAATATATTTTAATAGAAATTTTGTGTCCCATGTCCATAAATTCTATTTTTTTTTTGCTTCTTTGAATTTTTCTTGCACAAATATGTGCATTTACTAGTCATTTTATTATATTAAATGTATAAAAAAATATACATATTCAAAATAATCCATATAAAAAGAAAGCAGAAGGTACAGTAAAAATGTGAATAGAAATAAATAAAATAAGTAAATTATTGACCAGACTGGGTAGTTTATTATGTAGATGATTATTATTATTTTTACATTTACACTTTTATGAGAGGGCATTTATGTGTACATGTGTGTGTGTGTGTTCTTTATCTTGAAAAGATGGTCAGTTAACCCCTTTTTTCATCACAGTATTACTATAAAATAATAATGATAATCAACATAATAATAAAAGTGCATTCAAAAATACAGTGAAATGTGTTCAATTCATGTTCTTTTAGTAAAATTATGGAGATCATATTTCATTTCATTTCATCTTTTTTTTTACTGCATCATCATTTCTAAGATGTCTTAAAAATTATTTTTTGTATGTATACATATTTTTTTAATGTTTCATTATATTTATATTTATTGTACGTACGACAAGCAATAAATTAATGTCATATAATAAAATTTTTAGTTTACTGTCCAGGTGTTGGCGTTAGTTGTTAAATGGCATTAATATTTGGTACAATACCGAAAAATGTTTATATGACACCACCCGTCTTCTATTCAATATATGTATAAATATAAAAGTTGATGTTGCTAAAATTTTATGTGTTAAAATGTGTTTGTTGGAGGATGGTGTGTGTGCTTGGTCAGTATCTGATCATATTTGAGTTATTTTAAAGGAAAATTTTTTGTGCATTTTATATGGAATTGGACATCAGTGAACTCACACTTTGATGTGAGTTGAAATCTATTTGAAATGAGAATAATTTGTCGTTTTTATGAATTTGAGACTAAGATTTTTAATTTAGATCTTTAAATGTTTTAAATGATGGAATAGTTCATAAATCTGATTTGATTTTTAAAATGCACAATCTCTCGTTGATCGGTGTGAAGTTTATGACCCGAGTTTATGAAGTTTATGGTACATGGTCGGGTCTATTGCTACTAAAATATATGTTAAAGCCATTACTATCGAAGGTAGGTGTTGCCTTCGTGAATCTGGTTTCCAGAACAGCAACAATTTTGGCTCCTGGCCAGTAGAGTGATATCACATTCCAGGCAGCCAAGCTTAAGTCCTTATTTCGCTTCCGTTTCGTTGCTTATTTTGGCTCGTGGTCTGTAGGGTGATCTCACATTCCAGGTAGCCAAGCTTAAGTCCTTATTTCGCTTCCGTTTCGTTGCCGATATAGTCCTACTGTTTTCTTCTCCTTCTTCGTTCATCACTTACTGTTTTAATGCATGTAGGGCTCACAACCCTCCTCCTTTATGCTAGTTTGAGACAGGCATGGTGACTCCAGGGCACAATGACTCATTCATTGCCCCATGGCGAAGTTTCTTTAAATGCTAGTACTGTGTTTATCTACAAAAATTTTAATTTTTAGAGAGTTTTCAACCAAAATTGTTTGAATTCAAATTAAATTTTTTTTTTTATTATTTTTTACAGATCTTCCCATCAGTAGACTATCAAAAACTCCGTCTCCAGCTCCATCGAATGGTAAGTTAACATTTTAAATTTTCTTCAATTTAATTTATTTGACTTCTGTCATCGATTTATAACAATAAATAAACCTTTTTCTTCCTTTTCAATTTGATAATGATGATCAAATCATTATTTAATAGTCTCTTAATTGAACTTAAGTTCATTTTTTCAAGGTATTAAAATAAAAATAATAAAAAAATATACACCAAGGTATCGAAACCCTAAGTCAAAAAGAAAACTTAAGAAAGTGCGGCATCAAGGCTCATGGAACACTTTTGTAATAATAAAATGAAACAAGCAAACAAACAGAAAATAAATAAGATTGATTCTATTTTATTTTATTTTAAAGAAATAAAAAATATTTAGATTGTAACCCTTTACTCACTTCCCTTTTATTATACACTTCATATCAATACATCTTTCAGTATCTGACCTTGTTCTCTCTCGTTATAAACACATCGGTACAGATGTTCAATTTATTTTTTTTTAAACATTTTAAATGTTATTTGATTCTTGGGTGATGTAATAAATTGTGTAATCTTCTTATGGCATCGAGAAAGGATCACTTTTAACTTTATTTTTTTTCATCTCACTTAATTTTTGGCACACTTATGACTTGATGTCTCATTTTTGAAAGAAATAAATTTAAGTTAAACGAGATTGATTTAAATTTGAAATTCAATTCAGTTCAAAACGTTTTTGAAGTTCCATATTAATACAAAACGAGAACAAAGGTGATTTGAAATTTTTATATTTACTTTTGGAAAAGGATTGTCATGTTTGTGCATTTAAATGATTTTTTTTTCATATTTCCTACCTTTTCATTGTAATGGACTTTATTTACATCACATTTACATTAACAGAAATGTTACCTTTTTCTTTTTCTTTTTTTTATTATTTATTTTGTATTGAAATAAAATTCACGTTTGTCCGCATAAATGGACTTTTATTATGAAATTTAAATCAATATTAATGGATATGGTAAATGTCCTTTTTGTTGTTACTATTTTTATGCAAAATGTTTGAAAGTTCAAAGGAAATTTTGAAATGAAATTACAATTGGTTCAAAAAATTTGGTCAAATGCAAAATTTTATTGCTATTTGCGAATTTCAATGAAAAAATGCTCTTTTGAGACCGATTTCATGTCCTTCTGTCTTATTGAATCTCAAGAGCTCAACTTTTAAGCTATTTTTTTCTGAAAATTAAAATTTCAGTGCCTTTGAATAAAAATTTCATAATAGATTCCATGTTCTTGAATCTTTTGATTGTAATTCTGCTTTTTGAAGCAAAAATATAACCGAAAATGCACTTTCACGTGACATTTCATATCAATTCACATCAATTTAATTTGCATTAAATTCAAATTTATTGACTTTTCATGTAGATAAAAATAACTGGTCAAAATAAATTTATCTTATATTAATGTTTAGAGTAAGAAAACATATTTGGGTTGAATCTTCTCAGGGACTTGAAAGGCAAAAGTCATAAATAATTTTTATGAAATATTTAAATTTTCATTGCAGATGGTTCTGTGATGTCCTAAGTCATCTTATAAATTTATATTTTCATTTTTATTTTTTAAAACGTCCGTTTAAGGACAGCAAATGCATAATTTAAAGAATCGAAAATAAAATAAGGGAGCAACTGAGTGAAATGAGAATGACTTTCACAAATTCAAATGTATTGCATTGAAACTAAAAATAATCAATCATATTTTTTTTTCTTGTAAATAAAAATAATTTCATATCAATATTTATAGCTATAAATAAAATAACTATATGAAATATGATGACATGTCTAGAAAAAATTATCTGTAACGATTTTTGTAGTATTTTCACGCGTTTTAAATATTCCCTTTTTTTATTTATTTATTTATCATTATCATCATAATTTTAATGTAAAATAAAATGAAAACACTATCAAATATGCGTAAATTTAACGCAAATTCATACCATTTAATATAACAATAAATTATATTAAAAACAATTATGATAAACAGCATTTCATAAATTCCACTGTTAGCATGTGCGTCTCTCTTTTGTTTTAATTTTTTTTTATAAATTTATATTTTCCTATTAATATAAATGTTTAAAAGTAATCATGATTATGTTAAATACGCATAATATAAAAAAGGGAAATTTTTTTTTTATACATAATTTTTTATTTTAAATGAAGCTAATTAAATCAACACCCTCCGTTAATTAAAAGCATTTTGCTTATGATATGAACTCAAATTAACAGGTAGTTAAATAAACATATTTGACAAAGAAAAAAATGAGGAAAATGAATAATAATTTTCCAAGGTTTGTCATATTAAAACATATAAAAATAAATTTTAATATTCAATTTAATTATTATTAATTTATGTTTAGTTTATAAAATTAAAATGAAAAAAATTGATGTTGTTTCCGCTTTCACCTGTTGCTGTTATTTGTATTTATTTTATTTACTGATAAAAAAAAAATAAATAGTTATTTATTATGCACATATATTAAGTGGCGAGTAACGATATGTTGTGATGATAAAATAAAATTATGTTTAATGTTGCAAACATGACGGTTTTTATTTAGAATTTTGGGTGAATTTGAAATTTTAAAAGATATTTTACGTTTGATTGAAGAGAGAAAATGTTGGTCTTGATGGTCTAATTTTGACCTTGGCCAATCCTTTAAAGTCAGTTAAAATGATTCGAGTTCCATTCAAAATCAAACGCCCTGACAGCGTCACAATACTTAGCTAACAAATTAACAGTTGTAAGAAGAGCTCAACCGTACAATTTGAGGACAAATAATCACTATCGTCTTCTAAATTATCGTCGTGACAAGCAGCAAAAATCGCTATACTACAAAAGCATGAAACTTTATAACGATTTATTGAAAACAACAACTGTCGATACAACTACTTTAAAACGCTTTAAACAATCAGTATTAATATATGTAAAAACTATAGTAAATTGTCATAACGCCCTATAATTTAAGTTGAAGCTGTGATAAACATCATCCTAAGGATGGAACCCAGTCACAAGAAAGTAGCGTCAATCAAAGATTTTCGCCTGCCGACCAAATCAAGAGTGTAAAGAATGATTGACATTGCATCATAGTTTGACTCCATTTTACGCCTTAATACATTTTTAACGTCATACAGAGCCTCAGCCCTTTGATACTTAACAGTGACAGTCCATCCATCTTCATCTAGATCCACACTGATGTTTCGACATCCATCAGTTCACGACATGTTTAATCCAATATGATCCAAGGACATCCAATTTAAATGCACTTATCTTATTCACTCACAGTCATGTTTCCGTTCACTGTACCTGAAATAAAAAAAAAACACACACATATCATTTAAAAAAAACCTTCAATTTAACTTTGATATACAAAACAAAAAAGGGTACCGCAAAGGGTGTTCCTTTAAATAAATAAATAAATACTCAATGAATGTAAAATTACCAAGAAAACCTCTCAAACTCACTTTTATTTGAATGGAACTTTTATTTGAATAGAAAAGGGTTCACTTTATTAAAAAACCATTTATATGATGATTATATTTAAAAATAAAAATAAAATGAAATAAAAAAAGTGAACAACTAAATTTTAAGAAACCTTTTCACTGAATTTTTATAAACACGAACCATTTATGCATATAAAAAATAAAATAACATAAAATTATGATCAGGTAGTTTCGTCACAGTTAATAAAAAATTAAATTTTATATTCAATTTTTTTATTAACAATAAACTTTGGTGTTCGATGAATTTTACTTTACAGACCCAATTTACATGTAACGCGCTTGATTGGTTAATTTTTATTCATTTTTTGTTTAATATTATTTAACATTATGTATACAAATGTATAATGAAGTGAAAGGGTAAACAAAACAGAGTTTGAATAAACTTTGAATATAAAATACATAAAAGACAACAAAAAGAGGCGGTCTCGATTCGTTATGTATGTAAATGACATTAGAATACTTTTTTATTATTCGTCTCACATTTTAAATGTAAACAAAATGTAGAATCAATTAGCATAATGTTAAAAAAAAAATAAATAAATGAAATAATGACGAATAAAGTGAATGGATGATGATGATGATGAGGTTCACGATCAATGATGATCATGGAGATTTATTGAATTTAATTTTTTTTATTTATGTTAACTGAACAATGATGATTGGATTAAAATTTTCTCTCAATTGTTATTTGTATTGAAATTATTTCAGATTAAGTTGTTAAGTTTTTTTTTGTTTGTTTGTCTGATGCATAAAATTATATGAATTGATTTTGTGTCAATTCAACTTACAAAAGTGAAATGATCGAAATATTTCATATGGTGCTTCGTTTAAATGGAAATTTGAATATGAAATGACCAGAGAATAAAAAAATTATCTGAATAGAATCGAAAAAGGTTTTCAGATTTATTTTTTTTTAATAATGTGCGAAAAAAAACGTTGAATGAATGAAAATTATGGGAAAAAGTAACAATGAATTTGGGACATAAGTGCATTTGCAAGTCACTGGATTTAAGTCCAGACGAGACGAGAGAGGATTCAAAACGAAGACTAATTTTCTCTCTCTCTCACTGTTTCTCAGATCAGATTTCTGGGCGGTCTCAGAAAAGAACCACCACTCAGACGGCTCCATTGGGCAAATATTAAAAATCACGTTGAATTATTCAAATACAATAAAATCACATCTGATATGAGGTCATTTCAATAAAAAAGTTTTCAAGCATTTACAAAGTTTGCATATGGTCATCAAAATCTACAAAGAGGCTTTTTGTCTCCATCATATCGCCCTGTTGCGCGTAAATGCCTAAAATTTAGGCACTCAATGCCTAAAAAAAGGCATTCGATGCATAAAATAAAGACATCCATATAAAACCTATAGAATGTGTAGCGCAATGCCTAAAAATTAGGCATCCAAAACATACTTTATAGAATTCTTTTTTGAAATGGATGCCTAATTTTTAGGCATCACGCTACACATTCTATAGGTTCTATATGGATGCCTAGTTTTAGGCATTGAGTGCCTAAATTTTAGGCATTTACGCGCAACAGGGCGACCAAACTGAGAAATATGAGCTAATAAACCGTTATCTGAGGAAATCTCATTTTAAGAAGGACAGACAGAGAGTCAGACAGACAAGCTCATTCAGAGCATTTTTTTTTTAACTTCCACTAGCAAAATGATTCAGAGAATTTTTACCAAAAAAAAGTAAAAAAATTTCCTTACATGATTTTCACATTATTTGAATCCATTTAAATAAAATAAATTTTCCAATATTCAAACACTGACCAGAGAATAAGCACATTGTGTAAACACACAAATATGCTTTGATTTTTTCTTGTACAAATACCTCCTATTCAAATGAAATGTATGCATAAAATTATGTGTGCATATACAAGGGTTTGTTCCAGTTGAGACCATTTGAATGTGAAAATACGAGCATTGAATAATAATCAAATAAAATTGTATGATTTTTGAATATAGATTGTCGAATTATAATAATCATAATATTTTTGTGTCCGATTTCTATGTTTTTTTTTTGCTTGTATGGTCAGTGATCAGAGTGTATGAAATTCATATTTGCATTTTTTTTTGATATTTTTTTTTAAACTTAAACCAGATAAGTAAATTTATATCCAAATTACGACTAAACGTGTGGAAAAGTGCTTATCCCATGTCTTTGATCATTTTTTTTATCATCATCATATCAATTTGATACATGAATGGAAAAAAGATACTGTCTAATACACTCATAAAATTTAAATATTTTATTTTTTTTTGCTTGAATGTCCTGTTAAAAATACTCTTTATTTGAATATAGGCTACACTTAAAAAAAATCATCTACAGATAAAAAAAAGTACAAGAAAATTTAACTGGATTTGAATTGAATGCCGTTTGAATTTTAATGTCCAGATAAAATTTATGTGAATTCAAGTACAATAAGAGGGATAGGGTTCACTCAATCAGCACATATGATTGATCGATTTTATAATAAACTTGAATTTCATATGTTTGGAATGATGTCAGATTGCAACAAATTGTAACAGTAAAAATAAAACTAATAATAATCAGGAGAGTTGAACAAAGACCGAGTTGAAAAAATATTAATAATAATCGAAAATTGAGGGAAATTTGTATTTTTTTTCAATATTAGCATTACAATACAAAATATTACAATTCAAAATATATTAAAAATTATACAGTATCATGATAAGAAGTCACAGATAAAAAGGGTTAGGGATTGAGTGGGAAGGGTCAGGAACGTTGTTATTATTTTTTTTATTTAACATAAAAAAAAAAATTATTGATACTGTAATTTATGACCAATTTTAAAGTCTAAACATTTAAAATGAAATAAATCCGCCTAATTTGGAAAATTTGTTACACACTCCTAGTACTGTGACATATTGAACTGATGCCCTCATGAAAAGACGTATAATTTAAATGGCTGGTTTTGAATGTCATTTTTGTTTTGATTTTTTATGATATATGGAATTAATTGAAATCTGATCATGGTTTAAATTTAAAAAAATCATGAATCGAACGCATTATGAGCGTTTTTTTTTTAAATTCAGTCAAATTTTGTTACCGTTTGGCTCTTACTTAGCCTTGTAATCAAATTTTTTGAGGGCCGTTCGAAGTCAGGCATCCAAGAGCTGTCAATGACCAATTTCAATGAAATTTCTTTAAAGAAATATCAACTAAAGTCAACTCGGAATGGATTTTAAAGCAATTAGTGCTTTCTCGGCTCAACGATTTTACAGGTTAAGCGATATGACCTCCATTACATGAGATCTGCAAATCCTTGATAGGAGGGGATGAAGATGTGACATCTTTTCTCCTGAAAATGAAAGTATTCAGACCTCTAGAGGGCATCACACTCTATATGAAACAGCTCTTTTGACCTAATTCGAATATTGAGCCGATTATAGAAAATTTTTACTTGAACGAAATCTGCGACTAAAATCACTTTCACACATTTCTTGAAAATGTCTTCTCCCAGTGGGACACTCTCAATTGAATCAAAACAACATCTTGATCTTAAAATGAACCATTGAGTTTAAAATCAAGATAATTATACCTTTAAAATTATTTTCAAGAAATTTCAATGCAATTTGAAGCTAAACGTTGACTTTACATTGAAAAAAAAAATCGTTAAAAATTTTAAAACCAATCAAAATCATTGAAATTTCAATGCAACCCTTATAAATTGCATTTATTGCATACAATCAACATGCATTAATTTTTTTTGAATATGAGTAAACACACACACACATATACATACACATGTACTCACATAAAATTAATAAATAAAAAAATACCCCTTGATGTTACTCTCTCAATGTATTACATTAAAAAAAATAGAATTTTAAGAACACCCGTTGAATTTTTTTTAATAATTTTTTTTTTTTTAATATTAATAATAATTTTATTTTATTTTATTTGCAATCATATCCAAACTGCATTTTGTATGTACTGTAAAATCTGTGCAATGTTTCATGTAGATTTTATGTAATAAATTTTTTTTGTAACAGTTGCCTCACACAGTTTTTCATTTCAAACTATAATCACACCATTGAAAATTGATGAAACCCCTTTTTTGTGTTCAATTCATTTCATTTCAAAAAAATATACATACATAAAATAAAAATACATCTGCATTTTTTCCTGTTACTTTTATTGTATTGTTATTGATGCAACTTTTGATTTTGATTTTAAAATCGTCCATGTTAAATGTGTGTGTGTGTGTGTATAATTTTATGTAATATCATTTACATATGTAATTCTCCATTTCATTTTAATGCTCAATGTAATGATAATTTTATGAACGGGTGAAATTTCAGGGTGATTTCATTGAAAGGGTGGAATTTTGCAGGCGGACTGGTTGCATTTTTCAGAATTATGGCGTAAAGTTAACTGATTATTGTGTGTAATGTAATACGATTTGAATGATGATGATGATGATAATCGATGATAAAATTAATAATAATAATAAACATAATAAAAGGAGACAGATGTATCAATTCAAAAAAAAATTTCAATGAAAATGATAATGAAAAAAAACTCATCTATAATTATGTTGAATCATCCATTAAAATGATAAAATAAAATAAAATCCATGGAATGATCAACATAAAATCGCATTTGAACTAAAATCATAAAACAATAAATAGTTTATAATTATGTGAACGCATCAAAAGTCGGTGAATCTTCCATTTAAAATTACACATTTCTACGAATCAAGAGATGCATCGTGTCATTTTTTTTGCTTCTTCTTTTATTTTAATGTTATGAATATAATAATAATAATAACTTTTAACATTTAGCAGAAAAAAAGGACGTTAAATTAAAAAAAATAAAAATTATAATGGTTAATGAGTATGAGATAAAATTTTTTGTTAAATGGAGTCTTCGTCTCAATGTTATACGATGCAAAATAATTATGATTGCAGAAATTGCTTTTTTTTCTGTGTATGTGTGTGTGTGTGTGTGTGTGTGTGTGTGTGTTTAATATCAATTATATTTAAAATAAAATAAAACAATTTTATTTTATATTTCATTTCATTTTAATGCATGTGTGCATAAGAAAAAGGTTGAAGGATCAGAAATATTTTTCGTTCATTATTGACTACGTTATGCTGCTACTGGTCTTTAGTTATTTATTTGTGTTATAAATACACGGTATGTATGTTAATGACTTTGATCTTGAATAATTTCAAGAAAAATATAAATTTAACTGACGAGCGAAGAAGATTTGCTATCAAAGTGCAATAAAGTAAACAAGAAAATAATTATATTAATGTGATTTTTCTTGTTGAGAATTTAAAGAGATATAAAAAAAATGTTATTTTAATGTGATTTGAATAAAAAAATATACAATGTTAACCCTTTACATCTCCAAAGTGGTCTTTTTGAATAATAAAATTTTCGAAAAATAATGTTTTTTGTCAATGAAAAGAGGTTCGTTAAAACGCTTTGCATTCCGATAATCATTTTACTTGAACTTCATTAAAGCTGAAAAGTCACAAATTAACCCTTTAACTGTACTTGTTATTTTTTTCATAGATTACGAGTCATAATTTTATTACACTTCATATAAAATTTCTGTACATGACCTTTAATGGGTTAAAAATTTTTAATTGAAATCAATTCTCGTAATAATTCTCAATGAAATTCATCTCAATGCATCATAAATTAAAGGGTTAAGTACCAATTTACAGAGATAATACCCAAAAAAAAATTTAACAAATCAAGATCGATTTATTTAATATTATTAAAAATTAATAAAATATTATTACAAAATGGGACATGGCACGTGACTTTCATTAAACATTAAAAAAAACATTTAAAAAAATTGAAATTGAAAAATTAACTTTAATCAAAATTTAACATTGATTTCATTTTAATTTTAATTTCAATGTTAAATAAAATTTTATTAATAGCATTTCGATTTTAAAATAAAATTAAAAATAAATTCAATATTTTCATATTTATCCTGGTTTTTTTAAAAAAAAATAAAAGTTAGGCCATAAATTTAATCAAATTAAATTATGATAAATTAATTTCATTTCATTCAATTTATTGGATGATTTTTTTTTTTTTGTATTGGAAAATGTCTGAAAATTTATGATAAGCTGAAATGGTAAATTTTTTTGAGTTTGAATATGAATTTTATCAATTTTCCTTTGATTTTCATCAAAAACCGTGTATCGAAGTGGAAGAAAAGGGCAATTTCTTGTATAAATTTTGTTTTGTTATCAAATTTTTTATTTATCATATTTTTTTGTTATTTTACATTTCAGAATACATGGACAGCAATGATGGCAGTGGAAGTGAACGTGGACGGTCAAGAAGTCCTCCAAAAATTCGAAGGGATCGAAATGAAAGGCATCATGATAGATCTGCTTTAAATTTGGTGAGTTCAATGAACATAAATTGTCTTCTTTAAATACCGAAAGTA
This sequence comes from Culicoides sonorensis, assembly GCA_900002565.1. Lineage (NCBI taxonomy): Eukaryota > Metazoa > Arthropoda > Insecta > Diptera > Ceratopogonidae > Culicoides > Culicoides sonorensis. The sequence goes on along the minus strand of LN483606.1, from coordinate 125,626 downwards.
AAAATAAAATAAAATGAAGGATATAAGGGTGCTGTTGCTTTTTGTGAATGGTTAAGATGAAATTCGTATGAATATAAAAAAAAAATGAAAGGGGAAACAGATTTTTTCATTTTAAATTTGCCGCGAGGCGCGTGCCATTTATTGTAAGATCGGATCAAATAAAAAATGAATCACTTCCTTTATAATATTTTCTTTCCTTTTCATTTATTGCCTAGTTTAATGTCAATATCGGAAATCTCTTGTTTAATATAATATTTTAATCACAATTTCCTTTCAAATTTTTTGTCAACCCTTTTTATTTAAACTTCACATTTTTTCTCATCCAACAGGTAACAGATTCTTCACGACATACACCATCACCATCACCTGTCCCATCAAACAACTCTTCGTCCACACACCATCAAAACAATAATTTGAATGTAGCCGCTTTGGCAGCTCTTCAAACTCAACTCCCCTTGGCCGCACCAACACTGTTCCTACAAAACCAACTGAGCCAACTAAGTGGTCTCTCAACTGGATTTAGTAATTTATCGACAACAGATTTGAATGCACTTCAGGCGGCATTGCAACAAGCACAACAGGCAAACTTCCAACAACAGTTACAAAGTTACATGATGATGCAGGGACAAAGTGGGTCACAAGCAGCTCAAGCTCAGGTGGCAGCGCAATTGTTAATGCAAAGCCAGGTAAATTTGAGATTTTATTTAAAAATTAAATGTATGGATATGAATTTTCTTTTAAATTTGAAGTTGAATCAAGGTCTTTCCATGGATCAAGATCGGCAGAGACAGGTTAGAAACTAAATGTTTCACTTTTCTGCTTCATTTCAGCTTCTATTGTATTTTTTTTAATTTTGGCATAGCTTTAATTATTTTGATTTAATTGAATTTTATTGATTTTAATTTATTTTTAATTTCAGATACAACAAGCAATGGCTCAGGCAACACAACAACTCCAATCAATCCAAAAACAACAACAGCAACAACAATTAAAGAATAGTCATACGCCAACATCACAACATCATGGAAATTCTCCATTACACAGTCCCTCCGGTAGTCCTGGTATCCACAACACAGCATTGAATTCTGGTAGTCAAACCACACCTCCGAATGTAGCGAGCTTAAATGTAGGCGGCATATTGACGCCTTCAACACCAGGTTCTGGTACGCACACACCCCAAATGCAAAAACACTCTTCAGCACCACGTGCTTTAGAGCCCTCACCTGAAGAAACAACAGACTTGGAAGAGTTGGAACAATTCGCCAAGACATTCAAACAACGAAGAATTAAGTTGGGCTTCACGCAAGGTGACGTTGGCTTGGCTATGGGAAAATTATATGGCAACGATTTTTCACAGACAACCATATCACGATTTGAAGCGTTAAATTTGAGCTTTAAAAACATGTGCAAACTCAAACCTTTATTACAAAAGTGGTTAGAAGATGCCGATAGTAGCATATCTAATCCAGGTGGAAGAATTTTCGGTACAACTGCAATGGTAAATCCTCTTACTACACCTGAGACCATGGGACGTCGAAGAAAAAAACGCACCTCAATTGAAACTTCCGTCAGAGTCGCACTTGAAAAGGCATTCCTCGTAAATCCAAAACCGACAAGTGAAGAAATCACACATTTAGCTGATAATTTATGTATGGAAAAGGAAGTGGTACGAGTTTGGTTTTGTAATCGGCGTCAAAAGGAGAAACGAATAAATCCACCACCAGGTGGCGTTATGGACTCACCTGAACAGACAATGAGTGGCACATCGGGCAGTATGTTTTGTTTACCACCTTTAAATAGTATGTCGCCACACGTTTATTCACCCATTGGAAGCGGGATCAAACAGGAATGACCTCACTGGAACACGTTAGTTGAATCATTATCACACCATCAACAGCATCATCATCATCGTGACAATGGAGCATTAATTAGAATGTTCTAAAGTAAAAAGCATATCATAACACACACAAAAAAAATAAAGAAATTGTCCTAAAATATTGAAATAGGGAAATCGTCCTTGAAATTTATTTATGAGCCCTCTTACAAAAAACACACACATGGCTCCCAAATACATTTCGACGATGATTTTTATCATTAATGAAATTGTATAGTTAAGAAAAATTGTTTTTGATTTAATTGCATCATTTTTTTATAATAAAATAAAATTATTATATAATTGTATATGGTCCAAATAATGAATGTTTTAGGAAAAATACTAATGAAAATATTACCGTGTAAATGTTGTGTTAAGCAAAAGACAAAAAAAACTAACAAAAAAAATCATTAAATTTAAGATAAATCCCCCAGTATATAGATGTGCAATTCCTGAATTGATCCCTCAAAGTATTTTTAGTACTTCAAAATAAAAAATAAAAAAAAAATACTTTTTTCTTAACTTTTGTTGAGATAAAACGGAATTATAATCAGATAAATTTGAATAATAATAAAAAAAAAACACAAATAAAACTAAATAAAATTTTAAGTTAAATCATTAAAATGTAGTTAAGAGTTAGCACTCAATTTTTAGTACCAAATAATGATAACAATTAACTTTAATAAACAAAAAAAGTTAATGAATAGTGTAGAATTGTAAGATAAATATAGCAAATAATAATAAAAAAATTAAAAAAAAGTACGATACAATAATTTAATTTAAATTTTCATTTAAAACTCACTGAATATTAACAATACAAAAAATTTAAAGTTAAAATGTTGGACATGTAAATTTAGTTCTTAATTCGTAAATATTCTTTTAATTTAAAATTAATTTTGTTATAAAAAAAAATATATTTTAATATTTTTTTCTTCTACTTCCAATAATTAAATTAAATTAAATTAAATTGTAATTAAAATTGCCTTTCTTTTAATTTTTAGTATTTTATTTTAATTTTTATTAAAATTTTTATTGTAATTTAAAAAAGGAAAATTAAATTTAAAAAATGTAAGGTTCCTAAGAATAAATAAATTAAATTAAATTAAATTATCTTTTAATTTTAATTAAAATTTTTTTATGTTTCTTTGTCTAAAATTTAAACAAAAAAATTTAAATAAAAAAAAGAAATTTAAATAAATTAAAATCATTGTATAAAAAAACAAAAATTGATGTTCTTTTTTGTATTATTATTAAAAACAATGTATTAAATTTAAGACAACAAAATTTAAAATGATCATCATAAGTCCTTCGGATTGTAAAGGTAATAAAACAAAAATTTGATATAAATTCGTAAAGAAAAAAAATATTTAAAATTGTATAAGTTCCCTAAAATTATAATTATTATTATTATTATGAAAATGAATAGTCATGAGAAATAAAGAGAAGAAAAAAAAATATACAATTAAGAAGTTGAGTCTTTTTTTTTCATTTAATCATATGACACAAAGTTTAACCTTCCAGTTAACTGCTGTCCAGGGAGTTTTTAGTAAAGAGTTTAGAGTAAAATAAATTTTTAGCCGTTAATTTTTAACAAGACCGGTCCAGGTATTTTATTCGTACCAACTCATACGAGAGGGGTTTCAAGTTCATCAGGACATAGGTCACATTACAACGACTTTCGACACGTCTCTCAAAATCGGGCTTGGTCACAAGACCAGATATTTTATACCTTCAATAGGACTATGAAACTCCTCGCTACTCTTACTCCGAATTTGCCTTCAATAGCGCTACTTCACTACTAATATGAAACGCACTTCTATTGCGAACACTCGACTTTGATTTTAATTCACTTAATAAAATATGCAACTGTGGCTAAAACCACCACAATCTGTCAAAGAATTAAACGAAAAAAATTGATCCTCATATCCATGATTTAATTGTCTTTTCATTTACCTTACAAAAATTAAAAATGTCTTCTTCCACTCATCACGTCTCAATTTCATTTATCCAAAAACTGAAAAATCTCGTATCGAAACGTGGATTTTTACAGCATCAGGAGATTTCGTCAAGTAATTTGTTTGAATTTTTTTTTAATTCCAATCACATTTTTTGTTTAATTCAAGGCACAGCTAAAACTGTTGAAGTAAAACAAGAGCCTGTGTTAATTCAAAGTCCTACAAGTCCAGTTGAAATGAAAACTCCAGGAAAAGTTTATAATTGGGATCATCATCAAAATTATTATGAAGAAAATCATTGCAAGTGCTCGTGGGAAAAATAATCTAACAGCTTTAAGATCCTTCAAGGAACTGTCAATGAGAAAATTTTTTCTGGATATGCTACAAGTTGACTATAGTCTTAAATTTAAATGAAATTTATTGAATTGAATTAAATTAAATGGAAAATCTTAATAAACTATTTATCACAAAATAATTCTCTTTCAAACCGAAGGAAATCCTCTTTAGTGAAAACAGATTTTTCTTCAGATTCTTTTAAAGCTCTCTCTTCTTGTTCCAGTTTTTTCGCTCTGGTTCCTTGTCTTGCGTTGAGAAACATCTGAAGATAAAATTTACATCAATTATTATTAAAATGTACAAAAAAAATGTTTCAACTCATTTTCTACGATAATACATTTCAAAAAGACCTGCTTTAGTTATGAAACCCGGCACGAAAGCCTGACGTAACGATTTTCAACGGTTTTAGAGCTAATTTTTTAGAAATTTCCAATCAAAGAAGTTCCATTAAAATTTAACGCTCGTAGAAAATGGGTTGAAATTAAATGAAATTTAACAAACCTTCTCAAAATTTGGCTTCTTTTTATTATTTGAATCTTTTTGTGTCACGACTGGTTTACTTAACGCCATTAATTTATTCAAATTCTCTTCTAGTTTCTTACTTTCACTGAATTTGACTTTACCTTTAGTTGCATTGGCTTCCTTTTTCTTTTTCAATAACTTATCTGTTCCTGTGTTTTCTAGAATTACATTAAAAAATGATGTTTCAATTTAATTTTAACACCATCAGGATCAAGACTCACCTTCAACCATCTGTAAACTTCGCTTGAGTAGTTGTGCTGACATTGTAATTTATTATTTTATTATATTTTGGAGTTCAATTTATTTTATATTCAATTTAATTTCAATTTATTTTAATTGAAAGCTGAATTTTTTAAGTTGATGTGTAAAAATCAAAACAAAAACATGCTGTTACGATGATTTCATTTCTCATTTCATATTGTTTTCATTTTCAACAGGTTTTGCATTGAGAACTGAAATTGAATTTAAATTATATGACCGTTACTTTTTTCGTGTATGAAATTTAAGTTGAAATTGAAAAGAGAGAGCCAATGGGAAATGATTCTAATGAAGTTCGGAAATCAAGTCATTTACTTTAAGAAAAACCATAATGATGGCGCTTAGGCGTTAGCTTTGAGGCTTTCCCAGTAAATTTTCAAGAAAAAAGCTGTTGATAACACCCGGAGATGGTCTTACAGAATTAAAGTCTTCTTTTTGTCCCATTTGGATTTAAATTTCTTTTTATCTTCTGAAAATATAACTCCATGATCAATACAAATTTTGAAAAGCGTGTCCCTCGTTATTAGATATCGCTTGTTTCGTGCACATTGCTAGACGCAAAGCCTATGCTTATACACAGGAAAAGTGTCTTTTATGCACGGAGCGAGCGATAAGATATTTATTTATTGTTTACTAATTTCAAATTATGATTTGCCACTGATAAAAGTTCATCGAATAAGTTATCTAATCTTATCATCACTCCTATAAATTACAAATCAAACATATTTACATTGGACATTGCTTCTTGTTGTCATAAAATAAAAATATTGTTTTTTTAATAGAAAAGCACATTTATTTACTTTAATTTAATCTTTTTTTTTTAACATATAATTATAATAATATAAGTATGTTGTTACATATGATTGCAATTTTGAGTTATTTCAACAAATTTAACGCGATTACAATTTTTTTTAAATAATTTTTTTTTCTTTAGTATTCAGCAGTTTACTCTCGGATTCATTCATTTTCCTTATAAATTTTAACAAATAATTTTTTTTATTTTTTTTCTACGTTCTGAAATTAATAAGAATAATTTTAATGTTAATTTAAAATAAAAATTATAATAACAAACTAATTTTAATCATAAAATATAATTTTGGTATCACAACATAATTATCTCCATTGGGCATGCGACTACAAACAAATAATTTTAGAATCCTTCATTAAATTAATGGAATTAGTATTATTATATTTTATTATAATTTTTTTTTTAAAGTTAAATAATAACAAATTAAGCGGAATTCATTTTCAATTCTAATATGCCACAAAATTTATTAATTTTTTTTTTCATTATATTTATATATATTTTTTATTTTCTTTTTATAAATCGCTCACTCCGTGCATAAAAGACACTTTGCCTGTGTATTTTATGGACGGAACAAGCGATATGCATGTTTTTCATTAAATAGTATAGTATTTTTTTTCATTGTAAATTTTATTTTTTTTTTTTTATTTGAATTGTAAATATAAATATATGATTTAGTTCATTAAATATGCATTGAACATTGTAGACACAGAATTAACATTTTTTATTTAAACGTTTTTTTTCAACTATTTTTTTTTTATATTTTAATACGATGTTAAAATGTTTCAGTAGAGAATTTTTATCACTTATAGATTTTGAATTGTACTATAGAATGTTTTGTGAGTGTGTTTTGAATAAATTTTTTCTATTGATTTTTATTAACATTTTTAAATATATTTTATTTAATTTATTTTTTCTATTTAATTGGAGACTCACTACTGAAACATTCACATTTCATTTAAAGTTAACAGTTAAATAATGTTTTTTTTAATTTTTCATCATATATTTTATATTTTTTTCTTTTAATTTAAAGATTATCGGAGGTTAACTCATTGAAAGGCACATTAAGTCTGAATTTTCAGTTATATTCATTTTAATTTTAGTGTGTGATAAATATTTTTTTTTCAGTTAACAGAGCAAATTTTTTTAAATTTTATTGATGAGTTAATTTAAATCTAACACATTTCACTAATTTAAAAATTTTTATCTCATTCGATAAAATTTGATATTCATTACATAGATTCCAGGATTGGCTGATTTATTTTTCATAAAGGTGGTTCAATTTTTTTCATTTGATATAATTTTTCTGATTTCAATTAATTTTAAGGTGAGTATTTCTAAATTTAACTTCTAAATTAATCAAAATTCACATTTCATTGTAACATTGATTCATTGGGATAGTGATTTACTTTAAAAAGAGACTCAAAAAAGGTATTTAATTAAGGACATTTATTTAAAGCTACAAAATTTATTCGGATTGCTTTCCTTTAATATAAAATTTATTATTTCTATTGTTAAAAGGAAATTCCTTCATTAAATTTATAATTTTAAGGAAGATTTTTTTGGCTGAAAAAACTTTTAACATGTTACTTGTCTTTTATTTACAATTATAAAGAGCATAATTATTATTATTAAAATGAAAATTTTATAAAATAACGTTTAAATTATTTATAAACTTCGAATTTTCTGAACAGAATTCCTTTTTTTGTAAAGTTCTGTTCTAGTAAAAAAATAATTATTTGTTATGTTGTTAAAGTTAAAGTTAACTAAGCTAACACTACGATATGCCTTAAAAATATAGGATGTGACAATATGTCATTTGCTATGGATAAGGACAAATTGTTAACTTTCCCGGTGGTTTGGAAGTTTTGCATGTAAGAAGCGACGTGGTATTGAAATTGGCCATTCAAATGCGTGGGGAAGTGGACCTAGAAAGAAAAAAACATTGAAGGTCATAAAATTTAATTTAATCTGAATATGAAACTCACCTTTGACATTTTGTTCGAAATATTTAAAGTAGAAGAACCACCATTCACGTGACAGTAAGTTGTATCCATTTTGCTGTGAATTGAAATAAAAAAAAAAAACATTATTTCAGTTGAAAATTGTCTTTAAAGTTTATGAATCCTCAGATTATGAAATGAAAATTCGCTTGATTCAGAAAATATTTCGTTTTATGAATTTGGAGTCATTTTGAAGTGACAAAACTTGAATCTGTCTTATAATAGCCATATGGCTCTACAGACAGCCATACACACCTAAAAGATTGTTCGTATCATGAAAAAGTCGCAAATGACAAAAAAATTCAAAAAAACGCATCCAACATGGACGAATTTTCCAACATGGAAGAAATTTTCACAATATCGTAATTTCCCAAAATGACGAAACTGTCAAAAATGGTCAACTTTTCCAAAATGACAAATTTTATCTATAGAAATGCACTTTTGCACATCGTTCACGTCAACGTTCCCCTTTTTTTAATTTAAATTTACCTTTAATAAGAGACTGTTATTCGCTAATGTATGATACGTCCAAAATAATCGTGTTGTAACATAATAGGCAATTACGACATCAATTGTATAATGTCCGTGTGATACTAAGACCATGGCAATTCCAACTAGAGCATTGACCCAAGCGGTCCAGTGTAATATCCAAAAGTATTTTGGAGAGTCTGAAATGCAATGAAAAAATTTTTTCATTGAAGGTCACTTTCAATGAAATTCAACAATGCAATCTTACATTCAGAGATAATTAAGTAGCCTAAAACCAAAATCACAGTATGCCCTGAGTATATGAAATCACCACAGTACACTTGTTTCCCTGAAATAAATGAAATAACAAAATTATTTTAATGATTCAAATTCAATTTAACTCAATTTTACCATTAATACTAAGTCCGAAGCCCGATATCAGATGGATTGCCCTTGCCAATGCAGTCGTTATTGTGGTTGAATTTGATTTTGGACTACAATAATAGGTCGTACTTGACATGGGTAGCACTGTAACATACATGCATATGCTTCGCATTAAATATAACAATGACATTAACAGGAATATGCGTCTGGCAACAATGAATCTATTAAAATTACAATGAAAAGTTAATTCATTTTTGATTTGATAGCCGGAAAATTGATCAATTTGTACCTGTGCTTATGGAAAATGACGAGCAAAATACAGACATTTGTTGAAATCATAATTTGTACTTCACTAACGGTGAGTGCCCAGTCCTGTGCTTCAATGTTGTCTAATACAATGTCGGGAAGGGGGCCGTATTTGTCTCTATCTGGAACTCTTTAATTGGAAAATGATAGTAAAAAATTGATTACAGTGAAAGGGACAATGAAACGCTTACCTATCATGGACAAGTGCCAAAACGAATGTTGCAAGGAAGAAATTTACAGCAAGTATCACAAATGCTGTGAATGAACAGAAAAAATACGATTAAAGTATGAATTTAATAGAAAAATTCATGCAATGAAATTTACCCATTAAAGTTTTCCATTTTTCTTTTGGAAATCTGTTTTCCTCACGATTTGGTGTTCCGACATCAATTTTGATCATAACTGAACTATCTGAACTACTATTTACATCACCTTGTTGAATATCATATTGATCTGGTACTTCCTATAAAAAGATAACGTAAAAAAATATTCGTTTATATTGCTATATTTTTTTGAATTGAAATAAATAAGCAAAATTCAATAAATAATAATAAAAAAAGGTTATTGGTGTTAATTATAATTATCTCCTTTACTTTTTAAGAGAAATATTTTATTGGAAGCATATAAAAATAACACTGAACAGGAAACTTTATTACGTAAATTAGTACTGGAAGTTGATATGAGTGATGAATTGATGCAAAAAAATAACTATAATGATTCAATCAAAATTTCAGACGTATTGAGTCATTTTTAGATCATAACAAAAATTTAACCCTTCAACCAGCCATGTACCCACCATGTACCTTAAGGTACCCTATAAAAAAATCAAAAAAGATCTTAGAAATAATTTTCAAGGTCTCTTTAATGGTTAATTTTGACAACTTGGGTCAACCACCAAAAGAAAAAAATTGGCTTTAAATCAATTCGGGTCGACTTGCGTAAAAAATGCGTAGTGTGCGCACTTACGTTATACGTCCGTTACGTTACATTAGTCTGTTTGATATTAATATGATGTTTAAAATACAAACTTAAATACATTTTTTCGCTCATTGAAATGCACATTCACATTTTTAAGGGTTCGCAGGGGCGCGAGGTGCATCTCGCAAACAATGGACTTTACTTGGCGAACGCAATGAGTATGAAAGGTAACGTTTTTAGACCGTTACGAGTATTAAATGCACTTCACGATCACGTTCCACATATTTTTTAAGCTCCCTCGTATTTCAATGACTTGTAAGTGCATCAAAGGGTTAAATTGAATTTCTTACTAGAAATCTCTTAAATCATTTATTTCAATGAATAAATAAAATAAATGATAAATATGCCAATAAAAATATTTGTGAATAACAATAACGTAATTTTAATATAATAGAAGTGCAATCCTCACTTATAATACTAATAAATTATATTAAATTGTAAACAATAGTAAAATGTAAGTTGATAAGATAAGAAATGTCAGACTATTTTTATACCATTTTTTACTTTAATTATGTTAGGATTTTATTGTTATTATTTTGATGAATATAAACACAACTTTTTACTTTATTTATATAAATCTCATCATGACACATTTAGTGCAGATTGCTTTGAGGCAAAAAAAATAATATAGATATTAAAAAAAATGCGTCAGTCAGACTGATATCATTGCAATGTTTACACGACTTGAGAGGTCACTTGATATGATATCAATCAACAATTTGATTGGAATATTTTTTTCATTAAATTTAATTCCATAAACAACAATAAGTTTAAGCAGTTCGAATTCAGTCGCTTTGAATCGGTGTCAGGTCTAACTCTTTACCGAGGACAATGAGAGACAAATTTAAATTATCTCATTCTATGGCTCCGTGTAATGTGAAAATAGACTGAGACTTGAAACTGGTTTAAAAAAACAAGTTAAATCAACTTAATATTTTACTTTTACTTCTGATGTCATCAATAAAAGTCCACTTTATCCCTTTACCGCCTGAATTCGATTAAAACTCAGCAGTTTTCGTCTTTTTTCATTCACCTGATATTAAATTTGTAAAATATCATCACTTTTAAATCGAATTCAATAATTTTTATGATAGTAAAATTTCCTTCATCAAAAATTTCCACTGCAATAGACCGGAGACCGTAAAGGGATATCACTGTTCACAAAGAAATTGCGTTACAAAATATTTGTATTGAACAAGTCATCATGTTGTCGTGGTGAAATGTATTAAATAATGAAGAAAGGAAATGAAAAATAAATGACTCACAATTCAAGTCATAATTCTTTCAAATAGTGACACTAAATTTTTAATCTATCACATTAATGTGGAAATAATAGAAAAAAAAACTTTTACGGTTTCTTCTTCTCTTATTGAATGAATATTCAATGATATTCAAATTTAAGGAATTTCTATTCGATTTCTTATCAATTTCATGTCATTTTTATTTTATTGCATTGTAGCGATTTTTTTTTTTAATTGCTTACATCTGAAATGAGTCGGGCATCAACTTGTAAATTTCCATCAATTTCCTCCTTTGTCTCTGATAAAGACTCTTCATTATTATTTTGTATATTATTATTCGTATTATTATACGTATTTTGCATTGTACCGTAATCGACGACCGGTGTTTTATTCATGTTTTTACTTGAAACGATAATAAATTAAAGGAATTCACTGATAATTTCAATAATAAAATTTAAAAAAATGTAATTAGATTAAGAATACAATTAAAAACTATTGCTCATTTGAAGAACAAACGGTAATAAATAATTTTAGTTATTAGTAATTGAAAGTACGTGGTGCTGTCTCACGGAATGTTTGACAAAAACTGAGCGAACAGTATTGACGAAGACAAAAATAATAATAAATATTACGTGTTCGTTTTCTATACAAATTACTTTGGAAATTGATAATATATTTATATTTACGATAAATAACGAAGAGCAAATCAATTACAAATGTTTGTATTCATTCATGCTTCTGTAATTATAAAATATGTATATGAATATGAGCAAAAGTGGTGACGAGTGACATTAAAAATGATGACGTCTGAATTGTATTGGAATGTCTGTGGGATGAATGTGTTTGTAATTTTCATGAGAAATATGTGATCATCGATGTGTTTTTTGACTTTGAGATGCAGTTTGAGATTGATGATTCATTTTCTGTTTATTCTAGAATCGATTTATTAATTTTTATCCCTTTACGGCCCATGAGTATGAAGTTTTATGACTTTTAAAGAAATTCTAGAATTTTTTTAGTCGAATTTTCTGTAAATAGAATAATCGAGAACTGATTTTCATTAAAAGGCCCATTTTCTTCTACATTTGACATGAAATTTACATGTAACCCCCATAGACCTATATACAGGATCCTGTACGAGTCGTAAGGTGACCTTTAGGGACTTAGGATCAAATTTAGTTTAACACAGTCTTTGAAACTACGCTTATGATTTACATTTAAAAGAAATACCATCGAGCCCAGTTATGATTATACATGGAAGTATGTGCCTAATTACCTCGTTGGAAGGAAAGGGTTAATAATTTTTTAAGGTAACATTCACTACTTCACAGCATCCAACCTCATTAAATGAAACCAATTGAAGATTATTTGATTTAAAAAAACAACTTTACATTCAAAGAGAACGAGAGACATAAAGAGAATTTGAATGAATCATACAAAAAAAAAATTCAGATGAATTTATTTACAGACATAAGTACACATGAACTCAACTCAAAACAGATGATAACGTCGTTAACTTTTCATACAAATTCCATCCCACAAACTATTTTTGAATATGTGATGTAAATTTAACTTAATTCTCAAGATTATATTCTCAAATCATAAAGTATTCGAAACAAAAATTCAATTTGATGATGATGATTAGAGAGAAAAAAAACATATTTGCAAAAAATTTCTTATCAAAAGTAAACCGGAAATTAAGTCATCATAAGGATGTAAAATGTCAATTAAATTTCAGTTGAAATTCAAATTTTCTACACTTAAATAACAGAATTTTACATTCAATGTAATTCCTTGATATTACATTGAATTCTCTTATTATGATTACAAATTACGTGTTCAGTATCAAATAGTTTTTTTTTTTGAATACCAACGAAGAAAAAAATGGAATTTGTAGATATAAGAGCGTATATAATTTATATTCAAGGAGACAATTTTTGTATTAAATTCGTATACCGAGTTTTTTTGTTTGATTATTGTATTTCAGCGTCGTATTTTAGATGGACTTGTGTGTTATCCGGAAATATTTAGTAAATATTGGTGAGGAATTTGTTTACATTCGATATTATTATTGGATATTAATACGTGTTAATATGATATCAGTTTTATTTTTCATCTCCATGTCATGTGCTAAAATGACCAAGAACGAAAGTCATGGAATTAGGAGTGCGTTGTTTTAACGTTTGTAGGTGTTTTCAAAGATGAATTTGAAAATGTAGAGACCCTGAGTCAGGAGCTTAATGGCCTATATGAAATATCGACTTGGAAAGTCCAGCAAAATTGCAGCTTGAAATATTCTCTACAACTTTGCTTCAGGTCACTTTTACCTAGACCTTATTAAATTACTCTCATGCTCTTCAAAAATATTCGAATAATTAGCAGGGGGAGGGGGCACGTAGTATTTACGAGTGACAACAATACTATAATATTTCTCGAAATCGTCGAGGAATTCCGAAATAAACACAAAAGGCCACTCTTATCTAGAGAGTTCAAGGACCCAGTTACCGCAGTGAATCATTTTAACTACACTTACTTGAAATAGAATACCTAGAATAAACCTATCGTAAATCATAAATAGACCAAAATAATTGTAATTCTGAAAAATGTAAATTGATTATACATTAATTCTTGATACCAGAAATAGATAAGACAATAGATTCAAACGATGACATGCAACATGTTTTGATGCATAATTAATAAGCATTACTCCACAATCCTCAAACCATGTTAAATAATTATTATTTATATTTATAGAGATAATAATTGATTATGTAGACAATAAAAAAATTATTATTCATTATTTTTCGAACACGATTTTACGATTTGATATTAAAAATACAATTATTTTGTTCAATAAATTTTTTGAGGAAAATTTTCTTGAACTGCTAATATGCCTGCACTCAGGCCATCAGTCGGACCCATTGTGCATACCCGTTATCATCATCAGAGGACCTTAGCTTTTTTCCTGTCATCCCAAGCAGTCAGTACCTTTATCTAGCCTTTTACTTTAGTTGAATAGCCAGAAAAAGGTATATTTGACATCGTAAAGTTTCATGGCCGAAGAGAGAAGCGAACTGCCAACCTGGAGATTGATTTTTAGGCTCTAGAGCCCAATCGAGAGCCTCTATTCGAGACCAATGGTTGATAGCAAATGCTAATGAGCTCCTCTTCTTATCACAAAAAACTGAACCTCACAAGCAGGATCATCCTTGAGTTATGAATGTTGATTTTAAGTGACGCTGGACAAACCTCCCGTAATAGTTCATTTTTCTTACAAATGCAGCTACGTATCATCAAAAACATTTAAGTACAGATATAATCAGGAAAAATAGGACTTTTAACCATGGTAAACATTGGTAGTATGTATTTTTACTACTCGTTTCCGGTTGAGTGTATTCAAAAGGGAACGTGAACTAATATAACTCAATTTAAGTAGGTATGCAAACTAACTTGATAAAAAAAAAATGTGAAAAATCAAAGTGGGATCGTCCAATGCCTTTTTTTTAAAAAAAAAAAAGAAGAATAGCAAATAGTATCAATATGTTTTTCCTTGTAAAACTTATAATTTTAACACAATGTGTTTAATATGCTGAAATTTAATAGAAAATTCTCATGATAATACATTTTAAACTTTTAAAATTCGTTACAATTATGTCAATTTAATTTAACTTCATGAAGAAAAACATCGTTGAATCAAGTAAATATCATTACATCGCGGTAGTTATTAACAAGGAACATTATAAAATTGTATTGATTTTTTTTTTAAAATAAATATGACACATTATCTAGATTAAAGTAGATGAAGATACATCTTTCTTCATTAATGATGATAAAACTGTATATTTCACACTGTTTATGTTGGTATTACATTAAAATGTGACCTAATTTTTTCGTCTCTTCAATTTTTTTTTTTACTTTTTTTTATGATGATGGTGAACTCGACATTGAACACATGATAAAGAAGAATTTTTATGTGTCTCTTGTGATAAATTGTGTTTGCATGTGTGACATTTATTATAACCAAAAATAAACTAGTTATTATGTTTTTTTCCTATAATAAGGATCTATGCAATGTATTCAGAAAATAATGACTAGTCAAAACAAAAGGGGCACGTCATACACAGAACAAAAATGGGTGTGTATGCATAGAAAAATTATAATCTGCTTTTCATTTTCACTGGAGAAAATTTAAAAACATTTCACTGAAAGGCTGAAAGTAAATCGCTTAGCTTTGTTCTTCGTAATTTTTAATTTAAATTTAACTATTTAAATTATTTTTTTCCTAACACGACCGTGAACTTTAATTGAAATCAATTAAATCTGATTTCTTTTTTTTTCTTTTGATAGGAATTTAATTTGATTCATTTCATTTTATTTCATTCAATTGTCATTTTGTAGGTAATGGGTAGAGGTAATAAAAAATTATTCTGTTAGACAATTGCTTTTCTCATTAAATAATGAATAGAGAACAATATGCGTTTGTCATGTGATTTGTCATATTTAACGTTCTTCCCATCAAATTATTTCATATCAAATAAAAATGAGATCTAATGAAATGTTATAGTTTTTTTCTGTTGATTGATAATTATGTTCATTTCATTAGACAAGGAGACAAAATGAACATGATCTGAAATCACCTTGAACCCAAAAAAAAAAAAACAAATTAAAAGTGACTGAGGTGGGTAAGTCCTCCTATAGTCATAAGCACCTTTAAGAGGGCTGACAGGGTAAAAGCTAAGGCCCTCGGATGAAGATAACGGGTATGCACAATGGGCCCTACTGATGGCCTAAATGCAGGCTTAATAGCCACCCTACAAATCTGATCTGATATAAGGTCCAATGATGGTGGGTTGGCGTATGACATTGGATACTTCGGTACTGATAGTATAGCCCACAAAAAGCCTCACATAAGTGAGTGTGTTATGATGTTCAATGGGACAATGGACTCGTTTGTAGGTCTGAGCTATGATTCTTATCTGTGGGGACCGCTCTGAAAATCTAATGTGAGCTGACTAATGGAGTTAATGCCATTTTTCAATCCTCATTACCTTTATAATGAAAGAAAATATCTTTCTTATTCAGGAAACAATTTGATTGATGAATTTGGTCTCAATTTGAAATCACTAGACGAGAAGCTGCCTCAGCACAGCTCTAACGATCTTTAGGCCGGCTTCAGGTGCTTAACTTTTAGATATGCGCTACGTATACACTCACACAAAATAAAAATTAACCAACGCTAACCTATGTAGTGTACACGAAGCGCATAGCTAAAAGTTAAGCACCTGAAGTCACAGTTAAAATTCGTCGAAGCTCTGAAGAGGGGAAAAATATCAAACCATGTAGTGGCTTTAACTGGCCTAATTCATATTTAAAATAAAAAATCAATCATCAACTGAAAATAATTCTAACTTACACTTATCTGAGCTAAGGCCATTTACATAAGCCATTAAATACTTTATGACATATACCTATAACTATAACAAGCTCTTAAAGTATTTAACGACACATTGTTAAAACACAAGCTATATACTTGAATATTTCCATACGAAAACCCACATTTTGATATCACATGAACGTCACACTAATTAGATTGTGCATAATGCATAATAAAAATATAATTCTTGATTTTTTTTCAGCTTGCTGAACTTTTAACAAACAAAGTATTAAAGTACATAATACCATGAGATATAATGAAAATACATTCACTGTGAAAATAATCGTGTATTGTTGTTCTATTTAATGTGTTATCGTAACATGTATTTTTATTCAGTCATAATGAAATCAAGTTAGAATAGCAATTATTCATGACCTGAGTAACAAAATAACTGTAGCAAGAAGGGAATTTTCAATATTTTTTTCAAGTGAATTTTAATTAAAAAGCATATGTTATGAAATTGTATTATGATAAGCTAACAATCAAGAATTAATTTTAAAAAGTCATATGACGACCATACACCAATTTAACATGCAATAAGAAATAACATTAACAAATAAAGTGCAAGGAACAAATAATTTTGTGCAATTAATGAAAAGTACAACACAAAAATAAAAAAAAAAACACATGTAACTTGAAGAAATGAAATGTAATGAATGGAATTCAAACCTACCCGCCATAATGATGTAAGGAACATTTGACCCATTATTTGAGTTAATTAAGCGATGATTTTAGTTAAAGTTAAGTTTTTTTTATTCAGGAATTCACACTTTTGACAGCATACGTTATGAATTTTTTGAATCACTTTAATGTTTTCAGTTTTTGTTTCAATATTCGATTAAAGTATTAAACTTTTTTTATTAAAGCTATTATATTTATATTTTCAATTCCTCTATGCTTAAATTATTATATTTTGCTTACACGGTGGTTAATTTGCTGTGCTAAAATGGATTGAGATTAAGTTATAATGATTTTTTTTATCGGTTTTATGGTCAATTTTTCATAATCAATTTATTTATCAATATTTTTTGTGTGATAATTTTAACGTTCAATGGAAAAATTCTACTACACTAATTCATCCAATAGAAGAAATCAAAATATTTATCGATAATAATGGCAAATTCCATAATTTTCTTTCTATTAATACACAAATATAATTTATGGAAAATTACATTCTTAGGCATAAATTTGAACTATGATATTTTCATTGCATACTAAAGGAAAGGAAAATTAAGTTCATGTACTTGAATGATTTTCCATATGAAAAACGGTTATCTATGGATGTACTTAGAATTTTACTTTTAAGTGGGAAAATATATAAAATGTGTTTTTCATACAAATATTAAAACATTAAGAGCTTTCCCTTGCCTCCTTCATAATTCCGTCCCTGCCCATATCTATTTTTATAAGTTTTTATGACAGTAGAAAAGTTATATTCTCTTTAGAGCCCTTTCCTTTTTTTGTTTATAGACTCGATAGATACTAGATGAACAATAATTTTGGAAATAGGTCAAAGTCAATATACAAATAACAAAAAAACAATATTCCAATAAATGAAATATTTTCAAATACTGAGCCAAACCAAGGTTCTTTGTTTATTAGATGTAATGTGTTTATGAAATTATTAAGGGGCGTTTTAAGACAATACAAAATACAGTAAATATTACATAAAAATCAATTGTGATTAAGAGTAGGATTATATGAGACCTTGCAGCTATAATGTTGTGGTTCTTCAATAATCATATTAAAACACTTAGAGTGAGTAATGAAATTGAATGAAATGAAGAAATTAAGTCGATTTACAAAGTAATCACATTTCTACACTTCGTTTATGAGTAATTAGTAATTTAAAATGATATACATGTGAAAATTCTTAGTACAGACAAGTCTCCATATAGTGAAAAATAAGCTGTACGTAATGATTCTATATAATGAAAAGTCAATATCTAACTTAATTCAAATTTTTTAGGAGAGTTGAGTCTAAAAAGTATTTCACTGCTATCTATACTCTCAACCCAAAACCAGTGGGGCATCAGTGGAAACACCCTTTCCCTGGTGACTCTGTCAATTTCAAACTATTTTCCTTCCGATTATCTGTCTAGAAGAGGATGTTTCTAATTTTACATTTACAGAGGATATTACGCATCTTGATGATAAAGGTCGTGCTAACTGAAATCACGAATAAGTAAGGCTTCATTTGCTTCTATAGTCTAGTGGTTAAGCTATTAGCTTTCACTACTGGATGTCACGGATTCAATATTCGGAGCAGACAGAAAAGATCAAATCGTGCTGGAATCGTGATTTTTCTCCAGTTTGGATTAGTACAGCATGAAATCATAACGAAAAATTGTAAGATCTTGTGGACCTATGACGTAGAAATTTTACGCACCATTGCAAAGACACTTAACCATTTTAATGGTGAATGTCAAGGATAAGACGTTTCAACAAAAAATTGTACTAAATAGAATTAAGATTCATGTATTGAATTATTGTGGATGATACCAATAAAGTAAAAACATAAAGTATTCTACCGGACTATACGATGATGCTCTGCACCAGCAAGTTGCTGTTTTGGAATTAACTTCGTTGTGGTTGATTGAAAACACTTTTTAATAACCTTGTAGAATTTAACCTAAAGTGAAAGTATGGGGGAGGATTAACCTGAAGATCTGAAGTACAAGGATGCATCTTGAAAGTAAAAGTGCAGACAAAAAATTCTGAAATACAGTTTTTATCCTAGTCTAACACATCTTGTCATAGCTTAAGCGAGGATGGTCCTTAACCGTGACTTTATATAGATAAATTCTTAACTTAGCGTAGCTTAAACCTTCGTATATATTCATACACCTCGTACAAGTTTTAGTAGTTCTAAAAATTTTAGTACTATTAAAACTTGTACGAGGTGTATGCATGTATACGAAGGTTTAAGCTACGCTAAGTTAAGAATTTATCTATAAAAAGTCACGGTAAGAAGAGAGCGGGTCACCTTTAAACAAAAAACTAATGTCCATTTAAAATCAATTTAATAAAGAAATCCGACTCTAATCACACAAATGCAAAATAAACGAAAAACAATTTACGAAATCACTTTGTACATTTAAATGCTTATCATTATCAAAACGAAATTTGTTTAAAAAATACTAAACTTTTCAAATCATTATCATCATTATAATTTTTTGTATAAAATTAACAGAACTACAAAAAAAGACATTAATTTGCACTCAGTACTACATTAAATTCACAACAATAATAATAATAATAATATTTATTATAATACTGATGCATACTAAAACTGATGGTATATAAAATGAAAGAAAATTCATTGAATTGTAACTGACACAATCATCACAAAATAAACAACATACATGAAGCCAAAGGCCATTTACTAAATCCTAATAAATTTTATATAATTCTAGTATATTGTTATTATTATTATTATTGTTACAAAAACTAAACAAAATTTCATGTATATGATATCAAAAGATTTATTTGTGTAAATTCTGGTATTTTATATTATTTCCATGTATTTAAATTATAACAATCATCTGGTTAGATAAATAAAAGAGAAGTTTGAGATATAAATTGCGCGTGATTTGTTTCAAAGTAAAACTGTAGAAATTGTTTTAAATGAATGCTTTATGATATTTTGATGGTTAATTTGAAATAAATATCACACTGTAATGCAATGTAATTTTTGTAAGAAAAGATGAGAAAATGAGAGAAAATCCCTGTTAGTGTTGATTTTAGTTCATAAAATTAAAACTATTCTAATTAATTTATTATTATTATTTTTTTATATCATAAAATTTGATACGTACTTCGTATTCAAGTTTTTTAAACAAATTTAAATCATTATTTTTAACGAATTTTCTAAATGCACTTGTATTTCCATTAAAAGTCGATGACATTTTTTTTCTAGATTTTTTTTTTTAATATTGACCAAGATATATCGTCTAATGATAAAATAATTTCACTGCTATTGTTGTCTTGGTTGATGTACTTTAATTTAAAAAAAAAACACAAAATCATGTATGTTTAAATTTTATTCATACATATGATTTAGATGCACTTAAAAATTTTTCAAACTCAAAACCAAAACTTTCATATGTATAATTTTTTTCTTTCTTAAACATAAGTTTATTCACTTCAAGTAAATTTATATTTTTTTATGTGTTTCACTGAGATGATAATTGTAGGTAATAATTTTATTTTTCATGAAAGTTAATTATTATTTTGTAAAGTAAAGTAGATCAGCATTAATTATGATTTCATGGTGGCATAAAATAAAAAAATTATAAGAATTATATGATAAGAACGCAAAAATTGGATTAAACTTGAATTGTGGTCGACTTTGCGACTTTGATGTAATATTAATTTTTTTTTATTGTTTTTATTTTATTTTAATGATGGACGTTCGTATGTCTTTATATTGAACTTTTTTTTTTAAACATTCATCTTTTAAGTATTCTTGATTTATATACACAGAATAGAACTCTTATAACTTGAATTGGAATTTTTTGCACTTACAATAAATTATCATTTTATTATATACAAAAGAACTGAACACAAGTCATTTTTTGTGCTGCATTAAGCTCTGACAAAGCTGTATTGCATGAAAAATATTAAATTAAGATTCATTTCAACTATAATTACAATATTTACTTTTAAATTAATGTATTTTATTATTCAAGAATCTGACATTAAATAATAATTTTAAACACACACTTTTCAAGATTCCTGATGAGATTCGTGATTGATTGTGAAACACACAAAATGTGTTGTCCAAGTGATGAAATAATAACAATAAAATAATAATAGCAAATAAGATGAGTCGAGATTGTTGTAAAATTATTTCTAGACTTTAGTTTTTTTTTCTTATTTTTAATATTTATTGTAATATAATCTTAGACACATATTATTTTCGAGGCATTCACGTTCGCTTGTGTCTATTAACTACTGAACAAAAATTTCTGTTTGTATGTATTTTGCGCAGAAAAACAAGGCATATACATGAAAGAATATACAAGAAAAATACAAAACAATAAGAGCAAACAGGTTGTACAACTATTGAGCTCGTTAAATTGTGTTCGTTTTGAATGAAAGTTAAATGATGCGTATTAAGATGAGGGGAGATGATTTGTTGAAATGTCGAGGTAAGTTTTTTACGATTTTTTTAGCATTTTTCTCATTTTATAGGTTTTTCAGAAGCATTTTCAGAAGAATTTTTGTTTTAATAAACGCAAAAAAAAAATTTAAACAATTCCATTTAACAAGTCGAACCACATTTAACGAAATGAGTAAACCATACAAAAATTAATAGAAAATTTACTGTGTCAAGAGTACTGTAACGTAGATAATTCTAATATACGATGTAACGGAAAAAATTTGAATAAGCATTAAAAACGTAGATAATTTAATAGACGGTCATTTTGAAGTTAATATACGCTGAAACCGTCTATTAAATTATGTACGTTTTTGAATAAAAAATAAAGAAAAATTCATATATTTTCATTTCTAATCACTAAATGCATTTCTAAATATTAGCATTTTAAATGTTTTGTGCTTATGTACTTATTTCAAAGCAAAAATAGGTTTGTCAATGTATAAATTTTACTCAAATTTCTAATAAATTTTTGAACTTCTATTTTTCGTCAATAAACGCTAAATTTGAATGTTTTTTTCGTCAATATACGGTTTTTCATTTTCTTATTTCGTCAATATACGGAAGGTCATCGTATATTAGATTTATCTACTTTACAGTATACGCTGACCGATTTGGCCTTTGTAAAAGGAATGTGTAAGAAAATTTAAGAAAAGCACAGTTATGTCAGTAAATCCAGAAGAAATGTAAATCCGTAGATTCACCAAGTTAACCAACTACTTCAATAAGAAGAGCTCTTTATGTATGAACTTATTTACCAAAAGAACAAATCATAAGTTAAAAAATAAATTTGAATCATTGCAACATGCAATATCCAACAAACAGGTCAAATAAATTTTTTAACAAACAGGAACTTCACATAATCAGGAAGTAATTTGACAATTCATATTTACGTACAAGATTTTTGACGTTTCCGTATGTGTATCTATACAAAATAAACTGTCTAATTTAATCTGCTTGCCCCGTCTCCCGATTTAATTCATTTGAATTTCTTTTCATTCGTGAACTGAAATTGATATACGGTTAACTCTAATTCAAGTTGAGTAAATTTGGTTGTGTATGCATCGAAATTTAATGTATGAGTAAAAATTCAAATTGTGAATCGAGAAATAAATTCAAGGATTCAAGTTTCTTCAAAAAGCTTCAAAGAATCAAACTGTATCATCAAAATTTCAATTTTCCTTTAAAATCAAATACTTACTGATATGTGAATTTTCTTAAGATACAAATATTTGTAAAATCGTAGAAAATCCTCTCCCATTGATTTTTATTCTCTATTATCACATTTCTCTTTTGACATTCAAGAGAAACTCGTGAGATTTTTTTTCTTATTCATAACAAACTTGAGATTACTTAACGACTTAGATGTAGAATGTAGTTTTGATTTCATTTTTAAATTAACTATAAATAAAATGAAAAGTTTGTTTTGAGTCAGGTTTTTATTCAATTCAAAAAAAAAATTATAACATATTGAATCAATCAATCGCATCACTTTTATGTTGATTTAGTTGGACATTCAAATTCTGTGAGAAAAAAAAACAAATTTTTATTTAATTTCATTTTTTTAACGCCTTTTACTTACTATCTGAAGGTCCCCATCCAATTGGAACGTGATTCTCTTCATTGAATTTAAGTAAAAAGTCAGATAATGGTTTAAAATATTCAAGTAATGCTCCGGCATCCATTTGTCTTTGTCCTGTTAGTACTTCCATTGCATCGGGCCATGGTTTGGATGATCCTAATTTGAGCATTTCCCTGAAAAAATTTACATTAAGTTTAAGAACGAAATTTAAATTGGAGAATGTATCAGGAAACTTACTTGAATGCATTGCCTGCTTCAGCACTCTGATAAACATCACAATTATTTAAAGTCTTTTCTGCATCCCCTGGAACATATTGACCTGATTTTGCACAAACAGCCTTATGAAATTGGAATTGAATGATATAAGAGACAAGATATCTCAAATATTCCACATCAGCTGACACGTGATATTTTGCTGGAGCATCCAAGTCACTTTCTGTCCGTTTAACTGGTGGTTCAATACCCGAATATTTGTGTCTCAATTCCCAGAAGCGACAATTGTATTCTGAGGGTTTAATTTCGTCTCGGAAAATGCCCCATCTGTATTTATCGATGGTGT
This sequence comes from Culicoides sonorensis, assembly GCA_900002565.1. Classification (NCBI taxonomy): domain Eukaryota; kingdom Metazoa; phylum Arthropoda; class Insecta; order Diptera; family Ceratopogonidae; genus Culicoides; species Culicoides sonorensis. The sequence goes on along the minus strand of LN483606.1, from coordinate 101,761 downwards.
ATGCAAATGGAAGGAACACAAATTTAGATAAACCTGATTTGTAATATTGATTCACCAAAGCCTCTTCGTCCGGTTGATAGTCCTTTAATAGTCCGATTTTCTGTAAATGTTTTGGTGTGGAAACACTTAAACTCAAAACATCGCCAACAGCTTCATGGAATCCTGGATTTGCACCCTCACGATAAACGTAGGGTTGATCTTGGTATTGAAGATAATACTGAATGTGTCCAAGTTCGTGATGGACAGTGAAGAATTGATCCATGGTAACACGAGTACATTGTTTTATACGGACATCATTATATTTGTAGAAATCCCAGGCACTTGCATGACAGACAAGATCTCGACCGTCACTTGGTTTTTCCAAGATACTTTTTTGCCAGAAGACTCTGTTCAGTGAAATGAAAATAAAATTTAGTTGAATCTAAAAAATGTAATATTAAAAATAAGACTCACTCAGGTAATTTTGTCATATTCAAGCTTTGGAAGAATTCGTCACCCATTTCAAACATTTTGATTGGAGTGTAACCCTGTTTCTTCATTTCCTCACTGACATCTAGTTGGGGCTTCGATGGATACGGAGCAGTGATGTCCATGATTTCATCCCATGTTTGGCCCCACATATTTCCGAGTAAATGCATTGGAATTGGTCCAGTTGCTTTGACAATTTCATCACCATAATGTTTGCGTAACTTGTAACGGACATAACCATGGAGATGTTCATACAAAGGTCTTAGTTGTGCAATCACTGCATCAACTTGTTGTTCAAAATCTGGTACTTCATATTCATCGAGCCATACTTCAGCTCCTGAGCGGAAACCTTTGAAATGAGTTGAAGTTAGGATTTAAGGGCTTTAATTTATCAAAATATAAGCATACCATTTAGGACAGCAGCTTCCTTATTCAAATCAACATATTTCTGGAAATTTTCTCTCACAGGAGTTCCAGCTTTGTTATACCACTCCAACCAATAATATCTCAATTCCTCTTCATTACGTGACGATGCGAGGGTTTCTGTCAACTCAGGTTCCAATTGCAAATCACACTTTTTCTTGTCTTGGAAGGAACAAATTCTGACCTTGGCATAATTTGATTCCATCACTGAGATAGCATCAAGCATATCCTTATATTTATCTTCTGGCAACAAGGCATAATTCAATTTTGTCAATTTTTTGAATTGGCGTTTCAAATCTTCGTCTTTGAATGACTTGTATGGATATTGTTTCAATTTGATTGCGGTTTCCTTTCAAATAGAAAATTATATAATTTTTATAAGAAAAAGATGAAAACAAACTAAGCGATTATTTTTATTTTTTAATAGAACGATCATTGACATTGAAATGAGATAAAATTATGCAAATTTTTATTATTTAACGACAGATCGATAAAATAAATTTGAAGTTATGAGTTCAAAAAACTTTTTATGGGATTGAATGATTTGATTACCTTTAAGAACTTGGCTTGATCTTCAGACATTTTGTTTCTAACCTCCAGATTGTGATCCGTGATATTGGAAGCGTATGCCCATGAAGCTTCTGTCAATTTATTTTGACGGTCATTCAGCTCTTCATTCAGGGCTTTCATGTATTCCGAAGCTTCCAATTCTAACTGTTCAATTGACTTTTCATCACTTGACACCAATGATATCAGAAGAGATAAAGCAAAAATACCAAAAATTGCCCTCATGATTCCTGGGACTTTTTTTGACCCACCTGTTTGAATGCAAATTCATAAAATTATTTTTGCTTTATAAATTTCAATAATTTCAAGTATTTTTTTCTATTCTAATCATAATTTTTTAATGTTACCTTCAATTTAAAATATTGTTAAGATTCTAAAATATTCACTTTATTACAACATAAAAAAAAATATTATTTTATTAAAAAATGAAGGTATTGACAGTAGAACGATTCACACAATACTGAGAAGATATTGAAATGAAGCTACTTTATTTATATGCAAGACCGGTCTCGTCTCTACGTATCGATGACTTTGACCATGTTTCGTTTGTGTTTTTTTATTTTGTCATAAAAACATTAAATTTAATTAAAATAAGAAACAAAACAGAAAAAATTCAAATTAAAATAAAACGATTCTTTATCATTGAAATTTGGATCTAAAATCATAAAAGAAAGAATTGTAATTAAAAATGAGTTAAATGAGAGATTTTTTTGGGCATTTGAGATTGATTCTTGTTTGGCACATTGAAAAAATTGTTACAAGTTCATGTTACGAGCGTGATATGCGGTCAATAGACGTTTTATTTGATTATCACTCGTTTATTTTTCTTGTTTTGACTACTTATTAAGAATTAGCTACAAAAATGCTTGTGGTTTACATATAAAATGGAAATTTAATCTAATTACATTTAAAGCTTAGACCTAAAAAAGTTGTATTTTGTTCAACTTAAGAATTTCAATCAAATTGTTTCAGTTTTCAGAACTTCTCAAAATGGACCTTGGTCATTCCTTGGCCTTTCAGGACTGGGCACCGACTTGTACGTGTGTATGGATGGTCTGTAGAGCTATACGATGGTATTTCCTCGTCTTGCAATTTAAATTCATAAATCAAAGTACTTTCTGAATCAGATGAGATAAATCTGATTAGATTAACGTCATATCTGGTACATTAAATTATTATTTGAAAGGAAATCCATTAAAAATTTTTATGGTAATCATCTTATTTTTGATTTATTGGTAGAAAATTTAATTTCCTCTTTAAACAAATGTATTAGAACGCACAATTCTCTTAATTTTAAAATGTACTTCACGCATATGACGTTTCATCAATAATTTATTAGAAAAATCACTGCGACACGATGTACATCGCACCCTCTTCCTCTTATCTTGGTGCGTTTCCTTATGATTTTCCAAACCGTGACTACTTAACAATATCTTATTACAAATTTCACAGATGTACTTTTCCCTGTATTCCATTGGGAGATGCGTTTTCAAATGTATTTCATAGGATTTTACCGTTGCATAAGCTCGACCACAAAAACATGCATGTTTTGCTTCTGATGGCTTGTGATTACGGATTTCGTGAATTAGGCAATTGTATCTTTGGGTGAATCCTTTATTGCAATCCGAGCAAAAAAATTTAAATATTTTTTTCCGTTGCGCTTTTAACAGATGCATATTTTTGATGTGAGCTTTAAGAGCGGCTTTTGTAACAAACATTTTTCTGCACATATCACATTCAAAGTCATAGTCCTTCAGATGACGACGAAGATGAATTTCAATAGCCGATTTTTGTTTGAATGTTCGGCCACACGTGTCACATGTGAATTGTCTGAAAAAAACCGTTAAATTTTTGGAAATTAATTTAAATTTAATTAAGATGATTACGAAACTTACTGATTGGAGTGTGATATCTTTATATGTCGATTCAAGCAATATTTTCTCTCATATCTCTTAGGACAATGTGGACATTCAAATGTATTGTTATTATTATAATTTTTTTTGTGAATATTTCTTTTGATATGTCTTTCCAATCGAAAGGCATCTATAAATTTTTTTGAACATTCAGGGCACTTATGTTCAATTTTCTTTGAATTTCCATTTTCGTTATCCTTGATTTCGTGAATTTTGTGACCACTTTTCATTTTTCACACCTCACGTGACTCTTTTTACCGTTAAATTTTTGATTATGGTTTAAAATTTTTATTTTTTTTTTCTTTTATGAAAAGCAACCGTCTTCAATGAAATCAGTGTGATGAATGGCATAATTCTCTTGTTTGTTCTTTCACCACTAATGGACAATAAATCATCGAGGATTATTTTTTAATGGAAAATAAAAAAAATAGGGAATCAAGAGTTAGAGATTCAATTAGATTCCCTTGAGACTTCCTTCCTGTACTTCCTTTAAAAAACTCTCTAATTCGATTGCAATATGTTCTAAATGAGAATTGTGATGATTAAATGTGAACTGGGATTAAAATTTGAATTAAGGATTGTATGCAATTTTGAAAGATGTTTCCTTGAAATTTTTTTAAGTGAATTTCTATCGATTTTGAAAAAATGGAGTAAGGCTGTTCGTCTGCCTGAATCAATTTCAAAATGGCTGACAAATGTTTTCCTGCCTAATCAAACATGAGACTGGAAATATTTTTACTAAAATGAAAGTCAATTGAATAAATTTTAAATTTTCTTATGAACACAATTTTATGTAAATAAACAAAACAGAAACAAAACAAATTATTAAAAAAAAAAATAATTTTTAAATTTTACAATGAAATTAATGAAATAAAGTTTCCATTAAAATGTCTGACAGCATTGTTCAGAAGCGGCAAATTTTATCCTGTGCTAAATGTGGTCACGTTTACATCTCACCGTCTCAATTAAAGATTCACTTGGAAACTGATTGTGGAAAAGTTAAGAAATTTGTTTGTTTTTGTGGTAAAAAGTATTTGACTGAAGGCAGTTTGAATCAACATTCTTTGTCTCATAATAGTCAGAAAAAGTTTCTCTGTGACTTTTGTGGAAAAAGTTTTTTGAGTAAAGTAAGATCAAGTTTTAAATGAAAAAAATTACAATTTCGAATGACAATTTTAAATTTTTTTAGGGTCAATTAACAATTCACGAGAGATGTCACACAAATGATAAACCTTTTGGATGTGGGATTTGTTCCAAGAAATTCGCGTATCGTGAATCGCTCATCACCCACGCATCGGTTCACAGTGGTGTGAAGCCCTATGAATGTGCATGTTGTAAAAAGACATTTTCATGCATAGGAAATTTACTGAAACATCGGAAGACAAGACCAGACACTTGTGGATCACCAGAATTTGCGGAAGTGAAGAAAATCGCACCACGACCAATGACCAAAAATTTGTGTATTCCAATTATCATCGAAAAGAAGGGAAAACAAGTAAAATCAAGAAGACCGAAACGTGGTATTAATTTGAAGCAGGAAAAAACTGTTATCAAAAATGAAATTACAAATAATTTAGACACAAATTTCATGGAAATCGATATAAAAAATGAGTGTGATGATGACAACGAAACTGAAATAGAGTTTTTCGTTGGTTCGGAATATCAAGACGATTCAAAGGATCAAATAATCATAGTGAAAGACAGCAGTTTTTTAATGTCACCTGTTATCATTGAGTCAGACAATTACTCACTAATACAAAAATCTAATAGTACAAACCTAATTTCTCGGAATTCACTTGAGGAAAATTTCAATTCATACGTTAAAATTGAAAACAATACCTTAAGTTGCCGCATGTGTCCAAGGATCTATAAAAGTATTAATGTTTTTCTGAAACATTTGGAAAAAGAGCATCAAGTTGTAGTTGAATGTAAGGAAGAATTCGTAAAAAAATGTCAAAATACAATGAAATCAGTCCCTAACCTGGAAGTTATTAAAAAAGAAAATAGCAAAATGTACAAGTGCTCTAAATGTGATCGCAAATTTTCATCGAAAACCGTTATTTTGGATCATGAGCGTTCAAATTGTGGTAAAACTCCTCTCTATGATTGTAAGGTTTGTAATAAGCGATATCATTCAGCTGGAAGTTTAAAAACACATATGACAATTCATACGGGAGAGCTGAATCACATTTGTCCATTTTGTGGGAAGACATTTCGAACTGCGGGTCAGGTGAAAATTCATTCCAGGAAGCATACAAAAGATCAACCGTATCAATGTGAGACATGTACAAAGAGATTTGCGTATCGTGAATCGCTCATAGTGCACTTGTCAATTCATACGGGGATCAAGAGATTTATGTGTGGATGTGGAAAGAAATTCTCTTGCATCAGTAATTTGAAAGCCCATCGAAAGAGTCGTGAAAGCACGTGTGGGAAATTACCGTTAGATACTAAACCAATCACGACCACGAAGAGCTAACACAGAATGAAATACAATTTTTACAGTTCTTAGATATAAAGACGTGATATATAATTTATTTCTATTCATTTAAAAATTGTTTCAGTGCTCTATTTTATTCTTAAATTAATTTAGTTAAACATTTGACACTTTTAATAAAAATATTGAACTAAAATCACACACTTAAATTTAAAAAAAACATTTTTGAACATTTCGTGATGTCAAGCAACTTATTTTAAGTAGTTCCTACTACAAATTTTACACTCGAAGTGGATTCATTTGCACGACACCTTGATTACTGCACACATTCTTACTGATTTGGGCCATTTTGACATAATTCTGAACGAACATCGGACTGTTTATTTTTCGTAAGTTGGTTTGGACACGGTCTGAGGCCTAAAATTATAGAAAAAAAAAGATAAAATTAATTGAAATTTTGTTAAAAATAAAATTTAGTACTTACTTCAACACACCACGCCTCTGTCATTGTCCGTTCATGCTCTGCCGAGTCTAAGCCTAATTTAATTGTATTGTTTGCACGTGAGAGACAACTGGCCATTGCATAGATGTCAATTGCGCTGTCAGCCAATAATTTCAATAAGAATTGTTCGTCAACAATATTTTTTCCATATTTAATTAGCAATGATTCGACTGTTCGTCCGAAGTTTGTGATACTTTCGGCACATAATTTGGAAGCATCGGCTAATTTTGGATCAACTAGCCCGGTCATGTCCAGACCACCTCCAATTCCGACAGTTCTCAATGCACGTTTCGATGATTCTTTCATGATTAATCCCAAATTAGCTGTTGGATTTTTGAATGCACGTTGCAACTCTTTCAAATGCGATCCAGCATATTGAATGCCAGTGAGGGCAACTAAAAGTCTCAAAATGTCATTTGTTCCTTCAAATATTCTGAAAATACGTAAATCACGCATTACTCTTTCCAATCCACAGTCTTTCATGAATCCCATTCCACCAAGAATTTGAATGGCTTCATCGCAAACAAACCATGCTGATTCCGAAGCAAATACCTTTGAAATAGCCGCTTCAAGATGGAAGTCTTGACTTCCCAAATCCATGTTTGCAGCAATCATGTAGGCCATGCTCTGTGTAGCAAATTGATGCATTGCCATTCTTGCAAGTTTTTCCTGGATCGCACCGAAATTTTCAATCTTCTTGCCAAATTGTGTTCTCTGAGTTGCATGTTCAGCTGCCTTTTGAATGCATGCTTTCATAGTTCCAGATAACGTGGAGCCCATTCCAAATCGACCATTGTTCAAGATTTGCATGGCAACTTTAAATCCATTTCCAACGCCGCCCAATACATTTTCAGCAGGAATTTTTACATCTTCGAAATAAACCTCGGCTGTGTTACTGCATTTGATTCCCATTTTGTTTTCTGGTGGACCGCTTGATACACCACCAAATCCACGTTCAACGATAAAAGCAGTAATTTTATCTTTTTTCTGTCCTGTTTTTGGATCCTCGACTTCAGTTTGAGCGAATACTGTGAAAATGTTGGCAATGCCTCCGTTACTTATCCAAATTTTGCTTCCATTTAAAATCCAGTGCTTTCCGTCTGGAGAAAGGACGGCACGTGATCTCACTGAAGCAGCATCACTTCCAGATGAAGGTTCGGTAAGGGCAAAGGCTGCATAAACTTTTTCTGTCGACACTTGAGGTAAATATTTTTCTTTTTGCTCCTTTGTGCCGAATAATAAAATGCCCTAAAATAAATAAAATTAAAGTTTAAAGATCATATTATGTAAATATTTCACATAGGAAATATACTGCGATGAGTGATAAGAATTTTTTATGTGATAAGATTTGATTACAAAAAAAATTAAAAAAAAAACACACGCGTACCTTAAATCCAATTGATTGATGTGCCCCTAAACAAATTCCAACTCCAAGGTCATTTGCACCCAAAATTTCAGTCAATCTAGCGTATTGTGTGTTATTACAACCGAGACCACCGTAATCAGCTGGAACTTGTAAGGCAAAAGCGCCTAATTCCCACAATCCATCTAAGGTTTTTTGATCGATATTTGCAGTTGCATCATTTTTAACTGGATCATTAACTTCTTCAAAGAACTTGTTGACTGGATCGACAAAAGCACCAACATATTCAATTTGTTCCGCATCCAATGCAAGTGGATACGGGAAAAGTTGGGCTGTCTGAAGTTCACCACGAAATATGTTCGTTACAAATGAGAGATTTTCACGTTTTTCTGTCGATTCCTTTGGAGATGACTGTTGTTGAGGTTTTGTTGCTGTCGCAGTACTTGCCAAAAATCTAAAAACAAACGAGACGTATTTTTATTAATAAAATATTTTGTTGTTTGTAAACAAGAATTGCAAATGATTTTATTCAATCATGATTTTGATTAAAAATACGGAAATGAAAAATTTTCAGTGCGATCTTTGTCCTCTTAAATTAAATTGAGTTTCAAGGTAACTTTCTAATTTAATTTTCAATTTTCTGTCAATCCCCTAGATTCAAAAAATATTCTCATTGAAACCTTAAAGGAGAACCGTATAGCTCTATAGATTCCATACACGTGTAAGCGCCGAGTCCTGAGAGGCCATAAAACACCTTTCTTATTTTTCTGTTAATGTGACGTCATCACTTTGCATTATTTACCATGTAACAAAGAGTAAATAAACAGGTTTAATTTTTTATTATTCTGCCAATCACATTCTACACGATGCAAAAATAAATAATTGAATCAGACCAAAACAATAACAAATACGATTATGTACTTTCAAGCGGGTACAAAGTCCAAAGTTTCAATGGCACACATTACACATTTTTTTTGAAATCTTTTTCCTTGATATTCAGATGAAATGAAATTAAACCTATTTTTTTTTTTATTTTTTTACCTCTTTGTTTCCAAATTTTTTGCGTTTCTTGCATTACGAAGAACTAATTGTGTTGCACGAAACATTTTTCTTATACTAAAATTCGTTAAATTGTGATTATTATTTCAAAATAAATTAATTTTTCTTCTTGTTAATATTTTTTACGTCTTATTACTTGAATGGACCTGAAGATACTAAGAAATTTGATGAAATGGATGAATGAATGTAAAGTGTGTGTGTGTGTGATGTCTGGGAAAATGAACTTCAATTGTCAAATTGGCTAAGCCAAGTTAAATTGTTGTTCCGATTTTTTTTTGCATTGAAACTCCTTGATATCGTAAAATTAATTTTAAATCACAGATTTTGTTTGAATATGATTCCAATTGAATAAAATTCGTTCAAATAAAATTCAATCAATTTGAAAATTAAATTAAATTTAAAATAGTTTTTGAATTGCAATGGCCTAATCAGCTGATAATTTGATTTCAATTCGATTTCAAGAAAAAAAGATGGCTTGCATGAAATCTATCAATATTTTGCAGCAGCTCAAGAACTGCCATTTAAGTTCACGCCTCATTGCGACAAGTTCACGAGTTTTATGCAAAAATCAAGATATCACACACACTGGTCAGGTAATTAACCGATTTCATCTTCAATATTGATATTTTATAGAAGTTAGTGATTACGCAAGTGATTTGTTTTGATTTCATATTTCGTTGGCAGATCTTTCCACCGGATGATTATCGTAATGCAAGATTCCAAAATGCCGCTCGCATTGTAAATCCAAATTGGGGCATCAAATTGATCGAAGAGACACCAATCATTGAATGTACAGACCGAGTTGTTTCTTGTAATGGTGGTGGCGGTCCACTTGGACATCCAAAAGTTTACATTAATTTGGTAAAATTGGAATTTATTGCAAAAAAAGCATAAAATTAACTTGAAATTAATGTTTTAGGACAAACCAGGCGCCCACTCTTGCGGATATTGTGGATTGAGGTTCCAAAAGAAGGATCATCATCATTAAATTGCGCGTCATCAAATTCAATGTGTTATGAAAGTTGTAAATTAGAATAAACTCAGAGAAAAGTACCTTTTGATGAAATTCAATGAAAATTAGTGTTAAAATTCAAAATTAAGAGGAAAAATTCGACTCAAGGTTATTTGGAGTCATTGACCTTGAAAATTACCGTTTTTTAACAGAGACGGATTTAAAAATGTTCTTTTTGGGAAAGGAGAACCATCAAACCCTCCGTCTTCGGTTTCCTTTGAAAAAAGTACGAAAATCATATTTAGATTTGAAATCTTTTCTTTATTTTTTCTTTAAGTATTTAGCTTGAAATGTTCCTAAATAATTTTTTTCTAAAGCTCAATGTTGATTTTTTCGTCTCATCAAAACTATGTTTCAATCCTTAGGCATATTAAATGATAATTCAGCCTTAAAATAAATTCCTTGGCATTGTGTATCCATCCTTATTCAAGTACATTGTTCTATCAATTTCAACTATTGGATCTTCATTACTCTCATGTGGGTCTTTTTTAAGCGTGTTCATGCCAGGTGGAAATAAAGAATTTCCTTTATCATCACTATAAGTCGTAATTTTCTGGACATTTCCATTCTCAGATCGAATTATAGTTGTTTTGACTTCACCATTTGAGTCTCTGACAGTTCTTTTAGTTTCATAACTTCCATCTGGTTTGCGAATTGTCTGTGAAATGATACTTTGTCCAAAGACACGAGGAGAATTTCCATCAAATATTCCATGTTGAGGTGGCACAACTTGATGGGCATTCGGACGTCGAATCGGGGTTGAGCGAGGCCGAGCAGGAACTGGAGGATCAACTTGAACTGTTCCATGAATATAATCCATAATTTGTTGTTCTTCAGTTCGTTTTTCTTTTGTGTTTGCCTTCACTGATGTAATCTGTGATTTTTCTGGTGCAATTCTATCCAACAAAGTCTTCAACTGTTCACTATAAGCCTTATCATCCAAATCTGTGTCTGTAGCACGCTGTTGTGCACTATGAAAATCCTCAATATGCTTTTTAATTCCAGGCTTCAATTTAAAAAGTTCTTCATTGAAATTATCGAAATTTTTCATCCCATTCTTATTATCCTCCTCTAACATCCTAATCATCTCCTCCATCTGCTCCTCGAAATGCTTTTGCATTTCTCCTGGATTCGTGAACACGCGAAAACCGAAAGTTTTGTTATCAAAGTTATCGAAATCCTCGAACCAGGCTGATGGTTTTCCAGTGTGTCCTGGCTCATTTTCTTTTGTAAATGGTGATTTACTGTAAAAAAATTGAACAAAAAAATTAATTGTTTACATGACCTTGATATATTTTTGTTGACATGCATTACAATAAAAGTAAAAAATTATTTATGTAATTTAATTTAATTCTATGGTGACGACTTACTTTTTATTATCTGTCTGGCTACTTTGTCTACTTGTTTCGGTATCTTTCTCATCTAAGCCTAATATTTTCTTGAAGAGGTCCATTTTCTGGTCCTTTAAAAATCAGTTATTTAATATGATTGTGTATTTTATTAGATCAATTATCTTTTTTTCTACAAGGATACAAATTTATTTATTTTCTTCTTCTAGAACTTTTGACACAATAAAATTTTGATGCAAGAAATGAACAATTGTGACGAAATTACTCAGCCCTGACTTTCAAATTGATGTTAAAAATTTGAACGTTATAAAATTGAACGATGAAGTGCAAAAAATAAAAGGCCAGTCGTCTCCACATGATATTGGTTTAATTTAAATGAAGTTTGGTGGTCATGTGAAAAAAGTGAAGAAAAAGTTTTGTTCCTGTCAAATGTTTTTTTTTTTTATACTAGTTTTGAGTAAGTCAAAGAATCTTTAAATTATTGAATGAAAATTACTGAATATTTTATGGAAAAGAAAGAAAGGAAATGATTGGATTATATGCTTGTTATTAAAGATGAACGTGTTTTCTTATATAATAGTGATGAAAAATAACATCACTCAAGTGAAACTTTTCAAAACCTCTGAAAAGTTTATTAACGTGAAAAATAATATTTTGCATTCTTATGATAATAATAATGAGAATTGCAGTAGAATAACAAAAGTATTTTTAGATGAAACTAAACTTTAATTTTTATTTTAACAAGATTATTTGATCAATTTGGCAGTACCTGTTTTTTTCTTTTCAAGTAAATTTCTGTCAGGATATTGGCATCACATGAAAAGGCATCATGCGTTTTTATAAATACATGTGATTTGACAATTTCTACTTAAAGAAACATAGATTCTCATCTTTAAATCTGACAAAATTTCACTTATGGAAAATACCGTATTTAAATTTTCTACGATCTAAAGAAAGGTCAAATGAAATTAAGGCTTTGCTTTAAACAAAAATCTTTTTTCGTTCGGCCATATCTACTTTTTGATTTTATTTCTAATTCTAATGCTTCGATAAAAAAAAAATCAAAGAAAAATTGTTAAACATAATTTCAGTTTTGAGAAATTTTTTTAAGGTCTGTTGTGTTTATTTTTTCAAGCATATTACTCATCGTATCAATAGAATCATATGGATCATCTCGCGATCTACAATTTTGGAAATCTATGTAACATCATTTTTCATCAACAAAGCTTTCAGTGTATTATTTTGATTGTACCCTTCAAGGCTTCGTTTAACTTTGTGGTCAAATCACGATGGTCGATTCACGTAACTAGGTTTTTGTTCAGTTGCAATTGTTCATAAATTACCAGAGTTGAATGATCTTTTTGAAGAGTATTCCTCAAATCAGCTCTCTCAAGCTTGCTTCTATCTAAGTTATTCTTACATAATTGATTCCATGACAGTGTTGAGTAAAATCTCTGAATATGTTGTTTTACCCTTTTTGAATTTGGTATAAATACCGACGAAGGTACAACTTTTGTCAACTTTATCAAAGTTAGCCAATGATCTTAAGCAAGCAACATCTTTTCAATATCTCAAGCTCATACTCCTTACAAATTTCAATATCCTGAAACCAATGATATAAAAAATCAGTTCTTATAAGTGATGATAAAAGTTATGTCAGACGTCTTAAAACTGCATCGAGGTAGAGAATATGAGTTTTTGCATCCAGCAAGAATTACAGATCGAGCAACAGATCTACCAACTGTTCCGCTGGATATTTTGGAAAACTTCTTACACACAACTTAGATTGTGCACGGCGTAGACGCCAATTCTTCTTGGAACTTCATTGTGTTCACATACGTTAAGAAACTCTTTGCATAAAGATGTTTTTAATCCAGTATTCATTAAGAGCTTAATGATCGCTCCAATTGCAACGTCCATATCAGGTAAAGAGATTTTTCTTTCAGTTCTGCTTTTTTGCTCCACATCTACTAATACTTAAAGACATTTGTAATCAAATACTTCACAACAGTGAACGGTACTAAGAAGCTCAAATTGAAATTTATATAATGCAACGCCTTAAAAACTCATGGGAGGTCAATTTATTATTCATGGAAATTTCAATACAGTATACAAAAATCATTTGTATCACATTTAAATTGAAATTCAGCTAAAATTCACTCTCCTTTGAATTTTCTGCAATTCCAATCCTTTCAGTGAAAAAACAATCATTGGAAAATTTATTTATCTATAAAAATACTTAATAAGCAAATTACTCATTTAAAATAAATCACCAAATCAGTCAAATAGTCAACTTTCTCAATCATTATCATATCAATGATAAGGAAAGAGCACTTGAAACAAAATACCGATTTTTATCACTAGATAAGTAAAATGTACACAATTTATTTTCACATAATCTATACAATCGTCAATTATATGATAATCGTGTAAAGTGTCATTACCGATAAGCATTTATAATCCATTGGTTAAATATTTTACATGCAATCAAAACTGTTACACATGTAATAAAATTATGAGATTTTCCGGAAAAACTTTCTATTAATAGAATTTGAAATTTCAAATAATCTCACCTAAGGTCCTTTTAAAGTGATTTCTTGGATTAGTCATCACTTGGAATGTATTTAAAAGGAAAATAAAATTCCATTTAAATAGTAATTTTATCTTCGATTTAAACATCAATAAAAAGCCAAGTTCACCCACTTATGATAAGTTAAATACTTTTAGCAATAATATTTATTATCATTCATTATTGTACTAATAAACAAATTTTTTTCCTATCGTCTAACTTTGGTCTGATAAAATCTATAAAAGACCGTGCTAAAAGTGAGCATGCTTTCATTTTAGCATTAATTGTTCTTCAGTTAAACGTACTTTTAAATTTTACTCTTAATTTATCAAATAATTAATTTTAAAATTAGGTCAATGATGACAACTAAACTATATAGAACGATCTTGTTATTTTTATTATCAGTATCATTTCATGGAATTGTGATAAGTAATCAATTAAAGAGGCATTACTATAAAAGTGAGCCTAGAATAGTTGGGGGATTTCCAGCCAATAGAAATCAAACAACATTCGTTGCATCACTTAGACTTGCAATTGAAGAGGATTTCTTTGAATTTGGGGCAGGACACAAATGTGGCGCCTCACTTATAACAGAAAATATTTTGATAACAGCAGCTCACTGTCTATTTGTGTATTATAATGGACCGTTTGAGTATGAATTTCAATACTAAGAAAAATAAAATAAAAATTAATTTCATATTTTCTTCAGCAAAGAATTACGAGACCCATGTGAATGGACCGTGGTTTTGGGTGCATACAATAGATATACAAAAGAGGAAACTACCGTTGTCCGATCAATTCAAGGCATAACGGCTCATGTCGATTACGATGATTACACATTTGAAAATGATATTGCGTTACTTTTCTTAAATGAATCTGTCCCGCTGAGTCTTGGTATCATTGAAACAGTTTTCTTGAATGAACAAGCAGTTGAATTGAATGCGTCGTGTCAAGCAAATGGATGGGGTCGAGTTGAATATGTAAATATTAAGATGAGATTTTTGTTAAGGTGATTAATTTTAATATTTAAATTTAATTAGGGTGGAATATTAGCAGATGATTTACAGTCAGTTAACATATCAGTGATAGACATTGAAATCTGTAACAGTACAGACAGCTATGGAGGCGAGTTATTTGATGGAATGTTATGTGTTATGTGTTATGTGGAGATTTAGAAGGAGGAAAGGATAGTTGTCAAGGTAATTTCAATGACCATGATATTTTGAATTTCATCTTATTTTAATTTATAGGAGATTCTGGTGGTCCTTTAATTTGCGATGGAGTCCTAGCTGGAGTTGTTTCATTTGGACACCAATGTGCGGTAGCAAATTTCCCTGGAATATACACCGATGTCAATTTCTTTAGTGACTGGATTCAGAATTCAATCAATGATGGACCAGAAGTGACAGGTGATTGTGAAATCTTTATTGAACCGAGTACTGAAAGTCCGATATCACCTTCAACAAGTCCGCCGTCGGAAGTTCCAACCTCAACTTCATCAGAAAATCCCATTTCAACCGAAGAAATTCAAACGACAACACCTGATGATGATGAAAATAGCTCAATAAATATAAGATATAGTTTTATGTTGATCATAACTCTAGTGTTTGGTCTCAGTTTAGTTTAAATAAGCTTTAAATGGTTTTATATAAAAATAAAATGGGAACATTCCACTTTAATACACCGTTAAATTGAATGATTATCTTCCTTTTTTCTCATCCACACACAGATTTCCATTGAATATTATCAAATCAGAAAACAAGAGTCATTTTTTTATGGTGGATAATTGTTTTTTTCCTTTAACTTCATTATCAAGAGTGGTAAATCACTCAAGTAGAGATGATGACTTTTAAAAATGAAAAGACAATCAAGGATTAAGTGATTTTTTTGTTATTCTTTCTTATTTCCACACAAAAAATGAAAGTAACTCAATCAGAATATAATTTAATCATCAAAATAGCCACTTCATTTTGATTTTCTTTTTTTTTTAACGGGAAATAATCTAATTGATTAAATTCAATAAAAAAACATACAAATAAATAATAAAGTAATCATTAACGATTGAATTAAGCGCATTTTCATTATTTTATTTAAACATTCACTCACATTGTTTTCCTTCTTCGTACAAGATTTTTGTACGTATTGCTATGATTATATACGACAATTTCAACCAGCTCTCTTGTAAAATGTTTGTATGAAACTCAAAATTTTCATTGAAAAGAAAAGTATTCACTTTTGCACAAAGAACAAATCCTAGAAGAAAATTTTTTGTTAATGATTTAATATCACAAAGCGACTAGCTCAGCAGGTAAAAGTTTGACAATCCATATTTACGTACAAAAATTTTTACATTTCCCGTATGTGTATCTATGAAAAATGAGTTGTCAAATTTAATTTGCTTGTCCTCTGGGTTTAACAGACAGACCAATGGGCAAATCATCGCATTTATTTAAAAATTAACATGAAATGACCTACAACGACCAATTTTGATATTAAAAAATAAATTTCATAACGAATTTAATCTTTCAATTACGAAAAATTCATGACTTTTAATCACATTTTATACTTCAGTTCCCATTTTGATAGCTGACCAACTGGAAAATTAAGAGCAACTTAAGTTAAAATCTTATCATCGTTTTAAACAATTCACCAGACGACAAACGCTGTCGTTATATTGACTAGATTTCATTTTCATTGTATTATTTTAAATTATAACAATTGAATTGTCCTTTTTCATTGAAATCTTCCTTTATAATTCTTTTGAATTTACCATCAAATTTATCCTTTTTTAAAAAATGAATGAAATTGAATCAATTGAAATTCATTATAAATAAAAATATTTGCTATCCAATTTTTTAATTTTAAATAAAATTTATACATATCAAAGTCAATTTTTTTTTTTGACAAGAGTCCAGGCTTATTTCTATTCATCACACCCTTTCATTGTAACCCTTTATTCAAACACATTTGAACGAATGATCATTGTAATGTTTATTGTTCAAAGTGGAGAGAGGCCTGAAACAATTAAATTGATATCAACAATAAAATGTGAGCAATATCTTTATGTGTGTGATGTCATGTGTGTAATATAAATAATTGAAGTAATGAGTATGTGTGTGTGATGGTATTTGATTTTGTTCTCTTCTCTATAAATAAATATCGTTTTATGTTTTGATGGAAAATAATCGGATATGTCAAGTAGACATGTCTAGACATTTGATGTTACTTTTTTACTTTACTTTCTCTATTATTAGTAGAAAAAAAAATCTATTAATGAAAGCAAGGTAATTTCACCATTAAAAGGACCTCAGTATTGATTTAAATTCATTAGAATCATAATCATTTACATGACATATTACAACTTTCGTGCATTGAAGAACAAACATTCGTCTTTTTCATTCAATTTCAATTTAATTCGTACATTGAATTGACTTGAAAAGGATGGAATGACTTCGTTTCATTTAAAATAGTGTATATTTCAATGTATATCATCATAATACCTATAATTTTCAGAGTGTTGAGCTATCTTTAGTGATACATTTCATAGTTAAAGCATCCTTTAAATCCTTCTGATTATGTATTCAAAAAGCGTTTTGAATATATTTTTTTATGTATTTTCAACAGTTATTTTGTGTTATAAGTGTATGAACTTAATACTAGAGTAAAAGTGGATGAATGAAGTAAATAACAACCTTTTTTTTTTGAATGCTTTTGATAAGCAAATTTGTATGGTTTGTTAAGTGAGTTTCATTGAAAATAAAGGTGTGATCCGTTTCAACATTTAAATAAGCTCAACATGAAACACATTTGGCTTTAATTTGAGGAAAAGTTTTTTTTTAGTGAATGTTTGATTTTTTTGTTTATAATCCAAAAAATTATATCTGCCAGAGTTATAAAATTATTATGATTATTACATAACATATCACATAAAAGACATTTTTCAATCAAAAATATCAAGGAAAATTTGATTTCACTTATATATGAGTACATATCACTAACATTCACTACGAAGCAGAAATCTGCTATAAGAGCCAAGAAAATGCACATCAAATAAATAACAAACAACAAAAAAAGCAATGATTCAATTTTACCACAACCACACTCAACTCAGTAAAAAATTTCCCATATATAACTTATAAATTGGAAGCATTTCATAACTAAGTTTGATGTTTGATGAGATTGTTTGCGTTGTGATGATGATGATGTTGTTGTTGCCTATTTTATTTTCTACATTCCTCTTCTTTTTTTTATTGTATTGTAATGTTATGTTATATAAAATAAATAAAATATATTTGAAAGCACTTTACTTCAGGCACAATACTTTATTAGGATGTATGTAGAAAATTGTGGTAAATTGGTTATTATTTAGAAAGAAAGTTAAATAATGTAATATAGTGGAGTGTGTATGTGAGTCTTGTTATAAAACATCATTCAATTGTATTTCAGTTATGAACAATAAAATTAAGTTTATGGAAAATTGAAAAAAAAGAAAATAAAATAAATAGAAAATTGATGAGCAATTTCTTGAGAAATTTTATTATGATATGGGATTTGAAAATGAAGTATTTTTAACTAGTAGCGATAGTGTGAATAGTGATGTCTAATAATGGGTTTAATTGAACCGGATTGTTTGTTTGATTGATGTTTCATTAAGTTGACTAATTTTTACTTGAATTTTTTTGAGCTCGAGGAAATTAATTTTGTCATTTTAGATCTTGTATACTGCACAGATCAAATAATCTGCAGCTATCGCTTTGGTTGAGAATAGTCTCGGGCTGAAAACATATTGGACTTCTTAACAATTGCACCAGGAATTTCAATTCGACCCACAGCTTAGCAATTTCAAAAATGACAGTAAGAATGAACAATCGTTTCAAAGACCACTTGGTCATTTTTGGTTTCATGGTAACTGGTGTAACCTGGTAGGTTGTAAAAGTGCTCATGATTGTGTTGTATCCAAGTTTATGTTAAAACAATGAGATGAATAGTTTCACGCTTCTGTAGTTCAAGTAAGTCGAGTTTATTTTTAATGGAGTGTATGTTCAAGTTAAGAATTTGAATTCTCTTCGAGTCATTACTTTCAAAGAAATCGACATCAGAAATAATAATTTCAAAATTTTCACCATTTACATCAGTGTCATCAATTTAAAATTAAATTTTATTCTAAAATTATCTTAAAGTACACTGTGAACTTAACTTAATACTATGTGTAATAGTATGTTTAGCTGGTCTTTGGGCTATGGCTCTCATTCGAGTTATCATAGAAACTATTGCTAAGTTAATTGCTGATGAAACAACATGGACAGCAATTGGTCGAACAGTATAAGATGGTACAATCGTAATAAGATCTGGAGTACGTCGTAACTCAAGATGACCCTCTGCGGATGCAGGGATAGCTTTTGCTAGTGCAGTGTTGTGTACATCAGCTCGTGCACCTCTTCGGCGATTATTTGCTTCACTTCCACCAAAACTTGCTGGCTTAGGCTTTGTAATCTTTTGATTCAAACAAAAGAAATTGAATTTGATAAAAGATCTCTTAATTTAACATTTATTTTTTGTATCTTTACTGGCAAGAGTGAACCGGCATGTTATACTTCTAACGTGACATCACTGATTGTATCATTATACTCTTTGTTAAGAATGATAGAATTTCTATTTTATTTAAAACTATCAAGTTTAGAATAGCTGAAGGCATTTTCAAAATAATTTCTTATGATTATCTCGGTGTATCATGTGTAATTTTGAATCAACTTACCTATTTTTCAAAAACAAAGGTAATAATGATATTTTTAACTCAATTCCTCTTCTCTCCATATCCCTTGAAGCAGGTGTCTCATCTGAAAATGTAATGATACGAGTTATTTTTGTATCAAACTTGATTCAGTGTTCCATTAAACGTATAAATGTAAAAACAATTTTTAATCCCTGACACTCAAATCAATATTATTATCCTTCAACATATAAAAAATTATTGAATAATCTATTATTTAAATTCAATCATGCATGATTGCACAGTTCATATTATTATGGTAATCATTTTGCTTCTCTTTTTTTTATTTTAGGCTCTGATATCTAATCCAAGCAAAATAAATATGTGACTCAAATACACATGTATTTTTTTCTGCAAAATTTGAAATTTTATATATTTTTATTTTTTTGAGAAAAACATGTTGTTTATCACAAGTATTTTTGAAATCAAATGTACACCAATATATCGATATCGGTTTCACAAAAAAATATCAGTTTATTGTGAATTGGCATCAAATGTCATAAATTGAGACAATTGTTCATTTAATTTCAATACATGTATGTAAAAATTTTTTGAAGACTCATAACTCAATGTAATTTTGAATTTTATTTGCACGAGTAAGCAATTTGAATAAGAGATTTAAATATTTTGTGGTATCTAAACATATTTTCAGATAATAAAAATTTAATAATAATTTGAACCTTTCTCAAATGAAAAAAGGGAGAATAAACAGTAAATTGCTTTCATGATTTTATTTTTACACTCTGATATTAAACACACAATTTTTTATCTATTTATATTTCAAAGTGACGCAATATTTAATAATAAATGTGTGTATTAAATGAAACTGGAAAGCATAAAGTGAAAATGATCCGAATAAAATGTAAAAATACACTCACATTTTTATTTTTCATTATATGAGAAGAACTTTAATTCACTTTACTTGTAAATCACATACAAACATGAATTGTATGAAATGTATTATTAAATTTTTTATTTGAGATGAAAAATACAAAAATATCGTCTAATCTCATCATAAATTCATCTCACAATCAACATGTACTTATGATTGTACTTAAAAAAAATAAATTATATATAAAAAAAAATATTGGTGCTGGTAGTTGTACAATTTTATTATTAAATAATAAAAAAGGAACTTGACAGATGTTTATTTGGAATTTTACTTCGTACAATTATCGATGTAATAAGGACTGAAATTTTATTTTTATTTCATTTTTGTCCGTTAGAGAAAATTATTATTTTTTTACTTACATTTTTAAAGTACTATGATTCTATTTTCATTGTTTCTTTGGTATTTTGATCCAATGCCATCATGAACCATCACCATCGTGACCGTGAAATCAATCGCTCTACTGAAATTTTTACCGATATTTTTTTCATTTAAATTTTGTCCGTTATTTTTGAGAATTTCTTTTAATAAAATTAACTTATCTCTTTGAAAATGGACAATTTTGATCATAACAAATTCAATTTGTGTTGTACAATTACTTATCATACTCACACGAAAAAATGACACGAAGAATATTCGAGTAAATTCTCAAGGGGAAAATATTGTGTAACAATCACTCTAATAATCCATCTAATCAACTTCTATTCAGTGTCTCAAGTTCGTGAGAAAACCAATTTTGTTATGATACCTAAAAATTACCTGTATCTGGACTGAAAAACAAAATTATTTTTCATCCTCTCAAGTTGAATAACGTTAATCTGATTATAAGAAAAAAACATCAACTTGATTTTTCGTAGAAGGTTGTTTGAAAACCGTTCTTTTGAGCGTGAGTTAATGGATTAAAATTACCTCTTTACTAAAAATTGTCTATGATTGTTTAAATTCTACAAGAAATTTTTTGCCAAATTAGATTTACTTGAATAAATGACAAAAAAAATGATACAATTTATTTGATGATTTTTCTTTTTGATTGAATCGAATCGAATGTCATCCAATTTTGAAAGTGGTTTTAAATTTAATTAATTTGAAATGAGTTTTCAATGTAATTCGAAACGTCACTATTTAATTGAAAGGTATCTTCTTCATCCTCTTCGTCATTTTCATTTTCAATTGTTATTTGACTTGCAGAGACACAAATTGATTCCATCGAATCTTCAATTAAAGGTAAAGACACTGGTTGTTGTGGAATTTCATTACAATCATACAATTTTGTTTCAATTGCATTCCATTTCGTTCCATTCATTGAAGTTTCCATGAAACCCACAATCATATTTTTATGATTAAATGAATACACACATGGACCAAGTGCTTGATTGCTCTGATAATGACCATGAAATTGATATCCATTGAAAATAATTTCAGCTGGACCTTGGAGCACGCCATTTTTCCATGTTCCATGAAAATTTACATCTTGATCATGGTATTTGTAATACCCAGTTCCATGTTTAATGTCTTTATACCAATTTCCTTCATACCGGTCTTGATTTGGATAAAAGTATGTACCAATACCGTGACGGTGATCTTGCTTCCACTCACCTTCGTATATGGAACCATCAGGGTAGTAAAATTTACCGATACCATGCTTAAGTCCGAGTTTCCAGTTACCTTTGTAATAATGACCGGACTTGAACTGATAAGTTCCTTGACCGTGACGAAGTCCGTTTCTGATTTCACCGTAATAGTGATCACCATTTGGAAGGAAAATTGATTCATTTTTATGATATTTTAAATCGTCATCTTCATATTGGCTTATTGTTTCGATGGGAGAATAATCCTCAGTGTTTGAGTGGATGTGAGTCAATTTTTTGTATTTAAATGGAGGTAACGGTTTGATTATTAATTCTTCTGACATTTTTTTCTATAATCAATCTCTTGTTAATCAAACCAGTTCAGTTTAAAACTAAGCCTACTTATCCATTGAGCAGTTGTCACATTTTTTCGACGTTTTGGGTCCCAATTGATTTCTTTGAATATGAGAATTTCGAGTATCGAACCCCTGACATTCAGTACAAGATGATGATAGCTACACTGTAAGTTGAAAATGCCCCGAAAACCACGCCGCATTATATGCATTGACTAAGGGAGTACCCATGAAATTCGAAATTTAATCAAAATTAACTGGAAATGTCTTAAAAATTGCATTCGTCAAACGCCCTGTAAGCGTCATTCAAAGATCTTCGTTTACGAACCAAATCAATTTGTACTGCGGGGCGTTTTCAGCTTACAGTGTAGGTCACGGAAGCTTGATCAGATTCAACTTGCTGAAAAATAATTTTACATTTTCATATAAACTGAGAGATTTGAGCACAAAAAAGAAAAGGAACTCATTCAGTTCACATCACAGTGCAATCATGCAAACAAATCAAAATCATAAAAGGAAAAATAATTTTTAAGTTTTCCCATTATTATTATTAATATTATTGCTCAATCACATTTTGATTTTTTTCCGTATATATTGAAATAAATGAAATAAAATATGAAAGTACATTTCAAGTGCAGACATTTCGAAGTAAATTTATGATCCTGAAAAATCTAATCAATTAGTACACGAAAAAGAAACAAAAAAAATTGTATTACAAGGAATGAGATCCAATCAAAACGTAAATAAAGGAGATAAATGCTGTGATATTTGTGTTTTCATCTCTTTTTCTCTCTTAATATAAATACAATGTTTGAGGAGGGTGGAAAATATTGAATTTATATGTTCGTCCTTTTCTATTTCAATCTGAAACCTATATTTTTATATCCCTTTACAGTCCTCCATCGGCGAATAACAATTTTTCGTGGAAATTCGTGTATGAGAGAATTTAATTCTCTCACGCTCTCTTTAATACTAAAATTCATAGTCAAAATGATTTTCCCATGTACGAACATACACGATGCACGTACTGTACGTACTACATAGTACTTATAATGAAAATATTTTCCCTTTTTCCACATGTATGTAGCACAATTTTAACACATATCCACCGAAATTATTGTTATTATCATTATTTTGTTTTTCATTCATATTCAGTGTTCAGTGTTAGACGAAACTTGATCCGGTAAACACTTGAGTTTCTTGATGCGTGTATATTTGACTTTAAATTTTACACAAAATAAAAAATAATAATAATTTAATGTGGCATCGTATTATTAATAAAATAATAAAAGATAAATTAAAATAATAATTTTAAATTAATTGTTAAAAAAATTAAAAATAAATTTAAATTTAAAATCATGTTAAAAATTTAAGATAACGGAAACGATCTTACACATGATAAGTGAAGTGTATTGAATTGAATTGAATGTGAGCGATCAGCAAAAAAAAAATTAAGAAAAATTACAATAAATACAATTTAACGGAAAATTTTAATGTCACTTCAGAATTTTCAATCATTGTAATAGTACTGAAATGAATTTCAGATTGCAATGAGAGCTTCAAATAACAATTTTCTCTAAATTTAATGGAATATTACTAAAACTTATTTTAAAATTAACGACATTTCACACTGAGTCACAATAAATTGAAATTTGAATGAAAATCGTCACAGTTAATGGCAATAAATTTCAAAAAATATCATGAAAGGTAAATAAAATGTGTTATTTTCAATGTTATTCGTTATTTTTTGTTCAAAATAAAGATTTTTCCTTACAAAATCAAATAAAAAGTTTGAAAAAATTAAAAAATACAAAAAATTGAGTATCGATCAATAAAAAGCAAGAGACGTGAGAAATTGATATTACAACAATTCATTTAACATTTAAACACTATATTAAAAAAGTTTTCTAATAAAAAAAGGAAAACAAAAGTGAATAAAAAAAATTAAAATAAAAAAGTAAAGTGCATTATAAATACTTTTAAAACTATTTCATATCAAACAGTTACAAGAAGTTTATTTGTTGCATTATTACTTTAAGTATGAAAAGCATTTCAATCTTTCAAGTACCAGGTGCAAAACATGTATCAAAGCATTAAAATTTTATTGCACTTTTTCCTCTGTATTTTAATATTTTTTTTTCATTTTAATTTTAATTTTATGAAAAAAACGCGTTTTGATTGATTACTTCTTCTTTATTGCAATGCTGTCCGTTACTATGATGGAAAATTAAACAGACGTTTTAAAAAAAAATTATAATGATAATAATAAAAAAATGCATCTCAAGACATCTCACGACAAAGTTTTACATTAAATACAACAGAAAAATGCATTTTTAAATAAAAAATATTTTTTTTTTATTTTTTTTTGCAAAATTAAAAAAATATCTTAGTGTCACTTTCATACAAATTTCAAAATTTATCTTGACATGACTTCCAAAAAATTTTGCCTTGACAAATTCCCAAATAAATTGCAAGGAAAAGTATTTTGTAGCCACTAACACAGTTTTTAATGATGATTAATTACCGTTTAGAAATCTTGCATCACAATTCCACCAAGCAAATGGCATAACATTTTAAAGAAAACATAAATTTTACCAGATTAAATAACGGCTTGCATGTAAATCAACCAAGAGATGCAATTTTCATTTTCTTACACTGTAAGTTGAAAATGCTTCGCCAATAACTCTGCATTATATGCATGAACTAATAAAAGAGTGCTCATAATATTCGAAATTTTTATCCAAATTAACAGGAAATTCATTAAAAATTGGATTCATCAAACATTTGTAAGATCTTCAAAGAATTTATCAAAGATCTCTGTCTACGAACCAAGTCAAATCGTAATGCCGGGCGATTTTAACTTACAGTGTAGGTTGGAAATGAAAATGTCGTTTCAGAAGAAATTTTAGTAAGAGAAAAGTGGAGGAAAGTTGTTTGTTTGTTTATTTCATTGCATTGAAAAAATTTTTGTGCTGTTTCTTTGAAAAATTGGATGAAAAATAAGACGAAAAACGTGAGATGATGAGGTGAAATTTGACTTTTCAGAGAAAGGTAAAATAAAATTCAATGAAACAGGTTTTTTGTTCCTTGAATGTCAGCCTATCAGATTGTTAATTGGCCAAGTGATCTAAACGACTAAGTCTGATAAATTTCACGATTGTTTACTTGCAAAATTTGACACGGCTCCTTTTTTGAAGGCTAAGGTTCAGATCAGATCAGATTTCTAGGGCGGACTCAGAAGAGAACCAGCACTCAGACCTACAGACGGGTCCATTGCGCATACCCATTATCATCATATCTGATGAAAAAGGAACCAAATCTAGAGAATCAACTAAAGTGTTAAAAGTCCACTAGACCTGGTTCAGTTCAGGAAAGTGACCACACCTTCTTCGAAAGCTAAGCAGGACAAACATTTTCACTTTTATGATGGAATCAATACTGGAGAAGTACTCACCCAGCGTGAGTCCACGGAATCTGGCATACTTGGGAAATTCACAAAGCAGATGTGCAGCAGTCTCCTCTTGTTCAGAGCAGCATTTGCACATTGGATGTCTTGAGTCAAAATGACTGAGGTGATAGTCTAGAGTACAATGACCAGTGAACATACGAACTCTGAGCTCAGTACGGTTCAATATCATTTATTTTGTCCGTGAATTTCAATTACAAATTTAACAAGAAAATTCTGAAGAGCTTTGATAGCTCTCAATTCCACAAATAACGCACCTCCATCGATCCTTATCACATAATGATAGATTTCCATGAAAATGTGTCATGATAAATCCTCCTAGATAATGAAAATCATTCATAAAAAATGTTGCATTAAGTACACAAGAGACATCACATAAACAATTTATTACATTTCATTGGACCTTCAATAAAAATCAGTAGATAATCTCACCAAAATAATATTCTCCTTTTATCCTACACAGACGCTTTATTAGTGTCATAAGTTGTGACGTGTCAATATGTTTTTTTCTTCCTCATCTTTTGGGATCTTGTTCCAGTGATATATTTCATTGAATACCCTCTGAAAAAAAAGAAAAGACAAGAAATGAGGATATTATTACAGTAATGTGACTAGTCAATTCTTGTATCCGTTTCATTATTATCGATGTTTTCTCATATTATTTGAAAATATATTGGGTGCTTATTTCATTTTTAGTACAATATAATATAATAGAAGAAAAGAAGAATATAAAAGAGTAGATCATTTTCTTTTATAGGCCTACTTCCTTTTACAGTTTTACATTGTTGTTCCTTTGCATTGTATGTCTTTTCATCTCATATTGATTTCAGTTAACGGATAACCTTTTTTTTTTAAACGTATTCCATTCATCTCATTTAAAAAAAAACCTTACATGCGTTAACAAGACAATTAAAGCACTTTTATAAAAATATTCTATCAACGTTGACCAAAATTCATTCATTTTTTATTTAAATAAGAAGTTTAATCAACCAAAAAACTTTTGAAATTTAATTTTAACATGACAATGAACAATGAAGATTAAAATCGTTAAAAGGTTCATAATCGTTCTTTGAATATACTGATAAAAAATTTATAAAAACCAAGAAAAAAGAAAAATTAAAATCTAAGAGATAAAAAATTCAACTTGCTTTGCTTGAATGGATAGAAAAAGAGGCGGTTCATTTGACTATTATTATCTACAATTAAAATGTTTATCACGAACCTAATATAAATTTAATTTTTTATTATCATTTATTTTAGTTTTAATTCGGGTTTCCTTGTGTTTTTTGTGTGTTTGTGGATAATTTTGTTGAATAATGTTCATATCTTCCTATATTTTATGCTGTTAAAATGTAATAATAAAGAGATAACTTTTTTTTCCTCATTTCATATGAGAAGAAAAATATTAGTTGTATGATGAAAAAAACTTTTATTTTATTTGTTTTGATCTGGATTCAGACAGGCGTTGGTTATTTTTTTTGTAAAATAGAAATTAAAGTAATAATTATTATAATTAATAACGAAAGTTTTTCTGCTAAGGCTTTAAAAGAATGAAAAATTGCTGTTTCCTTACTTATTCATACTTTGAATGATTTTTAGTTTGCTTCTGATATTCAGCATTCAGTTCAACAGACAAACTCTGAAAATTTTGCGTATTTTTGACGTCTTTCTTAGGCTGACTTGAAACTTGCAGGGTTGAGATGACAAGGAATATTTTTTAAGGCATGATATTGAAACAACATTTTTCTGCTATTGTCCCCCTGGACAACAAATGGCTATATATATAGTGATAATATGACCATATAACCCCCTTACCAGGACTATATTTTGGTTTATGGTCTAACGCTATATATATACTATATTTTTAGTTCACTTACCAAAATCACTATATTTATACTTATAAAGAACCCACCCGAAAAAAGTACCAAAAATGACGTTTTTATCGGAAAAATGATTTTTCTCTGAAGATTTCTACTAGACATGAGGAAATTTTTGTTGTCCCTCAAATTTCATATATAATTTGAACAATTGCAGCAATTTTTACGAAAAACCTGTACAAACGCCATTTGAATTTTCAAATTTGCATACGATAGTATACTATATTCATACTATATTTATACTTTTTTTTTAATTTTACAACCCCCATATTTTCACTATACTTTTTTAAGGTATACTATATATATAGTATATTTATTTATTATTATAGAGATAAAATATAGTGAAAAATAGAGATGCGTTTTCGCCTTAAATTTTTGCCCAGAGGGGTAAGGATTAAACGGTTTTTTCATCATTTTTAGACTCACGTGTCTTATTTTCGAGGCCTATCCTTAAACTAAGGGGTATAAATTGATAATAAGCTTTTCTTTCTAACACAAAGCATGACGTTACTCGGATGGCTTATTCTGGAGTTTTGTGACTGACAATTTTCAGAGTGACATAGAAAAAAAATAAAATTTAAAATATTTTTAAATTTCAATTTCATCGTGTTGAAATTTCCTACGAATTTTTAGGACGGGGCCTTTTATAAATTTCCCTCAAAAATTTCCTCAATCCTTTTTCATTGATTTGTAACTTGTTTTGCATTTTTAAGCAGTTTTTTTCTTGGAATGCATTGAAATTGCAAGAAAATCGTTTTATAAATTTAAATTTTAACATGCAAGGATCCAAATGAAGGAAAAGGGAAATTTTTAGGGGAAATTTCTAAATATCACAGGAATTCTTTTTAACTAGTAGGAAATTTCAACTCAGTCAAATTTAATTTTATCCTCTTCATCCAAAATCACTAGAATGCATTTTCTTTGAATTCAACTATTTTATTTTATTATAAAATAAATTCACTGAAATTCAAGCTCACTCTTTCCACGTTTTTAACATAAAACACCCAAAATATTATTTTTATTACAATGTATACAAAAAAAAACTTTTATATTTAAAACTTATTAACGTTTTGTCTGTAAATTTTCTCACTGGTATATTTTTTGCTGGAAACAAACAAAAATAATACAATAATAATCATAATTTTAACTCTCATATTTTACATGGTTGTCTAATGCACACACTATCCTTAAACATACATCCAACATTTAAAAGGAAGAGAAGATGATGCTTTATTATCTTGTACGAACAATTTACGTGTGTCTGTGTGTGTGCTTGTGTGTGTATGAGCGTTTGTTGGCATGACGGAAATTTGTGCAAAAATGTGAATTCCGAATGTATTTTTGTCTGGTAATGAAAATGTCAGGGACAAAAAGTGACTCTTTTTTGTTGGTTATTGAAAAGAAAAAAAAAAATAAGACGTTTCTTAATTTAATACAAATTTTGGTCAAAATTCCTTTTAAAACAAAATCGTGTATGAGTAAAATTTTAATGAAAATCAACCCTTTCCATCATCCCTGAAGCAGCACCATTAAACGGATATGACTTATCCATACCCATTTCATTGAATGAAAATGGTAGAAGATACAAAAAGCAAATGAATTCCATGTCTAAATTCAGTAAAACATACAAGTGGTTTTTGTTATGCTATGAGTACAAGCATTTAAGTTGTGGTACAACTCCCTCAGGATTTATCTGTGAGTTTCGTGTCTTCCTTGAATCTTCTTCTAAATTTCATGTATGACATATGTGTGACTGTGTTCAAGAGTTAAAATTGTTTTCATAAATTTTACAACTTCTTTTCATATATGTTCATATGAATGTTAGTTTTTTGCCGTGTATGTGCTTTGCTTGAAAGAAAACGAGAAGAAAATTCACATTCTTTAGTTCTTGTCTTTAAAGTACTACTACTTGAATAATAATAGCTGAATAAACGTTCAAAATCTATGTAAATATAACAAAAAACTTTTGCTTGTTCACTTTTTGTAATTTTTATTTTTCAAATATGTGAGTATAAAATTTTTGTTTGTTTTTCAACTTCAAAAACCGTGTATAATAAGACTAAGAATACTCTTGCGACTGGAAACTGAAAAACAAGAAAAGCATTTAATAAAATAATATAATCTACTAAAAGGTACGTTTTTGTTCCAATTCAGTGTCTCATGTACATTGCAATGTTTTTCAGATTTCAGTGAAATGAAAAAAAAATTAAACGGATTGTATTTGGATAACTTGCATTTTACCACAAACAACTTTGCTTTGCAAGTAACAAGTATAAGAGAAAGTATTTTAAAGGGGTTTTTGTATTAACTTTAAAAGCAATAAAACATGGCAAATTACAAGAAAAACCTTAAAAAAGAGTATTAAGATAAAACAAGATAATTTGAATAGTTGAAATATTTTCATTAAATAACAAGTCTGTGTGTGTTTTGTGCATTCACTTACATTAAGGGAAATTGTTTTACTTTTTTGTTGTTGTTGTTATTTAAATGTAAAGAAGAAAAAGGTTTATGTTAAAAATTTTATCTTAAAATATTTCGCTGTAAAAGATTTTTTTTTCTTCAAATAATTCTTAATGCACAACTTAACTTTTGTTTGGTTTTGAGGTGAAATTTAAATTTAATCGATATTGTTATTTGAATTTTAACTGCATTTCAATTCAAATGGTATGGAGAGATTGAGAGAAATATGTAATTTTGTTCTTTTTATATATTTATTTATTTTAAACTGAAAAAGCATTGAACTATTAAGAAGAGTTGAGAGAGAAAAAATTGAGAGCAAATGAATAAAAAAGAGAGAAATTCAGAAAATTGAAGATCAAATTGATAAAAGAGAAAGAGAGAGAAATTTCGTAAAAATGAAAAGCAAATGAATAAAAAAGAGAGGAAGTGAGAAAAATTCAGTACAAATCAAGACAAAATGAAATACAGTTAGATAGAGAGCGAAATAAAAAGAGAGAGAGAGAAATTCAGAAAAATGAAAGTCAAACTAATAAAAAACAGAGGTAATGAGAGAAATTAAGCAAAAATAAAGAGCAAATGAATAAAAAACAGAGATGGAGAGAGAAATTCAGAAAAATGAGAAAGAGAGAGAGAAATTCAGAAAAATGAAGAGCAAATTAATCAAAAAGAGAGAGAGAGAAATCGACAATAAAAATCAACTCATTTAAAAAATCTCCAATTCATTGAGAACAGTCAAACATCAATATATTTTTTTTCCGATCATTTGATAGTGATTCCAAATCATGTTAACCTATAAAAAATATAAAAATTCAAAGTACTTATTCTGTTAAATCGAACATTATTTAATAGGAAAAACATAGAAAAATGCCCTTCAGCAAACATAAAATATTACACTGCAATATTAACGTACTTAATGTATTATTATTTTTTTATTATTTTATTTCATTATATTAAATTGTGTTATTTATACACGGCATTGACAATCTCATCTCATACTCTATGAGAAATTAAATACTTACCTACCTAAAATACACGTAAAATAATAATAATAATAATGTGCGATTAAACACAATTGGCATCACATTTTATTTTGTTGCTCCATACATGAAATGTAGTTTTATATGCCGATATAAAATTGTGTAGAGCCAAAAGAACAATGCTTCAGTTGTATTTTATGTGGAATTGATTTTGACTCAAATGATGTGGAAAATATTAAATTAATTACTTCAGTTCCTATATTATTATTATTTTATTATACGATACTTGAACTGATTTTCCTGTTTTCTGTGTGTTTATTACATTATGAGGACAATGTATGTGTGTGTGTACATGGAAAATGGGCATAATATTAAAAGAAGCATAAAGCTTGACAAAGCATGAAAAACAACAACAACAACAGCTTAAAACATTGTAATTTGTTGTATTTTCTTTCCAGATACAAGTAACTAACATACAGACATAAAAAAAAATCTAGAGAGCAGTTTCAATTTATGAACTTGTTGTTCTGCTGCAAAAGAAAAATGTCTCGATAAATTTCAGTTAAACCAGTATCAGAATAAAATTTATAAGGGAAATGAATTGGTATTTAATTTTCTTTCCCTTCTTTTAATTTAATTTAATTTTTTAATAGAAATATGTTCGGAAAATTGTTTTAAAATATGTTTAAGATCATTTTTTTTTAAATTTATATGAATTGTCATGGCTGGTGAATGAAATTCTGTGAAAATCAGCATTATCGCCATTTTTTTGTAAACTTTTTTGTGAATTTTGACGATTTATAGAAATTGTGCGATTTTTCATGAATTTAACGCAATTTTTGATGAATAGGCGACCATCTGCGAATTTGAACCATCATTTGCTGTAAAGAACAAACCCCAGATGACCCTGAAATGAGACGTTTCGAGATATGACAATTTTCGTAGAGTCAAAATTGATAACTTTTGACAATAACTTTAGTTTTTTTTTTGCTTGACATCCTAAATTGAAATGTGACATTCAAAAAATTTGCACATCATATTAAAAGCTGTTGGTCTACTCAATTTTTTTTCATGTACCTCATTGTATACAAAATTTTTACTAACACAATTTTAATAAAGTAATTTATATTCAAATCATAAAGCCTCACATATCATAATACCATATCTAACACATAAAATAGAGTGCTTTGCCTTTTTTCACCCAATTTCACTTTATTTTTATCTTTAAGAAGTACGTTTTATGATTTTTACTGCCTTTTATATGTAAAAAAAATATCTGTTGATTCGTTTCGATCATAATTTTACTTTTTTTTTTATTATTTGATAATAAATGTGAAAAAAAATTCAAATATTAAGGGAAAGTTAAGGGAAATGATTTTTAATAAAGTTTTAAAAATATTTTCAGCTTGATACCATTTAAAAAGGATAAAGATTGATTAAAACAAAGTTTATTAATAAATACTTTCACATGAATAAATATTTTAAAACTATTTTTTTTTCATTTTATCTTGTCTGTGTGTGTTATTTTGGATTTACGATGCATTTACTATGAAAAAAACGTTGAAGAAACAAAGGAGTGAAGAGAAAAATTACAGAACACATGAGATTATTACTCACAATGGGGTTTTTAAATGTAAAACAATTGTGTGTCACATAATTTTTTTTTCATCTTTTACTTTTATTCATTTTTTTTTTGTATTTTTAACGTAGATGGACATTCTCAATTTTTGTTGGATTTAAATGAGAATGGAAAACTGAAGTTTTTTTTCATTTGGGCATCAAAGAGGGTTCGCAGTTTTGTGCCCACCGGGAGCGGATTGAAAACTACTAACGGCCCTGGCAATCCGTCTGATTTTTTTAAAAGTTGCGCTACACCTTACTTTTACAAGATGATCGACTGCAACCTTTCTGGCATTTGCCAGATTGCTTGTACGGCCAATCCGCCACTGGTGCCCACTGAAATCACCCTCCTTTTTAAGTCAACAGTGTTAAATTAAACAAAACAGTATAATAACTGACCTAATTGACATCAGACTAAATCAATTGTGTCACTAATGCGTTTAATCGAGTGTCAACTTGATTTTCACCTAATAAGTATAATTAAAACACCGTTTCATGTGCAAATAAATATTATTATTGAATTATCTCTCGATTTGATCACAAATTTGTATGTGAATTGACTTTGATGTGGGAACCAATGAAAATAGGGCACTTTTGAAAGAAATGTGAAGAGAATGAAGAGTTTAATGATCTTTTGATAGAATTTTTGTTCTAAAGAATTTTTTTCTAGAAATTGGACAAAAACTGAAACGTACGGTTTTTGAGGTATCCTCATACTCAATTAATCTGTAACCATAGCTCGGAGATAAACAAAATATTCAGCCAACTTTTAGATCTATTCAAGATCTTCAACATTGCCATACACCACTTTACCAAATTTAGAAAAAAAACATGAATTTTCGGTGAAAAACCCTCAAACGAAGCGTTTTTTTGGCAATTTTTGGCCATTTTGACCCAGTTACATACGATTTTTGACCTTGAAGTATTCTACAAAAATTTCGCTCTATTTATTCTGAAGAAAATTGTCATACACCACTTTTGTTGATTTCATAAGGAAATCTCAATTTTTAATCAAATATGGATTAATTAAAGATAAGTATTTAAAATTCTATGAAAAAGCTTGTTAGTATGCCTCTATTTCATGAAAATCCAAAAAAACTATTAACTATTAAAATGGGTTTAAGCATAGGGCTCCAGAGCCTGAAAACGACAGAAATTTTCAAACCATCCAAATCCATAAATTACCATTAACGATTAAACGCAACATTTTTTTCTCTCAAATTGATCGTGTCATCAACTCTTCACACACACACACACACACACACACACACACACACACACACACACACAAACAACAATAAAATGAATTATGCAAAACAATTTCATTCAAATTTATATCGATTTACAATTCAAAACCCAATTTAACTATTATTATTCATAAACAATTTAATATTAAATATATAATACAATAATAAAGTGATTGCTCTCACATTTTCAGGTCAATTCTTTTCATTTTATTTTTTTATTCATATCATAACAGAGAGGCAACTTGATTGATTTATTATTATTTTATTCAAAAACATTTATGGTGCAAAAAAATGAAAAAAATAAAAAAAAAATCTTAAAGGAAGAAGGAATAAAATTATGAATTATGAATTTGTGTTAGGCATCACTTTCTTTAATCCCTTTGGAAAGTAAAAAAGAATGAAATTGATGGACAATTAAAGAGGTTCAACCTCATGGAAAAAAAAATGTTTCTTGGTTTAATTTCATTTCATGGATTCTATTAAAAGCACGTAAACAAAAAATCTGGTTAAGATTAAATTAAAATTTGAAGGAAAATCCTTGAAAATGTTACGCATCATTTTTTTAAAAATTTTATTTTTAGACAAAAATCTCAAGAAAATTTATCAATTTTCAAATTGATTTATTTATTATTTATTTGCTTTGTGCCAATCAATGTTAAATTTCCAAAAACATTTTCTAATACTCGATTTCATGCCACTACGAGAAAAAAAAATAAAATAATTTCATTGAAAATTGATTGAGTTGAAGCAAATAAATTTATTTTCATGTTCTCATGTGATGTTATTTAAAAGGCACCTGTTCTTCTCCTTTTTAACATTGTACTTGTTTCTGTTTTCAGAAAACACACACAATTTGTATACATAAACAAGGAGATTTTCAGAAAATTGATTTAAGTTCATTGATCTGGATGAACACCTTTCCTTTAAATCTCTCTCTCTTATATTCTCATTTTGCTCACTGTAACTTGATAGACTTTATAATTTGATTTCATTGAATTTCATTCACAAAAATAAATTTTCAAAGACAAGATTGATGTGTCTTTATTTTAAATAATATTAATCTTCAAGAAATAACTTTAATTATATGGATTAAATTCAGATTAAATTGAATTGCTTTTTAATTCGATTGAGACAAGGGAATGTGTTTCGTCTACTGTTTTCAATGAATAAGTCGAGATGAAACAGACACTTATCAAATCAAAAGTAATTTGAAATATGAGATGATAAATGTCTGGAATTTAACATTTGATTAGGAATTTTTTTTTGCTGTTATCTTTCAAAACAAAACAATTCCTTTACCGGATTCTTCAATTAATTAATTAAATCGGTTTACATGCAATTTTTGTATTTAAGGTAAAAATATACAAAATATTTTTAAAGTAAATATTTCATGTTTAAATCCTTGCTTTCCCATGTAATATGGAATCATTTGTTGATGCATCAATGATGTGAGTGCATAACAAAGATAAGTGATGCGTATATTTACGATTTTGTTGTATCCGTGAATGTTGCTATTAAAATTTTGAATTTAATGTACACACATAATTTTGTGTATGATAGAAAAGCTAATATGCATTCAATCTTTATAAATACCAAAAGTTTACCTAGTTTTGCATGATCCTATTTGTTAGACGAATTGAATTGAAACATAATAATAATATGGTAGATGAGGGAAATACTTTGCAGTAAAATGCTTTTATTTGAATTTCTATTAAAGAGGAATTTTTACTCGTAAAAACGTTGGAGTTTTATGGAATTCGTTGGTTAAATGAAATGGATTGAGATTAAGTGTGATGATCCTCTTACCACGAATAAAATAGAAAATGAGATACCAGAAAACTTATTTTTTTCTGAAAACTATCTTCTTTATGGGTCTTTAGTTGTTTGTTAGGACAAGGACTTCAAATGGAAGCTAATGCTGAAATTAGTTGAATTCGATTCACAGACGGATTCAGATTTATTTTCGACTCGATCAGATCAAAGCAGATTTTCAGGGTCATCAGTTGGGCCTTAACTTTTATCCTGTCATCCCAATCAATCGCCATGGCGCGCCTCCTTTTTTTCCTTTTAATGGAGTGCACTGAAACTTAGTGCTCACACTTCGACCTATCAGATCTTTTGTGGTTCTCCTTACGAAGGGATCTTAGTTCTGCTTCAATACATCCAAATCACGCTAACCACTGCATCGTGCTGCCCCTTCAATTCTGCACTTTCTCTTTCCAGTTTCTTACCTCAAACAACCCATCTTGTCTTGAATTGACTCACATCACAACGACCATCTAGATCATTTTTTGTATAGTTTCGCTGGGGCACGATTTTGGTCCATTCATTTAAAGTCACTTACCTACCTTGATTGCTCAATTTATACAATGCTTGAATTTTCATATTATAATGGTTTTCTCGTGCACGCAGGTTCTCAAAGATCTTTATTAATTTTGTATTTCAATTTCCTCTTTATAGTTTCAATTTTAATATAATTTTTAATTCCACTTATTTTATTTAGTTGCGTCTAACCGCATTGAACCTTCCTACTCGACTGCCTGTTTTCCTTTTGACAGTTGTCATTTAAATGTATACTGGGCTGTCACCCAGCCTACAATACTTCTTCACTTTTTCATATGTACGTCTATTAAACTACGATGCAACCTAACATCACACTACCTTTCATAATATTTCAGGCTAATTTCACATTGAATCTACTTTAATATTTCATCATAATCAAATAATTTAATTTAAACATGTTTTAAATTTCTAGTTCACTTGTTAACTATTTTATTGATTACTCTCATTCAATTCCAATGAATATCAATTTTTCATGTTGCATTGTTTAAATACCTTGTTTCATCCTCATAATTCAAATAATATCATTATAGTCAATTGGATTTAAATTCGTACTAAACTCAACAAAATAAAATAAATTAAATTTGAAATTTAATCCAAGTGAAATTTTCGTAGAGATGAAATGCAATATGAAAGTAATATTGTCAGGGTTATAACAAAATTGATTTTCCTTATCATTAATTCAATTATTATCTCTCTTAATTAAATCAGTTCAGTTCATTTTCATCATCACAGTGCAATGTTGTAAATTAAATATTAACAAAGTTGCATCATGTAACTTGAAACTTTTTTTTTTGTAAAACTATTCAGACATCTATAATCTGTTTTATTAGTTTCATCAATCGACTTGTACGATATCATGCAATTTTTCCAGACAGACTTTGTGAGTTAAAGTGAAAAGGTGTGATAAATACATTGCTCTGGTTATACACACACATTTTATATCAGGAGATATCAAGCAATAAAAAGAAGAAGCATTGTCACACTGAAGGCTGAAAAACTTTCGTGACAAACTATAATTTATTTGAAAAGTTTTTTTTTACACCTGTTACTTTAACGTTACATTTTATTTGTCAAATAGGCTTTTTATTCATTTAATTTTTTTTTCATCGTTTTATTTTTAAAGTGAGTGTGTTTGTGTGCCAAAAATATACACACATACACTGCTGTTTCAATGTCTCCTCCGTGTAAATGTAATAATAAATGGTTTTGATGTGGTTAACCGCTTAAAACTTTTCTAAATGATATTCGTGTTATCTGTGTGGTGCTTTTTTTGTTCCATATTTTGAAATGAAATGGAATCGGGAAAGAAAATTTAACATATAAATTTAAAAATAAAAAAGTTTTAGAACGTAAGTGTTGAAAAAAAAGTTCTAAGATGATAAATAAATTATGAAAGCGTTCACATGAAATTAATGAAATTTTCATTATAATTTTAAACACATTTTAAAGCCTGATGACAACTTAATATGCGTAGCCTGATTATAATAAAATAATTTCAATACAACAAAAAAACAGTTAATAATAATAATAATTAATTTAATATTATTTTGAATATGAGCAGGACCCAGATGTTAACATTAATTATACAGTCATTTATGATTCTTAACTACTTTCATTTTTTTCATGTGTATCAGCTGCTATCATGTCTTTTTTGTCTGGTATATTCTAATAATGATAATTATTACATGGAATGGAATGAAATGAAATGAAAGAATTTTAAGTTAACGCATTATATAAAAAGAGTTTTTCTTATCATCATAAATTTTCCTTACTCTGTCAAAAAAAAAGAGTTGTCTTTGCCAGACGATGACAACAAGTGTATTAATAAAATGAGAAACAAAGAAAGAAGGAATTTCACGTTGATATGAGATGTGATGATACTAATAATAAAATTCTTAAGTAAAGTGTCTGTTAACAACATTATTATCATTATCATTCTATTAATAAAAGGTACACTTTTGTTTTTATATAACATTAAATAATATAAAGTGAAGACTTTAAACTTCATAATAACAAAATTAAATGAATGAAGTTAAAAAGCGTGCAAAATTTACAAGTTAACTATGCGTGAATGTTGAATAGATTATGATGATAAGTCATTTTCAAGGAAAGTTGTTAACTTTATAAATAAAATAAACATTTAACACCTATCTCACTTGCTTTACATGCTTATTCGGAAGAAAACTGAAAATATGATGGGGAAGAGGAATTGAATTAATTGAGAAAGAAAAGTTCCTTATGTGAGTGATTTGTTAGTGTGATACAGTAAAATGAGTCTGAAGAGTTTAACAGGAGTCACAGTGGGACTAAGATCAGTTAAGACTTGACAGATCCTGCTGAGGTTGTATTTTATTTCAATTTTCACAAGAATTTCAATGCATGGAATTTTCATGGCCTTGTCTAACATTGATTGTAGTTCTAGGTCATAGAATATCTAACAAATTTTTACATTTTAACTAACCATTTTTCAGTGTGAAGTAGCGCAATTTGCGGATGACACAGCATTTTATGCCTCATCAAGATATGCCAAAATTATAATAAGAGCTCTCGAAGATTATACCAACAAACTTAAAAGATACTTCACTTTATGGAAAATCACTATAAATCCAATTAAGTCACAGTCAATCTTTTTCACGAGAAGAAGAATAAAACAACTTCCTCATCGCAATCTTCAGATCTTTGACAATGAAATACAATGGGAAGATAGCTCTGTTAAATACCTAGGAGTTATCATTGACAAACAACTAACATTCAAAGCACACACTTTACATGTACTGAAAATGGCTCAAATTGCTATCAGAACATTGTATAGACACAGCAAACCTTTAACCTAAGCCTAAGGGTCGACCGAACCTTAGCTTTGATACTGTCATCCGAGACCAGTCACATCCTAATTGTCCCAGAACAACTATTTTAATTCAAAAGAATAATTATTTAGTCCTAAAAAAACACAATTGAGTTGAAATAATTTTTGCAGTTTATGGGAATCGAACACGCGCCAATGACATGCAAGACAAATGCCCTTAACACTGAACTTTGACAAAAATCACGACAAAAAAAATCCTCATAGACCTCGTTACATAAGAAAATTTTTATATTAGACTCATTCTTCAAATGTCTAAAAGTTATCTCTTGTCCCCTTTTTTTTCACTGAACAATAACATCGATATTATTCACTTGCTTGCATTTTTCTTAAAATTATATTTTTGTTTCCTTTTATTTCACTACAAATTTTTTTTTGCTATTACCCATTGAATTTTCAATCATTCTTTATTTAATTTTTTTTATCATCATCAGTATGTTTACATAACATAATATTTACACAACTATAACATAAGACGGAAACTTTTTTTTGTTACATACGTACATAAAAAAATTATAATATTATACTATTAAAGTAAATAGTGTGTAAGCAATAGTCCATAAAACGATGCACTGAAGTGCACTTGAATTAAAGTATCATCATAGTTTGAAAACTCTCTGAAAACTGAACTAGGAGATAGAAAAAAAAAATTGTATTTGAAAAGAATGAACAAGGAGAAGAAATAGTTTGGAAAATCAACTCATCTGAATATAATAAAATAAAATAAAATGAAGAAAAAATAAAATTAGAATGAAATGACTACTGAAGTGTGTTATAAAGATCAAGATGCTGCTTTCTTCGTACTGTAACAATGTAAAAGAGGTATTGTTGCATGAAATATCCATAGAAGAGGAAAAATTGTGTTGATAGGAAAATGAATAAAACTTTGTATTTTTTTTCATCTTCTTCTTACTTTTATCTACTTCATGCTTCCACTATTATTGAATGTGAATGAGAAAAATTATCAATTACATAAGATGTAAAAGTAGACTAGATTAAATTCTTTAAGTAATTTTATTAAAAATTAATGTTATATGAATTGAACTTCATTTTCTCATAATTTTTATTTTAAATTGATATTAAAATAAATCGTAAAATATTTTTACTTTAAAACGACCTTCAATGAGAATAAAAACCCAGCTAATTTTAAAACGTTATTCATCAAATTGAACAGAGACAAAATTTGTGGAATGTTATTTTCATTATTATTTTATTTATTTATTCTGTCATGTATTATTTTCGGATGCATTCTTGGTAAAAATAAAATAATATAAAATGAAATAATGAGTTCTTGTTACAATAAATAAATATTTTATGGACACATTTTTGTCGATGCACACACACACACACATGCACAAACTCACATTAAAACAAAACTAAAATGACAAGCGATTGCAGTTTTTTTCATGCAATATTAATTTAAATTCATTTATTTAAAATAACAGTAAAAAAAACAAAAACATTTTTTTAAAAGTCAATTACATGATGTGCGCACCACAAAATCAATTATATTCTGATTTTGTTGGTCATTGTTTTGCGATTTTATTATTAGTATTGTTATTTTTATTGGTGGTGGTTTTATTAGCGTTTGTTGTTCGTATTATTAATAAATTAAATTGTGTATACAAACATGATTATGAGTTAATGATGCTAATTAAAGAGTTACTATAAAAAGAATTAAAGTGGCGATAAAAGAGTGATTTTTTTTAATGAATTTAAGTTACCAATATAAGCTATTAATGAGATTTAATGTACAACGATACTTAACATGAGATTTTTTTTAAAGCGGGAATATTACTGTTCGTTAAGGTTAGTTGATCTAAAGTAAAGTTCAAGATCAATGTCTCAGGTAGAATTTTGAATCTATCATTTGTTAGTAACTACTTAACGTAAGATAACTTTAAAAATATATCATAAGGCGTCTTAGTTGGTTTACACATTAGTTTGACTTTAGGTAATCCTAAATTTTAAAACCACCTCAAGAAATACTGAGGAAGGGGTTCAAACTTGACTCCCTTCTTTTACGCTATGAAAAGCCTTTATAATTGTGAATTCAAACTCAACTTTCAACTACCTTTATTTCATCTTCCAGATTCACCAAACAAATTATGAGATTGATCCAATAGAAGAAGAAAGTCCTACCTATAACGCCTACCTAAATGAATGAAGTAAAAACACAAGCAATATTCATCATAAACAGAAGAATCAGACAATTACCACATAGACCCTTTCGAATCGACACAACAAACATAGAATTGCACTTTCAACACAAAACCAGTGGGAACACCCTTTCCCATTGGTCTCTCACTGGTTTTGGGTTGAAAGTGTGCCAGACAAACTTAATTACCTTAGAGTTACACTAACCAGAAAACTAACATTCAAAAACACATTGAAACAGTCATACATAAAACACACACTCTACAGCTTACTCAACAAAAAATCTCATCTCAACATAAACAACAAAATTGTATTGTACAAAGCTTGTCTATGTCCTATTTTCACATATGCCACGCCAGCTTTCGGTAACATAGCCAACGCCCACATAGACCTCATGATCAGTGATAATTATAGTTCTCGACTAATATGTCCAGATGATTCATAGTCACTATTCATCAATTGAAATGTCTCCTTTTATCCTAAAAAGAGAGCTCGTTGATCGAGTTGATTAAATGCCTTGTATCATTGATAAAAATCTTTCAACGGGGCTTCGAATCCAGTCCCAGTGTTTTTCCAAATCTAAATGTGCTCAAGTTTTACTTAGAATACATAATATCCTCCTGAAATTTTTAGGGGCGCTGAGTGACACCTGAGAGTGTCTGGATCGGATGACACTATAAATTATAGGTCTCACGTAGTTAGAACATAGGTAAAAGGCGCTTTCTATGGAGGCTTCAGCTGCAGTAGTATGACCACAATATGACCATTGGGTCCGTGGTGGAGCTTATTTATATCTAGAAACTAATCTTAAAAAAATTAGAGGTAAAGAAAACTGGTAGCTCGACCCTATTTAATCTTAATAACCGAGTGAATTCATATTCATAATTAATTAATGAAATTTAATTAAAATTCACTTATCCATATTGATAAAACTAATAAATACCGATAATATCTTAAATAGTGATAACATTAAATTGGATAAAATTACATACAGCTTATTTTTTCCGTTGAAAATTCACTTTTCTCTATAGCTCACTGTTATTATGACTACTTTTATGATTTTATTATTATTGTTATAATTTTTTTTCCCTTGCTCAACGTTTTATATTTTATCCCATTATTAAATCTAGAAGTTTCAACAAGTGTTTCCACATCTTTCGTCGTTGCCTTCTATTCTACACTCAAAATATTATGTATTTTTTTTAAGGGATTTTGTCCCAAGTGAAATATACTGAGAATATGTGTATTGAATAATGAATGACGAAAAGTGGTATATGATATGATTTTATTTTATTTTGGCACTGAAATAAGTTGATACTGATTTAATATATTTTAAGCTTTTTTTTGGTGTATGTGTATCGTTCACTTTATTTCACTTCATTTCATATTTGAATTACACACTATTTTATTTAAAGACATGTTTATGAGGTGTTTCCGAGAATGAAGTAGTACAAACGAGTGTTATTAAATTATTTATATTTATAATAAATTGGATTAATATATATTTGGAAATGAGACTGTTTGTCGACTGCAACTATTATTATGTGTGTGGTTCTGGAATAATTTTCAAATAATTTTAGTTTTTATTTTAAATTGTTTAATAAAATCCTTAAATTTATGATCCCATTGAAGCTGTCATTTTGCTTTTATCTTAACCATATCCCACTACATGTCTCAAGTTTCATTTACAAAATATATGTTTAATTAATTTATGACTTGATTAATGGCATATCTTTTTAAAGTATTATTTTTAGTTCAACTTGGGATTAGAAAATGAATATATGACAACTAATTATTTAAATTAAATTAAAGAATGAAGTTTTAAAGATCAATTGATATTTAATGGAGTTTTGAACATCATCCATGTTGAAAGTTCAATGTATTTTGATTTTAAGCTCACTTGTAACAATGATTAAAAGACCTTTTGACTAGGCCAGACAATGCTTTTTGATTTTTAATGATAAACTTGATTAATCTTATGTTTTGATTAAATAATTTGATATATCCTCGATATTTATGATATTCTTGATATATCATGATAAATCTGATAAATTTGATCAATTTGATCAATTCCTTGATAAACGTCTAAAATATCAATATAAAACTGTCAGATTTGACAGATAAACAAAAAACAATAGTAATAATGAACATGAATTTACAAAAAATTAATTTTATTCTTTTGCTTTATATTTAATATTTATATCAATAAGAAGAAAAATTAAAAATAATGCATTTAATAGAGGTATATCTATTTTTGAAACAATTATATAAAATTAAAAAAGGAGCAATTTTGACGCAAGGGATTATTTTTAGGTTGTCACACAAATTATAATGAAAATTTAAACATTTTTCAGGGAAACTAAAAAAAAATATGTTGCTAGATTTCCCTTAACCCATTAATTGTCGCTGGATGCCCACTACTTTTTAACTTGTCCTTTGAGTTCTCAATTTTTATTTCATATTATCGATATTTAGGAATCTTAAAAAACATGTCGGTCTAGTTATTGAGCATTTTTCAGTTTAAATAATCAAATTATAAGCCGAAATAAAATGAGAAGTCAGTTCTCTTTGTACAAAATTTTAGTACGTATTTGTATGATATTATACGACACTTTCGAAATTTAGTATTTTTATTCAATTTTAATATAAAAATTTTTTGTTGAAAACGCAGTACAAAGTGATTAGGTCTGTATCAGATATATTTGACTGACGCTTACAGGTCATTTGATGAATGAAACGTGTTTCCTCTTAATTTAAAAAAAAAAATTGACTATTATGGGTAGTCTTGTTATCCACGCTTATTTTGCGGGGTGTTTTCGACTTACAGTGTTATAGACATTGTTAATGAGTTGACAAAAGCTCACACTTCGCTGAAGATTCCAAAGAAGTAGAACGAACATAAAAAAATATACACATAAATTCTGAACAGCATGTAGATATATCGACTTTTATTATTTCGATCTTTCGATCGCGACAAATGAATTTTAAAAGTTTTGTCCGATGCCCCTTTTGAAAAGTCAAAAAAGACGAGGGGCAAAAAAAAAATTTGAAATTATTTAATTTTAAATTGAATTGGTTCAAATATTGACAGTAGTGATGTCATTCTTTTTTTTACATGCGCGGGATTCAAAATTGCAAAATTTATTTAAAAAATGCCTTTTTAGACCGGCTTTACACAAAATATTCTAATGATTTTTACACTTGATTTCAAAAAATAATTGTTGAAATCCTTATTTTTCAATTTCAATTCCAATTTAATGAAGAACACTAATAATTCAAATATTAACAAAACAGATGAAAGAGTGAAGTTTTAAATAACTTCTAAAATAAACTTCTATTTATTTTTTATTTATAGGTCTTTTTATAAGCTTTTTAGCTAAAAAGGAAAAAGAACAAAAAGCTCTAAAAGTTGAATTTTCAGTATTAAAGAAATACTGTGATTTAGAGCTTCTTAAGAATTGATTCTGGTTAAACATTTTATCATACTTTAAGAAAAATGTTTTTTAAAACCTTATTTAAGAAGTAATTAAGTTTGTAAGAAAAAAAATATCTTTTTCATTTGTTATTTTTTAATATTTTTAATTTTTTTATGTATAGATACGTTTAAATTCTTAGAATAATTAAAATTTGCATGTAATTAAGTTTTATACGACCAAATAACATATTTTATGTTCTGATAAATGGTGATCAACACTGATAAATGTTGATCAAGACTGATAAACGATGATATTCG
The DNA here is from genome assembly GCA_900002565.1 of Culicoides sonorensis. Taxonomy (NCBI): domain Eukaryota; kingdom Metazoa; phylum Arthropoda; class Insecta; order Diptera; family Ceratopogonidae; genus Culicoides; species Culicoides sonorensis. The sequence continues at coordinate 56,776 of LN483606.1, read as the reverse complement.
TGATTAATGCGATAAATCTGATAAATAAGGATTTTATTATTCGAGTTTTGATAAATGTGATATATTGCGTATATTTTTTAGTCTGTCTTCCCTAGGTTCATAAAATGAGTAATGAAATCCATTTACAGTAAAGAATGTAACGGCAAAAATTACACTAAATCCTGTTGAAAGGATGCTCAATCGGTACAAAAAAAAATATTAATCAATTTTTTTTGTTATTTGATTTGAATCCCAATGGACAAAAAAGTTGTTGTTATGTTCAAAGATTTAATTTTTTGATTTGGAGAACATTAAAAATTGGACTAGAAGTCGTCTGAAATGTAATTGAATTGGTGTGAAAATTTAATTTTCTTTACATGGAACACCCAGAAAACTTGTGTGAGTGTAAATTTAATAACAGGCATCAATTTATTGTCAAGTTACCAAAAGCTCATAAGTCGTTTTTGATTGTGACGTCAGTCAAATGTCTCAATTCAATTGTTTTTGAACTATTTTATGCAAACCTCAATGTATGCCAATGTATAGGTAAATTACATCTATTAATTTAATTGTGAATTTTCTACTCACCCACAAATACAGCTGTTGAATTATGATGTGGATCATATGGACACAATGCTTGTCCTGGCTTTTCCACTACTCTCGTATAGTTATTTGCTGTTATTTCATATGTGTGACACATTGGTCGAAATGAGTTTGTCCCGCAAACCATTAGTCGACCAGGAGTTGGTGTGACAAGCACACGAATATAGTTCTGACAGGAACTCTAAATAAATGTAAATAAAAATATATATTTAAAGAAATGTTAAATTGAAGTGAAAGAAAGGGTAAAAACAGGAAGTTTTTCAATTTTTACTGCAGGGCATGTTTTTAAATCATATTTCTAAACAGTTTTTTTTTGTTTTATGACATGATTGCATGATATACAATAGAAATGCAGATTTGAAAGATGAGGCAGACAAAATACGATAAAAGTTTTTATTTGTGTCGTTTTTATTCATTTTCCCTTGAACAGTTAATAATTTTTTTTCCTTAAAACGGAAATTTTTCTTCTAAAGAAAATTCGTTTAAAATAAAACGTAAGTCTGAAGAATAGCCCGGGCGCTAAGTTAAGTGAATTTTTTGAGCCTCATTACTTAAATTAAATATACCCAGTGGCGGAATGGCCATACGGCTGGTAGTCGATCGACTTGTAAAATTTAAGTTTAGCGTAACTTTGAAAGAAAATCATACAGAATGCCAGGGCCGTTAATAAATTACAATCCGCCCCTGGATCTAAGGTAGATGTCCGCTGAAATGTTAACAAGGGGTTCTCGCGGACCTCTCAAGACATGCCTGGATCTGCCTTTAACAAAAAATCTCAGTCCTGTATGGATATTATTGGGTCTAACATCCTTCATTTTTAGATTTAATTGATTTTCAAATATTATTATTTTAAATATAAATTAAATTTATTATTACAATGTTGTTTAAAGTGATTAATAACTTTTGTTGCGAATATTCTTTGTTCAATTTTTCATTTTAATGTTACACTTAAAAAGTTAAAGTTAAAGAAAAATTACCTCATCCTTTCCCTTCATTTCACACATTTTAACATCTTCCTCTGGTGAATACCAAACAAGTCGTTGTTGTTCTTGTAAATCCGACAGTGTGAGATTGTAAACGACATTTCTAGAAAAAAAAAATACAAAATAAAAAAATTAAAATCGATACTAAGAATAAGTTATAAAAATTTATTTCTAGAATGTTGCTTGAGCGTAAATAAAAATGTTTATATGTTCAAAGTTTAAGCGAAGAAAAAATATTACATGGTACACTGAAGATGTAAAAGAAAAATTACACAATATTTGTCGAGACAGAAAATCAATGTTTCAGAGTGATAAATTTTTTTTCTTATTTTGAGCATTCCCTCAACTGAGCTATTAACGCGAACATTTTTAAGTAAGGAAAATTCCACTAATTTTTCTAGCATAGCTCCAGAATAATCTGTTCATCGTGTTGGGCAAATCATATTTAATCATATCATTAGAAATGACTCAAACTAGACTAAACTAAAGTTATGAACGGTTTCATTAACGGTTTAGGCAGTCTTAGGGAGACTCTCTGGATCCTCCTCGACACGGTGTAAGTGCCATCAAAGACTTTTATTTTGAATTTTATTTCAACTTGAATTTTAACTGAGCACGGCACGAATCTCATCACATTGGACCTTACACAAAATAATTTCAATTTTAAATATCTTGAAATAGATAAGAGAAAAATATTGTTCGATAAAACTATTCTGAAAAATTGAAATCTCAACTTAACTCGAAACCCTTCAAAAATATTTGAATTTTATTACGAATTTTCATTCCAGGAAAAAATAATCCATTATTTATCAAGATTTCAATATATATATTTTTTTTTTAAATTTGAATCGTCGATTCCAAGAAAACCCATAATATTTTATGACAAAGGATGGCATGTTTTCTTCCAAAACAAAAATGCCAAGTTTTTTTCTTTTAAACTTCATCAACAACAATACAGAGAATCATTAAAAAGAAACAAAAAAAAAGAAAGAAAAATGTGTATAATGAATAATAACATACCATGAAAATAAATAATTTTGTGGCACTAAAAAGAGAGTGAGCACCATTAATTTTTTTCTGTATAAATTTTACTTGAAGGACTTTTATCGAAAGAGATGATTTTTTATTTGGGATGAAGCTTTCGCTATTATGAAGCAATCACCTTTCAATCAAATATTCAAAATGCAAAATTTACAAGCATAATTTTCTTTCAATAATTTCTTGAATGTAGGTAAATCACATCCAACAGGAGCAAAAAGAACACCTATATTTGTTATTTAAAAATTTCACTCAAGGATAGCAAAAGACTAGTAAAATGTGTGATTCAAATCACGTCTTCTATTTTGTGAATGAATCACGAAATTAAAATTGAAAATTTTACTTAAAATATCATTCATCATTTTATTCCTGCATGTAATATTTGCAGATGTTGAGTTTGTGGTGTGATGTGATGTTGAATAGACAGGAAAAAAAGAGACAAGCAACTTGATTGATAAACTGTTTCTTGTCAAAAAAATGTTCTGACTCGTCTTTTTTTCTCATATTTTTGTTAAAATTTATCATGAAATTTAAATCTCTTTATTTTAATAATACTTTTAACGTCCAAACAGATTTTTTTATAGCAGTTATAAAATTGCAATTAAAGCTTTACTTTTCTGATTGATTGCAATCACGAGTTGAAATTGAAATTTAAAAATGATATCATTCTTACCTGCCACCAACAAGTAAACTATTTCCATCACGTAACACTAATTTAAAGTGATCGATTGTTGATTCATTGCCTTGAAACTTTGCAACTATGTCAGATCCTGTAAAGATAAAAAAAATGGTAACAAATTAAAAAATTGAAAAACTGTTGATTTTATTTACTAATGAATTTTAACTGAATCGTACAGATCATAATTATTTGACTCTGAATGTGAATTAAAAGTGCATTTTCGTGAAAAATTGATGAAATTTACACACATTTTCTGCGCTCTCAATCCAAAATTAGTGGGAAAGGGAGTTTCCACTGGTGCCCCACTGGTTTTGGGTTGGGAGAGGGTGTCAGTCCACTCACCATACAAATTAATGAGATTCTGACAGACAGACACTTTGCTAAAGGTCATTTTACTGTCATGATATTCGCAAAAAACATGTGTAACATCAAACATTATCATCCCCTTTTTTCGCTCTTTTATTAGAAAATACGCATTTGAATAAAAAAAGAGTAAAAAAAAGTATCCAGTCACAGACTTATCTAAATTGCAAATAACTAGGAGTTTTCTATTCAAGTCTCTTTTTTTTAAATGACTCATCTAATTCAGGAAAGAAGACATAAAAAAAATAATGACATACAAGGGACAATCAATATTGTTAGTTTAAATGCCATTTTGAGTGTTTTTGTAAACAAGACAAGATAATTTAATTCAAAGTTTAGTTGTATGAAAAAAAAATTTACTTATAGCTCGTTTTTCTTTTTTGACTCACTTACATAAGCACAAATTTGTATTCAAAAGGCGAAAAGTTTGGATATCTGAATGGCCTTAGGAAAGATATAAGCAATAAATTTTGAACAAAACAGTTTCTGTTCTGTTTCAGATTTTAAAACCAAATAAAAGAAAAAGTCTGGATGTAAAATCTGAAAATAATACACAAAAGACATCATTTTAATACTGAAACAGCGAAGAATTTCATCTTCTCACTTTAATTTAATACTGATTTTAAAAAGATAAAAGTATGAAAACAAAGTTTATATAGTTAAATTTCGATAAAAGTTATATTTCGTACATGGATTGTGCTAAGAGTTCAGAAGAATGAGAGACAATGTTTAAAAAAAGTCAGAAATTGTTAAATTTTTTGTTCATCTCGTACAAAACTATCACATTTAACATTATTCCTTTTATTTTTGTATGCAGAAATGGTTTACAACACATTTGAGTGATGCGCCAGAGGAACTTTTTTTTCTTTCTTTCTTTCTTTTTTTTTCAAGAGTGACATGAAAAAAGAATATAAAAGTTGGATACAAATTACAAACTAAAAGTTATCGATTTTTTCTCATGTTTATTTCATTTTTTTTTCTGGTTTATTGTGGTATAATTTCTCACTTTTTGTGTGTCTCTGAGTCTGCAAGTTTATGTATTTTTTTTATAAATTCATTTTTCATTCATATGTCTTAAGAAAGTATACAAAAGTGTGCAAAAGAGAATCATTATCATTTTTATTTTATCGTTATCATCATCACTGTCGCTGATGCTCTGCTTTTTTATTTTATCCATTTTTTTTGTAAGAAAGGATCATTTATATAAAAAAGGGACTTGAACATGACTATCTATTCTTACTTTCTATTCAAGGAAAACATTTAAAGCAAAACCTCAACACAGCAGTGTCAATGAGAAAAAAGGGAATCGTTTTCTTTAATTCTGCCTTATTTTCACGTACAAGGAAAATATTGATTAATTTTCTTTTCATCATTCTTATTTTTTTTTGGTATTCCTTGTAACGAAATTAAAATAAAATAGAGATATTTTTCCTTTTTTCGTATCCTTATTTCAATCTTGAATCAATACAAGAGGAGCTAAAATAAGAGATGAGTCACTTAATGATTATTTGCCTTTTAATGAACATTTCTTGATGCTTGATGATGATGATGATGTTGATTCATTTTTGGAAATTAATGTGATTTACAATTATTTATAGTGTTTGTATGTGATGGAATAAAATGAAGACGGTGTGAGATTTTAATTAAAATCTGTCGATGTTAATCAATCTTTGTCTATAAATAATAATGATAATCAATGTCTTAGTTAATTTATTTTGATTCGGTAATTGTATTCAGATTTTGTTTGATTTAGAGGTAATGAAAGGTAAATTTGTGTATTTTTAATCGAATTATGTTAATTTATTATAATCATTATAAATTAATGAGCATATCAGATGTTGAAGAAAAGATAAATTTTGTGAATTTTTATGATATAATGATAAAGTTTTGAGATGATGATGATGCAAATACTTTTGTTTGTTTTAGTAATAAATTGAAAATTTGGTCAAGTTTTGAATATTAGATTCAATTTTAATTCGAGCTCTTGTGATTTCTACCTGAAAAGGGATTTTACTTCTAAAAACTGAAACCAAATACAATATAAGAAGAAGAAAATTACTTCTAAGAATTTGTTATATGATCAGTTCTATAAATAGTATGATAAGTGAATTTTATTGATTACTTGTCTTGCATATGATTTTTTTCATTATATTTGTGTTAAATTTAGTCTTTGTCGTAAGCTCGTCGATTTATTTATTTTATCACTCAATTTTACACTCTTAATATGAGTTTTTCAAAGAAAATCCGTTTAATATGCTGGAAAATACGTTTTTGCAATTTTGCACCTTAATATTTGGAATTAGTGATTTTTTGTGGCAATTTCGCTCAAAAAATTCCGTTGAAAATTTGTATCACATTCTGGAGGAGTGGAATTTTTGAATTCATTTTTATTTTTTCATAAGCGAGAAAATTTATTGTTTCTATTTATATTTTTCTCTTCTACCAAGTTGTTTAAGGGTGTAAATTGGGTATTTCCTGAAATTTACTTAGTGACATCCGTCATTTATAAACTATGTTTAAGATGAAATTGAAGAAATCTTATATTTAAAATTCTTAAGTTATAAAAACTGTAAAGCATCTTAAAAAATGTGTTTACCATTTTATGAAGGATTCAGTTCAATTGAATTACATCAAAATTTCAGATTGACTGATTTTCTACGATTTTGTCTACAAGCGTTTGATCAAACAATTCTGTGCGAAAATTTCAAAAATATATGGCAAATAACTAAGCTGAAGTTATCTACGACCTCATCAACGACCTTGGCTAACTTTTACTTTTGTAATAATTTGGCCTTAGAAAGGCACATCCCAAATGTCTCAACCTCGTTATTGCAAATGCATTGCATCGGCATTGAAGTTGTTTCCCTTTTTTTTTCTTCGTTATCAAATAGTTTACTCATGTCATCATTTGGACCGAAAATGTGATATTTATCATTTACCACATCAATGTAGTTTTGTGTAAATCGCATTTAAAGTTTTTTAACAATAAAAACGCAGGAATAAATTTTCCGTGGTAGATTTTCAAAAAATTATTTTCAATTTTATTTCAAAAAAGTTAAAGGTTTTCAAGTCTACAATTTAAAAAAAAAATATTCTTTAATTTTCGTAAAATAAGGTTTTTAGCGCCCAAGTGCGATTTATCACAATTAAAATGATGTGCTATATGACATTCACAAACAAAATTCGAAGTATTTAAAATTGAAAATTTATGAAAATTATCATTTATATCATAAATTATCAATTGAATAATTATATATGAATAAAAACTCTTTTTTTTTTGTTAATTATCGAAATAAAAAATTAAAAAAAAAAATAATTTTTTGAAAATTGCTTTGGAAGTGTCATTTATCACATTTATTTCAAAAAATATCTCTAAATGCGATCTGGCACATTATGATAATTTTTTATTTTCTGAACAAACTTTAAAATTTTATTTTTTTATATGAAAGTTTAAACACAGAAGAAGCCATTTCTGCAAAAAACTGAATTTCGACAAAATTGTCTGAACGCGATTTATCACATTGTCGGTCCATTTATTATCCTCATCTTTTTTAATCTATATTTGAAAGCACCATGTCCAGGCAAGAAAGGAATGATCACTTGAATGTATTCTCTTTTAAGGTTAAGTAGTTTGATTGTATTGTTTTTACAATGATTTCCGATGAGTAATTCAGCTTCACTAGAATTGCTAGCTCTATTTGCTCAATCCATTAGCCATTTTTTATTTTCTTATTTGAAGGTGATAAGTAATAAGAAATGTTTGGACCAATTAATTTCTCATTTGCACCTTTTTTTGCCAGTTTGTCAGCTTCCTCATTTCCCTGTATATCAGTATGCCCCGGTACCCATGTAAGTGTTAATGTATTGCTATTTGTATCTTCATTTAAAAGATTCACACAAATTAATGTTAATTTAGAGTTTATCGTGTTGCTTGCGAATGCTTTTAGTGATGCTTGACTATCAATTAGTATGAATATGTTTTAATTTTTAAGTTTCGATTTATGAATGTGAGTTGCGCATAATTCAATTGCGTGAATTTCTGCTTGTGTTATTGTAAACATTTGCCCTGCTCTAATAGTGTTTTATTAAAATATTATTTTGAAATGGTTACAGAAGCATTCCATTTCGACCAAATTAAACCTGTTTTACAGAAATTTAATGCACAATCGACCTTCACTGAACATAAGAAGTGACCTACAAATGTTTTTCCTATCAATTTCCTGTCAATACTTTTAAATTAATTTCTTTAAACTTCAGTATCTTATAACATTTTTTTGTTATTAAATATTAGCTGTCTCTTGCTAACTTTTCCCCCATATGAAAAAGAGACACTGCGAACTATTTTCCCAACAATATGCTGATAGAAAAAAGAAAGAAAAATATTTCTCTGGAGTACAAATTAATTTAACAGTTGCATTGCTTTGGCGCCTTGCCAATTGCAATAAAATAAAACTAGTCGTGGACAGTCTATTGTAAATGCAATGTTTTCATATTCACAATATCACTATCTAGTCATTTCAATACAACATTTTTTTTTATTGTAAACAGTTTTCTATAATGTGAAATTTCTATGCAAACTGTGCTATTTCCAGGGAACATTTATATTCAAAAATTTTAGTTTAAAGAACGAACTATAACATTTTTGAACATCAACTTGAAAATCAATACTGTCGAGACAATATGTTGTTTATTATTAATGGTTCAGGTAAAGTATGATTTGAAAATTAAATTTATTCCTCATTTCAGGGAAAAGCCTAAATCTAATCTATTTGAGTATTCAGGTATTAAAATATTAAAAGGAGATCATCATTCGAAGCCCAAAGGACTATTTCTGTTGAATTAAAAGTAACTTTATAAAATAAATATGCTCCATGTAATACAAATATTATAATAATAATATTTATTTATGAATAAAATAACTATAATAATAAAAAAAAAGTATTTTGTACATTTTATTTCCTTTCAATTTTATTTTCAAATTAAAGGAGTGAATCATATTTCGTTTTATGATATTTTTTTTGTATATTTTTCTTTGAGCAATAAAAATGATGTACAAGCAAAGCACCTGTGTCCTAAATAGCAGAGTGATACAAAATTCTGATACAAATATGAATATGAAAATTGAATTGGAACAACATTTGAGCCACCCTCACATTTAGGGACAAAGAAACTCGATCTAGAGATAAAAAAATATCTCATATCTCAGTTCATTTAATTTTATTCTATTTTTCTTTCTTCTTCGATAATAAAATTGTATAACATTGTATCGATCTTATTTGAATTCAAAGTATATTTGAAAGCACTAATAATATAATACCAATAATATTAAAATAATATCTCGCTTATACATTTTGATATTGAAAATTCATTTGATACTGAGAGAAATGTAAAAAAAATTATAAAAATCATTGCTTTACTAGCATTCTTGTTTTTTTAAGTGGTTTTCATAAAAAAAAAATGTACTATTAAAGACGGTTCGTCCGTCGCGTCGTCACTTCTATGAAATGGTCCATTGAATTGACGTTTTTTTGTGTTAGTTACAAAAGCTCTAATTTTCGGATAAACGACATGAATTGGGCTCAAATGACCAATTTCATTTCAATGAACTCAGTCCCAATGAAATGCACTTTTCCTAATCGTCAAATAAAATTTCCCTTTTCATTGTAACTCGCAAAGTAAATCGTTTTATGATTATGATGATAAAAAGAAAAAAATCACCAAACATTCACTCTCAGTTTTTCAAGTTGAATGCGTTTTTTCATCCATAATCATCATCATCATCTTACTCGTGTGGTATCTATTCAAATTTTTTTTTCACTACAATGTCTTTATTTTTCTTGTTCAATTCATTTTTCAAATAAACAAATAAATTTGAGAACAAGAAGAAGAAAAAAAAAACGAAAAAGACACATAACAATGTGAATCGATTCAATTTTATTATTATATGGCATGCGGTACTTATGCTGTGATACATTTTTAATATGAATATGTTATATTTTTTTCATTTTTTTTTTTGTTATAAGTTATATGTCTCGAAAGGGAGCGCTGATATTTATTTTCGTGCATATTTGTTTTTTTTTTTTGAAATATATTTGTATACAAGACAAGATGATGAAGACATTTTCCAGTTGTTATGTATGTAATAAGAAAAAAAATAGAAAAAAAAGAAAAGAATTGAACCGAGAAAAAAAATATTTATCTTATCGTAATATTATTATTATTTTGGTAACAAACATTTGCTTGTAACGATTTTTTTCTGTTTCTTTTGTCTTATGACAATAAATAGACCAATCAATGGTGAAAACGATGACTTGAAGGTATATTATTGATAATAGAACAAAGAACGGAGGGCGAAAGATAACGGATTTTATTTATTCAGATAATGTTATAAAATAATGATAAAACGGATTATTTTTGAATGACTGTTTATTTTCCTCGGCATGACCTCAACTTCTATTCAATTCATTTAATAAGGTCAAATAAGAGAAAGGATCAGAAAACGCTGAACTAAACTCTTGTTAAATACATTGCATACTTTCAACGTTTTCAAATCCCGTTGAAAATAGTAAAAAATGCAAAAAACGAAAATCTGAACAAACATTTCAATTAAATTTAATTGAATATCACTACAATAAATGCAGAATTCAATGAAAAAGTGATTATTTTTTGTATTTAATTATCGAATTCGCACAATCACATGTATTTAGGTCTCCCTCTCTCTCACGTCTCATATTGATTGAAATTAAAATTATTGTTTTGATTTTCCAAAAACTAAATTTATTATTTAAAAAGTTTTATTTTTGTTGTTATTTCTTTTAATTTTTTTTGTTTAATGTTTCAAACTAACAAATTTTCAATATAATATTCATGTTCGTGTTGTCATACACCCATATACAGTGTGGCACTGTATGTATCTGTGGTTTACCATTCGAATTAAGCTCAAATCAAACCAATTTATATTTAAAAAGTTTTTGTTCCCATTTTGATCTCATAAAGTATTGAATGAATTTTTCGAGATGTGTGTTTGTGTGATGTGAAATTGTTTCATGTTCTGTGTGTGTGTGTGTGTGTAGGGTGTATGTGAATCCTATATGAATAAGAGTGAACATCAATTAGTTTTTTTTTGAACAAAAAAAAGTTTAACGCATGCGCATTTTCAAAGTTGAATAAGAAGGACTCGAACATTGAACAACTCAACAAAACAGTTTTTTTCGTCTTCAATGTGATATGATGAGATATGTTTAAAATAAATTTTCCTTCTTACTTTTTTTGTTTTTGTTGTTTATGTACAATGTGTTTGTTTTCTCATTTTGTGCAATCTCTTGTAAAAGATATATGACATTTAAAGGGGGTGTCCTTCGAGATTTCATGATAACGAGAAGATTTAACATTGATTTATTGAAAAAGGAGATCATAAGTAAGTTTCTTCAAAAGTTGTAATTACAATTTAAATTTACATATTACTTATTTATTTTCATGGGGTTTTTCAGTGCTTCCTTTAAATAAATTAAAATGTATCAAAATTTCTTTGCAAAGTTCCTCATACGACCGGTTGATTGAATGTTTATTTTTAAATTTACCTTCGTTTATTGAAAAAATACCATATTATCTAAATTTATACACAAAACCCGAAAATTTATCAATAATATCTCAAACTCAATTCAATACTCGGTTCCTTTAACTTACATTAACACGTCAAATATTTAAAATATTTTCGAAAACAAATCTTCCTTTTTGTTTCTCATTAATTTTATATTATTGAATAATTGAGGGGTTCAATCAAAAGAATGAGTTCAATAAGTTTTCTCTTTTATTTGGGTCCAGCAGAAGAATGCATGACATCACTTTGTTTGTTCGTGGGAGAGCTCTTAAGAGATCATCATTCAAAGGGTGAAACAATTCTGCTACCTAGGAATGTTCTTGGATGAATATTTTACCTATAAGGTGCACTGTGATTTTTTGACAAGGAAGTTGCACTTTATAAAATCAAGAACCTTGTGCCGCAACCCGTAATGAAGTGCTTTTATTTCTCACTCATTCATAGTCACCTGCTTTACATGATCAATGTATGGGGAACTGCATCGTTGAATACTTGAAAGCTATTGCAAGTCTTGCAAAACCAAGCGTTGAAGTTGATACATGGTCTGCCAAAACTCACTAGTACTTCTGATCTATATGATCAGCATTCCAAAGGTATTTTACCCATTAAGGGGCTCTTTGAAATGAATGTGCTGAAATATGTCAGACAATGCTTAAACGGAGAAATCATTTGCTATGCCAATTTTGAATTCAACTGAGGGATTCTAGGGCTTAGGGACAACTTCAAACTTGTCTCAAGTAATGTCGTGACATTGGCAGGTTCACGCCAGATGTCATACTTGGGACCTTTTTTGTTCAACAAATTGCCAATTGAGATGGGGAGAATCAATGATACTCGAAAGAAAGAATTTTTGTTGAAACCGGAGATTCTAAGTAGAGTAATCATTTAACATTGTACTCTTCACAGAGACCACTTCTTAGTTAGCCTCTGGATGCCGGATTTGTACAAAATCTGTATGAATTGTGTGTCCGCCCCAACCAGAGGGGGTTGTGGAATTTCTGATATGAACTGGCAAGTTTAAATGTTTTTAGTCCTTTATCGGTACTTATTTTGTCTTTCTATGTGCATCTTTGATCGTTTGGATGTATTGGGGTTGACATTTCTTGGGGGTCTGTTTTTCGGCAATGCACGTTTGGGGAAATCACATCACACAACATAAATTAATTTTTAGTTTAATTAAATTTTGTTCAAAATATTATGGACTTTATAGACTTTTAGTCACTGGAGTAACCAAAGATGATAAATTGTAATTACTAATGGAAAAGAATAAATTGAAATTCAAATTTAAACGCAAATTACTAGGTATCGTTTTTGGTGCCATGCGTGAAGAAAGTTGCAACTATAACAGACAACAGACTTCGATTAGAAGGCCATTTGGCACAAATCATCCCCAACAGAGCCCAGCTTCGATATTCTAAAACGATTCAGCGGACCGGCTAGTTGATTTGGCGCCCCAAAGGAATGTGGGTCTTTGGCGTACAAAAGGACCTGAATTAAACCATCAATTTTTCATTTCATTTCCTTTCATACATTAATTTGACTCCTCATAAACCAAAATGCGCTTTTATACACTATTCTGTGACAAAGGTTTACGTGTTTTATTGCTTGCACTTGTATTTGCCTCATCATGAGAAAAAAAAAATTAGAGTTAGAAAAAAAGTCATAGGAGTTTGTTGCTGTATTACGATCATGATGAATTTAATTATAATAGGCAGCAAAAACATTAAGAATATTAAGACAAATTACTTTTTACTCCCAAAACTATTTAACAATCACCAAAGTAAAACACACACAACGTCACACACAAAGACACCATCATCCATTAAATTACGTATCAAAAACTAATAAATGTTTTTTTTGTTGTAATTGTTATTAGTTAAAATCTCCAGAGAGTAATTTAATTTTGAATTTCAATTGAAAGAGAACAGAATGCAATTGGATTACGAACAAAAAAAAATTGAAACAGTTCAATGACCCCTTTGTTAAATTCCCTTTTTTTACGTATATTATGAAAATTTTAGTGTATACGATTGACTATCACTAAACACATTAATAGTATTTATTTATTTACTATGGTTTTCAGTGCACAATGTTTTCTTTTATGTTTTATTTGTTTGAAATATTAAATTAAAAAAAAATGTAAATAATTCCATATGACGAAATTTTCATCAATTTTAATAATAATGATGTGCGTTTTGCGGGTGCGTCGAATCATGTGATGAAGATTGATGTTTAAATAACTTTTCACGTAAAATTTCGGTGATTTTCAATTATTTATACTAAACATAATAATTAAAAAAAATTGTTCTCTTCACATTTCACCCAAAAAAAAAACATCGACATATTTATTTAATTTAAAAAAAAAACAGTTCGACGCAATTTTATTCAAATTTAATGCAGTAAAATACGAAAAAAAAAGAGAAGGAAAAATAATTCCATTATTCTATTAGTTGATACAATATTTTCATATAAATTAAATGGCATACTCAGTCAGTCACTAACTAAATCTACATAATTTTATATTATTACCGGCGTAATTTAAGCTCGTCGACATACATTTATTTTATATATTATATTAGGAGAGAAAGAGAAACGATAACAATTTTATATGGTGAAACATGGCATTAGACACACTTTTAATGTTTTGAATAAATTAGAATGTTAAATTAAATAATATTAACAAGAAAAAAAAATGTATACATGTATACAATTTCACATACTTTTGCATATTATAACAAAATTCTATACGAAAAAAAAGGACATCTAACCCCATTTCATTATTTTTATTATTACCCTCTCCAGTGATTCTCTAACAAAACAACTTATATAAACGATGTTAATATTTATACTAACAAAAACACTTTACTTATTTCACTTAAAATTTAATTCAACATTTAGCCGAGGGCAGTTTTACTTTATTTTCATTTATTTGTTAATGTTCTGTGTGTTATTTTTCAGCTCATGTGTATTTTTTTTTGCTATGAGATTTTTTTTCAATAATTTCAGTACATATTGATTGTAATGCTCTTTTGAGAATACTTTGGCTGTCTGTCTGTTCGAAAAGACGGTCCCATTAACCAATGAATTTTGTCGGACTGGAAAATTGTTCCCAAAAAAATTGACCTCTAAAGGCTTAACAGAAACACGATTAAATTTTTATGAATTAAAAAAGTAGCTGTGAAAGTGGACTTACTTGCAATTTTATGATAAAGGTTTTTCATTTAACTTAAAACGTAATCATATTTATTGTTTCTGAGAAGAAAATTTACATTTCTGTTAAAAGCAAGTACATTGTAGGGCCCACCATTAATGTTTAATAGAATAAAAACTAAAGTTATATGTGATGCAGTATGTATTTTTTTTTTGTTGTATGTAAGGCCGCGACAAATGAATTTCAAAAGTTTTGTCCGATGCCCCTTTTGAAAAGTCAAAAAAGACGTGGGGCAAAAAAAAAAAAAAATTTTTTTTGAACCAGATTTTCAATTGAAAATTCATGTTTTTCTAGAAAATTTAAACAATTTTAAAGTAATAATTATGTTATTGTGTCGAATTAGCCTAAAAAAATCTAAATGAACAAAAAAATCCCATTGAAATTCCTTTTGCATTCCTTTTTAAATCGAAAATTTTTAACGGTCAAATTTTTTAAAATAGATTTTATTAATTTCTGAGTGTGACTAAAATCAAAATTGTTCGATTTGATGATTTATTTGTAAAATTTTGCCAATAACATTCTCAAAAGACAATTAATTACAAATGTAAGCAATTATACGTCTGTTATTTGTATTATTTCAAAAAAATTGCCTTAAAAACATAATCTGCGAGTGGAACTTTTTTTTTTTTTTTTGGCCCCCCCCATCTAACATTTTTTTGGATTAGGACAAAACTTTCGATTTTCATTTGTCGCGGCCTAACTAATTAAAAAAAAAAAATTTCACTTAAACTGAAAAATTTTTAGTTGTTCATTATTTTTTTTTCTGATTTGTCATCAAATTTAAAAAAAAAACAAAAATTTTATGGTTAAAAATTGTTTTTATATTGAAATATATTCAAAGACATTAAAAATCGCGACAAAGACATTAAAAAATACGACAAGACAGTAAAAATTACCACGAGACATTAAAAATCGCGACAAAGACATTAAAAATCGCGACAAAATTTTCCAATGGGTAGGAAGTTCAATGGGACTTTTTTTTATCATTAAATTATCATTTTTTATTAAAATAATTTGATTTGAAACTAAATACAAGTTTTTCAATATTTTTGTCTTTTAAAGTTTACACAGACAGACACTAGACTGCAAAGGAACATAAAAAACTCGAAAATCACATTAACACGTGCTAAAAATTTAACGGTTTTTTTTTCAAAATTTATAAACGCAAATTTCTTCATGGTAACACTTCCAAGGCTTCTCATGTTAATAGAGTGCGAAGAGAGGTTTTATTGAAATTAAATCAAAAAAATTTAATTCTATTACTTTGAATATAGAAAAAAAATACAATATAATTTTGAAGCAAATTAAAAGCACAGTCATGAAATAGCAAATAAAATGACGGTTTTAATTAAACGCATTCTTATTTTGCGTTTTTCTTTTAAATACATGACTATAAACGCAAATTCAACAGAATTCAAAACAAACGATACTTTGCGATGACTTACGATAAATCCTGACTGTCATCGATACTCATTCATTTTAGTAGTGGAATTTTCATTGAGAAGACGTGTATATTAAACAGTGTCAGTATACTTTAGTATTATTATTATTATTTGTTTTGATGATTAGTCTGTTTTAGAAGGAAGATAATTACAAAGAAAACTTTTAATACATCAAGTGATACGAATTAAATAGCGATTACGTGTATTACATGCTTGTAATGTAACTTAATCCGAAAATCATTTTAATTATTTATACAAATTTATTCCCTTTTAATTTAATAATAAAGTAAGACCGGATTTTCAGTTCAATGCTGAGACATGTACAAAGAATGTATAAAAAGAACAATGAAATATTCATGTTTTTTTATTATGGATTTTGTCTTCAAAGAGAAGAAAATTTCCTTGTAAAAATATGTTTTAATCAATTAAATTCAATTAAAATTCCGTATAAAAACGTGTAAAATTCACTTTAAATTGAACTTTGTGTCTTATCTAAAATAAGTTGAAGTGTGTTTTCTGATTATAAAATATTTTAATCTAATTCAATATTAACAGATAACATTTTAATTAAATTTTTGATTCACATTAAAATTTTTTAATGCATGAAAGTGAATTATATCATATGTTAAATTGAGTCATAATTTAATCGAACACATTTGAGTAAGTCAATGTCAATTGTGATTAAAATTTTAAAATGAATAATGAATAATTTTTTCATAAAAGTAATGAAATGGGTCAAATACTTGAAAATATAGACAAATATTCTACGTTCCAGTTGAGTTTTGTTTGTGAAAACAATTCTATTTTAAGATTTCATGTTCTAAGACGTTGTAAGATTACTTGTTTTTTTTTCGATTGAATAACAACAACAATAAAGTTATAATATTTAAATGTAAATATTCAATTTTCAAGTAAATAATTGTATGAGATAATGATGCAATGATAGTTTCTTTCTTAACACTTCAAGGATCTTACATGTAAAGGGACTTTTTGTTACTTTGGGTAAAATCTGACCCAATAATGATGGTCTCAGGCTATGAAAAATTACCAGTGACAGTAAATTTTTTAAATTGAAACTTTTGTCTATTGTTAGAAACTTGACAGTTCATTTTGTATAGATACACATACGAAAACTTCAAAACGCCTGTACGCAAACCAAGAATGTCATACATTTACTTGCTTACATGGTTATAGGCCAGCAGGAGAGAGTTTGACCATCTCTGGATACGTACACACTTTTGACGTTTCAATATGTGTATCTATACAAACGGACTGTCAAATTTTACATGCTCACTGCATAACTCGATCAGCCGGTAAATATTTTTGGCCTCTGTGTAAAAAAGACCTAAAGTTTAACCTCCTTACCAGTAAAGCAGGTAAAGCTTGACAATTCATTTTGTATAGATACTCATACGTAAACGTCAAAATTTTTATACCTAAATCTATATTGTCAAACCTCTACCTGCTGATGTAGTTACCCCTTAAATATTTAATATAACATGCTTTGACATTTAATTTGAACTTGACACTAACTTGTACGTGTGTATGAATGGTCTGTAGAGCTATACGATAGTAGATTCTCGTTTCGCCTCTTCAAATCAAGTCCAAATTTATGAACAAAACATTTTCTAAACCAGGCGGATTTTCTGAACCGACATGGACACAGATTAAAACAGCTTTCAAGTGCGGACTTTACAGACCTATGAACATGACCTTTAGGGTCTTAAAAGGGTTAGCAGAAATGAAATGCATATTAAAAAGAAATAATCCGTTAAAACCACCTCAGAACGCACTCAAAGACCACACAAAGCATTACTTGAATGAAAATTTAATGATGTGCTATTAATAGCTCATTCATTAAGTCAAATGTTTTGTTGTGAAATAATTGTTAGTAAATAATTTACATTTTTTTCCCCATTTATTTTCAGATTTTATATACAATCACATTAGGAAAAAAAAAAATGATAGAAGTTCATCATCGTTATTAATATTAAATTAATATTAAAACCACATGACGATTAAAGATAACGTGAAGAAAACAATTAAAAAAGTAGTACAAAGTGTCGATAGTAGTAGTAAATATCTAAGACTCCGTTGTAATAATAATCAGATTAGAACAACGATGAATAATACAAAAAACAAAAAAAGTATGGGTTTCGTTAAGGGTGTTATCAATATTGTACACAGATTTTTGGTACTCATGTTTAGAATGTTAATTCAATTTTTGTATGGTGAAAAAGGTGAATCAATGCCACCGATTAAAAATCTAATATTACTAGATTCTGCAACGACCTTAGCATATAAAATTCGTACTAGGAAGGTATGTTAAATGAAGTTTTTTTGGAATTTCAATTAATTTACATTTTTTTCCATTAAAGTTAACAAGTGTCGAAGTCGTAAAAGCATTTATACAGAGAATTCACGAAGTGAATCCCATGTTAAATATTGTTGTAGATGAGCGTTTTGCGGATGCATTGAAAGATGCGGAAAAAGCCGATGCATTTATAGCATCTGGAGTACTCACAGAAGAACAATTAGCGAAGGAAAAGCCATTTCTGGGGGTTCCAATTACAACAAAAGACTGTATTCGGGTTAAGGGTTTGTTGCATACAGCTGGTCTGGTATGTCGTAAAGATATCAGAGGGGAAGAAGATGCCGAATCAATGGGTTTAATGAGAAAAGCAGGCGCAATTCCACTTGCCTTAACAAATGTATCTGAATGTTGTATGTGGTATGTAAATCTTCTTATTTTATTAGCATATTAAATTTAATATTACATCATGTTAATAGTGTGATACATGATGTCATAAAAAAAATAGATACAAAACAGAAGCTTAAAATTAATTTATGTTAATAAAATTAAATTATGCGACAAATCACATCACTTTTGAATTTAAAACGAATGGAAAAGTTCTTTATCGATTTTATTGCACCATTTTATCAAAAAAAAAAAGAATTTATGTACATTTTCCATTTAAAAGATAAAATCTTTCACTTGTTCAATTGCATGCCAATGCAACATAATTTTACATGAAAACTTTTTACTTTAATTGGCAGGTGGGAGAGTTTCAATAAAGTGCATGGACGGTCAAATAACCCTTATGATGTTAATCGCATTGTGGGAGGCTCTAGTGGAGGTGAAGGTGCCATTCAAGCAGGTATGAGTTAAATTCTGTTTTACATTTACATTGAAAATGGAATGAAATTAAAATCATTTTTTTTAAATTTAATAGCCGCTGCCTCGCCATTTGGACTTGGATCAGATATAGGTGGTTCTATTCGTATGCCAGCCTTCTTTAATGGAATTTTTGGGCACAAACCATCAAAGTTTATTGTTTCGAATGATGGTCAATTTCCTAACACCACGTGCCCTGAACAAAATTCATTTTTAGGTAAGAAAATGATTTGAATTATAAAATTTTAATGTTAATTTTATTTTTTTATGTATAGCACTTGGCCCAATGTCTCGTTTTGCCAAAGATTTAAAACCCATGTTAAAAATAATGGCGGGGGCAAATGCTCAATTTCTCGATTTAGATGAACCCGTAAATTTAACAAAACTGAGGTATTTCTACCAGGAAAGTGATGGAGGCTCATTTTTGGTATCTCCAGTTGATACAGACATTAAGGAGGCAATTCAGAGGGTTGCAGCACATTTCAAACGAACACTCAAAGTTGAGACCGTGAAAAAAGTCCAAATTGAAAAATTCCGCAAATCAATTCCAATTTGGATGGCGGCCATGAAAACCAAAGAAGCGATTTCATTTGATCGACAACTTGCCAATTTGGAGGGTAAAATCAATCCGTGGATTGAGTTGCTCAAATTCCCATTTGGACTATCGAATTTTACACTGGTGGCACTTCTCACTGCAATTACAGAACACATGGGGGCTCAATACGGGTCACCAAAACATCAGTATTTGATTGAACAAAAGAAGGAAATGGCTGAGGAAATTCGACAAATGTTGGGAAATGATGGTGTCTTTATTTATCCTACACATCCTACCGTTGCACCTTATCATTATGAACCTGTGATACGCGCAATGAATTTTGGCTATACCGGTATTTTTAATATTTTGGGGTTACCATCAACTGCAGTTCCATTGGGATTGGGAAGGGAAGGTCTTCCAATTGGACTTCAAGTTGTGGCGAATATTAATCAAGACAGGTAAAATTTTGAATAAATTTTCTTTTAATGAAACTGGAACTTAATTTAAATTTTATTTTCAGACTCTGTTTAGCTGTTGCATGTGAATTGGAAAGAGCTTTCGGTGGATGGGTCGCTCCAGAAGTATTGGCCTAAACTGTTTATCATTAAATTTATGTAATGCACTACAATCATATTAACGGTCATTTTAAGAGAGAGAACTATATTTACCTATAATATTGTAAGAAAATTACAATTCGTTCTATTTTTGTACTATGATCTTATCTTTGAAGAAATAAATGTGCACGTATATGTGTAAAATGTGATAAATTTTTCCTTTTTCCTTTGATTTGAGATGTCCTTGAGTGAAAAGTTTGATTCGAATTGAAAAATATGTTTTTTTGTAATTAAATATTTGAACTCTCTATCGAAATCTTTATTATATTTTCATTGAATTCCTATTTACATATCCTAGAGTATATTTTTAAAGTCCGAATCTGAGACTAAAATTTTATTTTCTCATTCAATTAAATCAATCAAAAAAAAAAACAATGAATCAATAAATAATTAATCATATTATTAATGGTAAATATGTGTGTTAATAAGGTCTAAAAACTAAAATTTTGTGATGTTCCGCATGATCAGACATCAAAATTCAATAAATGCGACCTCCCAAATCCAAAATAATGTTCATCAAATCATGTCGCTTACAATTAATTGCTTCATGAGATACACAGCCAGCCCCTTCCAGCTCACCCCGTTGCACAGCCATACGACACAAGAGATCCACAGTACAAAGCACATGGATGCCACAATCATAACTATTTGTTTGTTGCAAACACGAAGCTTCCCGAAAATCGGCATGTGGTACCTGAAGAGCTCTCATCAAAATATTAACCAACAATACACTATGTGTGTGATTACTGCCATAGGAAGAATCATAATGGAAGAATGTGTTTTCGGGTCTTGAGTAGACCAACAATGACCAATGACTACCACCAGCTCGTTCCACCTGCAGATTATCATTCAATGCAAAAAACAGGAAATCTTTCTCATGTGCCCTGAGTGGCTCCAAAAACATTGCAACATCTTCAGGTGAAAACTTAATACATTGTGTCACTTCCGGAGAAATGAACAAAAATCGATCAGAAAATTGTTCAAATACATCTTTTTCCAAATACTCAAAATAAAATGAAATTATTTGGTCATTGAGCCAATAAGGTCCTTTCAGTAAATCCACATCCGAAAAATACAAACATGTATCGTGGAAATTTAAAGCTACTTCTCTGTCTCGTCGCGCCATTTTATATTTATTCGTGATGAATTTGATATCTGAACTTGAAAGTTTAGCTCAAAATCACTTTAATTTTAATCTGATTTTAATTTCAAGCATTTATTTGACACAAGAATTTATGCTCCAACTACGTTACACAACTTTAAACTATAAATGGCTTCTATTTCCGAGCACACACAACTTAAAAATTTGTTTTCTATGTTGTTACGAGAAACCTAATTTTGATGATGATATTTTTATATTGCAAAAATACAAAATAATATTTATTTTGCTCAATACACTATCTCTACTTCTGGCACTTTTATTTTGCGCAAATTTTTCCAAGGTCTCCTACGTTAATTTTCAATTTGTATCATCTACACCGAAAATTGATGTTATCAAATATTAATTTATCTAAAATAATTGTTTTTTATCGATTTAAATTTATTTATATAAATTTTTATGAATGAAAATAATGAATGATTCTCTCAACTTTTTACGAGGTCATTCGATATGTCATGGAACGTAAATATAAGGCTGCCATATGTTTCGTTCAATTAAATGTCAACAAATTGAGAAAATTTATTCTCAAGTAAATTTTCAAGTTTTCAATGAAATTCCAATTTCTTTTCATATTCATCAATATTTTCAATTAAAAAACGTTATCCAATTGATACAATTTCAAGGAAATAAAATTTTTCGATACATGTCTTGAAAATATAAACAGAGAGCTAACACTAATTTATTTTCAATGCAAAAAGCGGCGTATACAAGAGTAAACATTAAAAAAAAATTACTTACCAATTCAATGATAAAAAATTTATTTGATAATTTTATGAAATATGTGAATCACTAAATAGTTTGAGATTGTTCTCGATGATCTTTCACTTGAATGAACTTTAATTTACTTAAATTTACGATGATAATCATTCAAAATTCTTTCAATTATTTTGATTTTTTGATTAAATTTGGGAGCACTTTTTCTTACAGCTGTCGAACCGACCGAAGACGATTTCGTACTGAAAGGAATGAGTTCCTTATTTGAAGTTATTGTTGAAATTATGATTAATTAAGGATTTTTGTAAAAAAAATGATTGCATGAAATATTGATCAAGTTCAAGTTTCATGATGAATGAAAATCGTTTGCTCATTGATTTGCTATCAAAATATTAAATTTGGACCATTTTTTTTTTGAAAAGTAAGTTCATGTGAAGTGTTACCATGCTTACATTAAATGGAACGGATATGTGATAAAAAGAGGTTTTGGGCACACTTTGTTTGTTTGTCGGTTCGTTGCAATTTCAGATTTTTATCCTTAGATGGTGAATTTACATTCAAGCTCTCCCTTTTTTCATTTGAATTAAGTGGCTCAACTTGAATTCGGTCAAATAATTTAAAATCGAGAAATTTACAAGCACGTGCTATGACCATTGACGTTTCAAATCACAATGAAATGTAAAAAAAAAATATTCAATTAAATTTTTATATAAATTTCATAGTAAAAAAAATCACCACTTGTTGAATGTCATTTCATCATGAAATAAAAATATCCATGGAATTTAATATCCATAGCAACGAAACAACTCAAACTTAGTTTTTAAAAGTGAAAATCAAAACTACAAGTAAAATGCAATTAAAATTCGTAAAAACAATTTTAGAGGGACAAGTAATGAATTTAATTACATTCACAAATATTTTCACTCACTGTAACGGTTTTTTTTCTTCATTTTCAGCCGCAACTTTATCGCATTGCTGGTTTAGCATGGTCCCCAAACAACAATAAACTTGCTGTTGCAACCGCTGATCGTCTCATTTACTTATTTGATGAACATGGAGAGCGTCGTGATAAATTCTCAACCAAACCAAGTGACCCTGCGAATGGTAAAACGTCGTATGTTATTCGAGGATTACAATTTAGTCCGGATTCAAGTCGACTCGCAGTAGCTCAGAGTGATAACATTGTGTATGTGTATCGTTTGGGTGAATCGTGGAATGATAAAAAAGTTATTTGTAATAAATTTCCACAACCGTCTGTTGTCATGTCAATGATTTGGTTGAATGGTGGTCTGATTATTGCCGGACTTGAGGATGGTAAAGTCAGGGCATTGCATTGCAAGAATAATAAATCTCAGACGTTGTATGGCACGGAAAATATGGTTATTTCATTGGCTTCAAATCCAAGGGGAACAGGATTTTTGTCAGGACATGAGGATGGTTCAGTAATAAGATTCTATATTGCAGAAGAGCCGGGTGAGCCTTCAGGGAAACTCTTGAATCACACATGTGGTCCATTTGCATTGGCCTGGTTGCAAGGTGGCATTGTTGCAGCAGGATGTGATAAGAAAATTCACTTTTATGATTATCTTGGAAGAGTTGCACGTGTCTTTGACTATTCAAGAGATGATAATGAACGGGAGTTTATGACAGCAGCTTGTAGTCCAAATGGACAATCTGTGGCATTGGGCAGTTATGATCGTGTCAGAATTTATACCTGGTCACCACGTCAAAATACGTGGTCGGAAACGGTGAATAAGGAGATTAAAAATTTGTATTCGATCACGTGTATTTCATGGAGACGAGATGGATCGAGAGTGACAGTGGGTTCAGTGTCTGGTGCCGTTCTTATGTTTGAATCTGTACTTCGACGCACAATATGGCAAGATAAATTTGAAATTACATTTGTAGCACCAAGTCAAGTTTTATTGAAATCCTTACAAAATGCGAGTGCTCCTCTGATGATTGAATCTCAATTAGGCTTGGAAATTGATGATGTTCGAGTTATGGGTAAAATTTCATATTTCCACTAAAATCACATTGATTTAAATCTTTTTTTTTTTCAGGTAAAGACTCTTATTTAGTAGCACGAACTGAAGATACCCTCATTTTATGTGACTTGACCCGAAATCTTACTAGTGAAGTCCCTTGGATAGCGACAGGGAGACATGAGCGTTTCTACTTTGAAAATCCAAATGTTTGCCTGATATTCAATGCAGGGGAGCTTTCACTGGTCGAATATGGTTGCAATTATATTTCCGGGTCAGTTCGCAGTGAATTCGTTAATCCTCATGTCATTTCTGTGCGATTGAATGAACGAGGAAATTCAAAGTAATTTTATTTTTTGTATCACATTTCATTATAATTTTTTTTAAATTTTTTTTTCTAGTAATAACAAAAAATTGGCATATCTCCTGGACATGAAGACAATTTCGGTCATGGATTTGATCAGTCAATCAATTATTGTTCAAATAAATCACGATTCAAAAATTGATTGGATGGAATTGTCCGAGACGGCACATAAACTTTTATTTAGAGATAAAAAAATGCGGTTAATTCTCGTTGATGTTGCAACGTCAAAGAAACAAACTCTCCTCGGAAAAGTTTCATTCGTTCAATGGGTGATTGGAAGTGACGTCGCTGTTGCTCAAAGTGATTCAAATCTTGCAGTTTGGTATAATATCGATTTACCGGAACATGTTACAATTATGTCAGTGCGAGGTGATGTGGTTGATGTGGTACGTGAAGATGGTCGAACTGAAGTTCATACAAGAGAAGGCCCCGCCGAACACATTTATCAACTTGATGAGGGATTGGTAGAGTTTGGAACTGCTGTAAATGACTCGGATTTTGGGAGAGCGGTTTTATATTTGGAGTCATTGGGAGATAAACCAGCAGCTAAAGCAATGTGGCATAACTTAGCAAATATTTCACTTGCTCAACAAAACCTTAGAGTTGCCCAAAGATGTTTTGCTGCACTTGGAAATGCATCAAAAACTTTTTATCTGAGTGAGACGATTAAAATTGGAGAAGCTTACGAAAAAGCAACTAATCAGAGTGCAATGACGTGTCCTGAAGTTAGAGCGAGGATGGCTTTGCTTGGAGGTGATTTGAGATCAGCTGAACGAATTTACGTTGAGCAAGGTGACATTGAATCAGCTTTGAAGATGTATATTGACCTGCGACGATGGGATGATGCTATAAAATTAGCAGAGAGGCGTGGCCATCCAGGTGTTCAGGACTTACGTGATAAACAAATGTCATATTTGTTGAATTCGGGACAAGAAGAGAAAGCAGGAGATGTTTTGGAAGAGCGAGGTGACAAAGATAAAGCGATGAGTCTCTATCTCAAAGCAAATAAACCAGCAAAAGCTGCTCGTCTCGCCTTAAAAACACCATCTTTATTGCAAAATGATGAATTGATGGCCCGAGTAACAAATTCACTGATCAAATCTGAAGTTTACGAACTTGCTGGTGATTTGGCTCAAAAGGTAGGTCAACCAGAAAATGCTGTCTCACTTTATCGCAAAGGTGGTGCATATGCACGTGCAATTGAACTTGCACGTCATATCACCCCAGATGAGGTCACAAATCTGGAAGAGGAATGGGGTGATTGGCTTGTATCGAAGCGACAACTTGATGCTTCAATTTCGCACTACATTGAAGCTGCAGCAACAACTAAAGCATTGGAAGCTGCGGTCGGGGCCAAACAATGGAGAAAAGCCGTTCAAATCGCAAAAGTTCTTGATGAACCTGAAGAAATCAGAAAATACGCACCTGAACTTGCGGAGCACTTATCTCAAGTTGGTGATTTGGCAACAGCGGAAGATATTCTACTCCGAGCTGAATTATATCGTGAAGCCATAGAGCTTTTGAACAAACATGGACAATGGGAGAAGGCATTTGACATCGCTGAAAGGTACATTACAAATACGGATGATGTTCGTGACATGTTCCTAGATTTGGCAAAAACCCTTGTCACTAAACAAAAGTATCGAGATGCTGAAAAAATTTATATCACAATTGGCGAACCCGATCTCGCAATTCAAATGTACAAAAACCTTGAAATGTACGACTCAATGATTCGTCTCGTTGAACGTTTTCACAAGGATTTGGTTGAAAGTACTCACATGAACCTGGCACGTCAATTAGAAGGCAAAGGAAAATATAAAAATGCCGAAGTGCATTTCCTTGCAGCCAATGATTGGAAAGCTGCAGTTCACATGTATTGTTTAGCTTCAAAATGGGAAGATGCCTATCGTATTGCACGTCAAAAGGGAGGTGACGATGCCTCAAATCAAGTTGTTTTCATGTGGGCACGATCTTTACCACTTGAAGCTGCTGCAAGACTCCTCACAAAAATGGGACAACTTGATAGTACGATTAATTTTGCATGTGAAGCAGGTCAATTTCAATTTGCATTGGATATTTGTCGAATAACAGAGAAACCAGCTGATGAGGTGCATTTGAAAATTGCAATGGTTCTTGAAGATGAGGGGAAATTCCAAGAAGCTGAAGCCGAATTTTTATTGGCAAATAAACCAAAGGAAGCAATTATGATGCACACTCACACAGGTGATTGGAAATCCGCGATTCGTATCGCTGAAAAGTACGTGCCTGAAGCTGTAACCGAAATATTATTGAGTCAAGCTAATGCCGCACTCGAGACAAGAAACTATCCTGAATATGAGGGTCTTTTAATTCGTGCTGAACGTCCCGAGCTCATAATACAACATTACAAGGATTACGGAATGTGGAGTGATGCAATGCGAATTGCACGTGAATACATGCCAAGTGCCATACCTGAAATTCAAAAACTCCAAGCAAGATCCAGTCATTCATCAGCATCCAATGACTCGAGATATTTATTACAACAAGCATCTGACTACGCGAGAAATGAAGAATTTAAAAAGGCGGCTGAGAGTTTACTTCAAATCAATAATGAAAATTCGGATGATGGCACTGTTGAACGTGCATTGATGAGAGCAGCTGAAATTTGTAATCAATTTTTGGAAGGTGAAGATGCCCAATCAGTTGCATATGAGCTTGGTCCGAGATTAGTTCAAATTAATCAAATTGGACCTGCAGCTCAACTTTACTTGGCAGCTGAATTGCCAAAGGAAGCTGTTGATGTCTTTATTTGTACTGAAAATTGGAATAAGGCAAGAAGGTTGGCAAAGGAAATCGATTCTGGACTTGTAACGTATGTGGAGCAACAACAAAAATCCCGTTTGAGAAATGATGGTAATGTGGAACAGCTTGCAGATATTGGTAAGTTGAATAAAATTCATGTAAACATCAATTGAAATAAATTTCTTCTATAGATTTGATGGGAGCCCTTGACTTGTTAGCTGAGGAAGGTCAATGGACTCGATGCATTGAAAAGGCAAAACAACATAGTGGTGCTGTAAGATTTTTATATTATTTCATTAAATATTTTCAATATAAATAATTTTAATTTTCATAAGGTTTTACAAAAATATTTGGCTCTTTATGCGGCTCAATTAATACGAGATCACGATTGTACAGCAGCATTAAAATTATATTTGATTCATGGCTCACCAGCACTCAAGCAAAATTACAACATTTACAATCGAATTGCATTAGAATGTTTTTCCTTACGTGAACCAGAAGGTGCATTGATATGGAAAGACCTCAGAAGTTTCTTACTTCAAATTGTCAATTCATTAAGAAACAACGAATCAAATGACACTGAAGCTTTAGATCGATTTGAGCAACTTCTTTTAATCTCCCACTACTATGCAACACGTACAGCATGTCGTCAAGTGACAGCATTACAAGGAATTGCGGTGAAATTGTCTGTTGCATTGTTACGATACACCGACATAATCCCCGTCGACAAAGGATTCTTTGAGGCAGGCATGGATTTGAGAACTGTCAATCGTGAATCTGAAGCATTTGTACTTTTAAATCACTACTTAGATGTGTGTGATGCAATTGAAGAAGGTTCCAGTAATTTAGTTGATCATTCTGATTTAGTTGCAACAGATTTTCCCAGTTCTGTTCCAATTCCACCTGAATTACACTTGAAAAATGAGACAAAATTACATGAGGAAGTACGTGAATGGATTTTAGCCGTTAGCATGGATCAGAAAATTGACCAGACATTACCAACCGATGACAGGAATTTGTATGAATCGAGTTTGGGCATCTCAGATATGCCGTGTGTTGTATCGGGATATCCAATAATGGGACGAACGCCAGTTATTTTTCAAAGATCACATCGATTGGCTAACAGAGAGGCATGGAGTAAACTTACAGTTGCCGCGAAAATGTCACCTCATAGTGACATCACAGATGTAATTCAATTTATCGAAAAATGGTGTGGACCAGCTAATTTCATTTCAATGTAACTTACACTTTTAAAAGTAAAAAATAAAAGCAAAAATTAAACATTTGTAAGATATATATTTTGTCTCATTGAAAACCCATAGCCACCACTTATATTAATAATATAAATTGATTAATTTGATTATTTTTTTGATAAAATTCCATTGATATGATTAAAAGCATATATAAATGTAATAAGAATATTTATAGTAATATAGCATATTAATGCAAAATTAAATTCGAATTGATAAAATGCCAATTAATTGAGGGCTTTTTGTTTATATAACGGAGTAATTCCATATTTGTTCATAGTGAGAGTGATCTCCATGTGCATGATGACCATGAAAATTTCCATGATGACCATGGTGATGAGTTCTGCCATGAGCTCCCAATGGGCCATGTTCCTGCTCATGTTCAAGCTCATAATGATGATTTTCCTTCATATTTTCATCATGATGAATATTCTCCTTGAGATGGTGAGTTTCCTGAGACAAATTATCATTTCTTACGACACCAAAGCCGGCTGCCGCAAAAGCAGCAGAAAGAAATTGACCACGTTTTTGGTTTGGTGATGTTTCTTTTACAATGGAAAGATCTTGTGCAACAGCAATTCTGAGAGAGAGAAAAAAATTTCATTTAAGTAAATCAATATTTTTGGTTTTTCAAATCAAAAGTCAACTCACGGCTGTTGCAACCCCACCATAGTCGCGTCAGCAGCATTGTTCTTCTTGAAGTTATGTGGAGAATTACGATTGTAACGACCCCAGATGCTATTCATCATCTTTTCATTGTACTTTACAGGGCCTAATTTCGAGAAATCTGTAAAAAAAAATTAATTTTATAATCACGTTAAATTAACATCAAAATTTACTAGGACTCACTATGCTTTAAGTCAAAACGTCCTTTATTATCATCGTTACAATTGTCTGATTTACAGACTGCAACATGCTTTTGCTTTTCCTTAACTTTGTGTACGGCGAAGGCACCTTGTGGAACTGAAGGCATTTTGAAACAATCTAAGGTGAGATTAAAAAAATTTCATAAAATTAGAGCATGAATATAAAGACTGTTAATCAAAATTTTACTCATTGGAAAATTTTTTTCTTGATTTTTAATGATTTATATTTTTTTTTTAATTTTTTTTATTCTGAAACATTTTAAATATTTTTTGAACCAAGCTTTTGTATGATTCTAGGAACACAATTCAAAAAAATAAGAAATCATAGTAAAACCGGTTTAAGATCAAACAGAAATGAGCATTTAAGGCGCTTGATTTAATCGAGCATGATTCAATGGAGACGTCTGGTTATTTATAAAATATTTCAATTTTTTAATTTTTTTTATGAGATAATTATAAATTTTGTTATCAATTTAAACTTTTTTATATAATTAGACTACATTTTCGCATTATACTTCGAATAAACATTTTTATTGCTTTTGATTTAATTTTTTTTTATTAATTTAAAATGATATTGTTATCTCGCATATTAACTCAAATTTAAAGTTCATCAAAAAAATTGTCTGAATAAAATAAAATTATTTTTTTTAGAATGCATAAATTTATGTACGAACCTTTACAAACTTCAAAAATCACGTCAGAAATGTAATCTTTATCAAGTCGATGCAGGAAAATACCTGCCGCAGTATCAATTTTATCGATTGTAACGACTTTACTATTGATTAGTTTTTGATTTAGTCCACAGTTCACCATTAAATGTTTCAAGCTTCGATTTACAAAAGTTAATTTAATGTTTAAATTACTAATTTAATAATATTGATTTTTATTTTTTTTTATGATCACTTTTTGGTTAATATTTTTTCAGTAAATATTTTTTTTATTTGAGGTATCTCAGTTATTTCAGTCAAGTTGAATCACGTTTTTGTTTTAAATTTTATTTTTACGAATCACAGCTTTCTTTCCTCGGATTAATTCTCTGCTCTTGTCAATACTTTATTACTCAATTACTTATTTTTATTATTTAAATTCCTTTCATTGATTAATTTTCATCAATTGTATTTGATTTCTTTTGTGATTTTGTTTGAGTTAACTTTCTTTTTTTATTAACGTTTTTTTTTTAAGTCCACAGATAATTTTATTTTAATTCAATTTTTCCTTGAATAAAAGTTTAATTTAATTCTTTTTTTTTCACAATTTTATTCGCAACTTTTTTTTTCGTGTGCTACAGTCAATGTTTCGATCACAAATGAGAAATTCTGTCTGAGGTCACATTTATTTTGTGGAGCGGGTTATCACTTTAATCATCAAAAGGCTATCTGTATTAATTATTATTGTGTTAGGGTGGGATGAATTTTAATCATTTTTCGTCGTAATTAATGCGGGAATAATTTGAATAATGTTAGGTTTGTTCCAGTCTAATGAAAGTTTAAACGAACACTTTTAAGACAAAGAATATTATGTTGTGGTATTGGTTTTATATTCAAATTATTATGATTAATTACTATTATGATAATGAGAAGTATATAATGAATACTGAAGTAAATATTTGCCAAGATGGTTTTAGTTTGATGATTTTTATTGAAATTTGATTTGTGAGAGAATTTCAATTGATTAAGGTGGATGATGTTGGGCTTTTATTAAATTTTATATTTTACCGGGTAAGCAGATAAAAGTTGACGGCTCATTCTGTAAAGATACACATACGAAAACTTCAAAAATTCTGTACGTAAATAGTGATTGTCAAACCTTCATGTGCTGATAGTAAGATTTTGTACCTAAAGAATTGACATACTTTGACAGAACTTTTGACAGAAATTTGACAATTCATATTGAGCTTGACTTCGCACTAAACACGTGAAGCTTTTTATCGAGACAGATTTTCGCAAAATCTTGTAAGTTTTGTAAAATTCATAAAACATCCTCTGTATATTTTTTTTCAAATTAAATGACACATGTCAAATTTTCTATCAAAATATGACAAACACGGTTAAGGTTCAATAAACGTTGCCTTACTGGGTACGCAGGTGAAAGTATGACAATTGACAGAAATTTTGAAGTTTCCGTGTATCTATGCAAAATAAGCTGTCAAATTTAACCTGATTACCCAGTAATGGAGGAATATTCAGAAATAACAATTTTTTGACAGTTGCTCTCTCAATTTAATGTATAAAATCTTCAAAAATCTAACTTTAAAGGACTAAGTGGACAGAACAGAATCTATTTAAAGGTTTTAAAATTTCACATACAAAATTTTGAAGTTTCCGTATGTGTTTCTATAGAAAATAAACTTCAAATGAAATGTCAATTGAAATCCTATTCTATGGACTTTGCTAGTAAGCTTTTGTGTTTCCTATAGAAACAGAGATTGTCAAAATAAGAATGACAATTTGACATATCTGCTATTATAGGCCCTCAAGTTCATTAGCGAGCATTTGTGAAATTTTCATATGTGTATCTATGCAAAATGAACTGTCAAACTTTATTTTAAATTTTTTCATATACAATTTTGAATTCATATCAATTTTTACAGCGCCCTAATGTCTTGATCTACAACACTGTGTCTTTCCTTAGTCTTTTTACTAGCAACTTCTAATTCTTTTGTTTTAATTTAAATATTATATAGGAAGAGATTCAGACAGTAAATAAAATTCATTAATTAAAAAATAAATCTAATAACTGATAAATTTCTCATTGTCTTTAATTAAATGAAGCTGCAATACATTTAAATATAGAATATTTTGGGCAAAATGTGGTTAAAGTACATTTCATACCGGATTTCTTATCAAATCGCAACGCACGACGTCACACAGACGAATATTCTCATAGTCATACATATATACATAATAATAATGCACTTACATTTGCAACAATTATCGAGAATTTTTCGAAAAACGATTTTTGTTTATAATAATTGCGAATATTATCTCATTGTAGTCTCTTTGACTGATTTGATACAGTCAGAATCAATTTCAATAAGTAATTTAATTACATTTTTTACTGTTTTTTTTCTTCTTGTCATTAAAGTTCTATTCTAATCAAATAGAAAAAGTTATATTTAAATTATTATCTTGAGTCATCGTACTGAATTTTAACTGTCATTTCGGGAGTTTCGTGAAAAAAGTCACGTAGACCACTTATCATTTTGTTATTTTTTTTGCTTCACTTAACAATAAGCAAAGGTTAAAAATAATAATAACATTTTTTTTTGTATGTAAAACCTGTCCACGAAAGTAATCCTGATTGCCAACAAATTTTAACAAAAAATATTTGAATATAAAATACAATTAAAATGTAATAAAATCAAAAATTGATAGCGTGACCACCAAAATCCCGTGATAACTTTTATTTCCTAGGGCAAATCTTAGACAGTCTTGTGATAAAAAAAAGAGTGAAAATAAGGAAAAAAACAATTTTTTTACTATAATTTGACTGACTCGTGCGTTGATAAGAGTCGGTTAAAAATTGTCTTAAATTAGAAAATTTATGATAATTATGTTTAATATTTTTAATTTTTTTATATACTGATTAAATTTCATGTATTTTTTAGCAAAAAAAATAAAAATAACACAAAAAAATAATTTAAATTCGACTAGAAACAATCTGGCCTGATTTCTTTTTTCTTATTTTTTTTTAAAATAAAGACAATTTATAATTAAAAATATCAATACATTCATGTATTAAAAAAAAAACAAAAATTATCTCACCTCAATTAAGATGTTGCAAAAAAGCCATTAAAATTTCCTTGTCTCTCAATTTGATTTTTTTTTAGTTTTTCCTGTGTTTTGAATGTTTTTTTTTTAATATTCAATTTAAAATACATACAAAAAAGTTTCTAAATCTAACTGAACTTTTCTGTTGTACAAGCTTAACACAACTAAGTCACTTGTACTTAAGTTGGTCTTTGACAAGTCCAGTTGCGTATCTTTGTCTTATAATTAAAGAGACAATTACTGACCTTTTTGACCCAATAAATTGATAAACTCGTAAAAAAATTGTAAGTAAAAAAATAAAAAGGAAAAAAATATTGTGACATTATTTTTGCACATGAATGGAAAAAATAAATGTATAAAAATAAATAAATTAATATTTTAAATCGCGAAAGTGTAATCAAGCTTTTATCAAACGCAATGTTAAGTAAATAAATAGAGTAATAAATCAATAGTGTGTTAGACTAGACTAGAGTTTAAGGAGTAAACAGCATCATTTTTAATTGAAAATTGATAAGGAGTGATTTTTTTTTTAATTTTAAAAAAATATTTACTTAATTAAAGTTAAATGATTTCAAGTGAAATAAACAGTTTAGCATTGATTTAAATTAAAACAAAAAATAAGTTGATGAATAATAATTTTATCAAAAAATAATAATAACGTCACTCGGCACAAACATTGTAATAAACAAATAGGATTATCAAATTGAAACCACACACATGAAAAGACCTTGTTATTTCGGGTTATCATGGACAAATTATAATTGAGAACTTTCTTAACTTATAAAAAATTTGGTTACAAGCGCTGTTCATTCGGTCAATAACATTCATAATGACGGTCATAGAATACCAATGTGGTTTTAGGCGAAATTAATTTACAACGGTCTAATCCTACAGGAAAGCTTAGAACTCAACTTCTATCCATACCATGTCTTAATTGACTTGAAAGCAGCTTACGACAAAAATAAACTTGGTGAGCTGTTTGTTGTTACGATAAAACTAGGTTTATTATCTATAACTCCTGAATTTTAGGAATTAACTCCTGAAAATTAGGAGTTAACTCCTGAACGTTAGGAGTTTAGCTCCTGAAATTCAGGAGTTTTCTTCGGAAAGGGCTAGGAAAGAAGCTGAGCCTTTTTGCGGAGTAATGCGCGCTTTATGCATGGTATAACTCCTTAAACTCATCTCGGAATGGGTCGAAAAACAGATGTAATTAAACCCTTTGATGATATACCAGCATCTTCACAATCCAAAGAGTTTATTAACTGTTCAAAGAAATGATCTTACAATTAGACATAAAAGACATGAGAAAACTGACACCTAACAGAACACTACCTTTTGCGCAGCCATCTTAAAGGAATAGGAAGGAGTAATTCAAGTTGAAGATATACTCAAAAACCTCTACTATAGTCTCATTAACAGCAAAATTCAATTTATGCTTAATGTCTTTGGTTGTGTCAAAAAAACAAGTTTAAGAAGAATTGAAGTACTCCAGAATCGTGCAATGAAGACTGTATGCAAATTGTCAATGAGATTTAATACTGTTGCTCTATATAAAGAAGAAACTAAAGAATTTTTACCACTCAATGTGCTTCATTTAAACAAACTAGTTCACTTTACTTATCTGTCAGTCACCTCAATGATACAATCAACAATGATTAGTCAAGGATATCGTACGAGATCCGAATACAATAAAAAGATTCGCATCCCTAATGTTAAAACGGTCGATATGTTTAATCGGTATGGCCTCGACGGTATCAAATACCAATCTGCTATGATACCCCAGAACATTACAAAAATATCAAATTTGGAACTGCTGAGATCGGAAGATTCTTAATAAGCTTTTTTGACGACTTGGATGTATTGAAGGAGAACTAAGATCCCTTCGCAAGGAGAAGCACTTAAGATCTCATAGGTCGAAGTGCGAGCTTTAATGAAACTAGTAGGAAAATAAATGTTGTGATCTTTTGCGATCAAAAAAGGGCTTCGACAATTTTCAAAAGAATCCCCTGAGGTTATGCAATTTATTTGTTACAAGACTATTGACCATTGTTTGTGAGTCCGTCAAGTTCGCCTGGTTTTGATAATCAATTTATCGAGCCTAGAAATTTTAATAGAACACCAAAATCACATGAGTCCATCTCGACTTATATTATGCGATTTCAAACTGAGGTGGCTAAATTTAGAACTTAAGTCATCAAAAAACAATGCAAAGCTCAAACGTTCGAACGAACATCACCATATCACATTCAAGTTTAATATCCAGTTTTTACAATAACATAATACTAAAAGTCATTTAATTTTTTTTTGTTCTTTAATTTTCTTTCATTTTTTATTTTCATAATTATGTATAATATATATTTATATATAATATGCTTCTTTGATTTGTTGTATTTATTGTAATATTACACAATTTATCTTCTTTAAAATATATTTTAATTCAATATTAGTATAATTATTATTGTTTATCCAATTTTAATTCATTTTATTATTACATTTATACTTTATTTTTGCCGTCCATTTGATTAAATTTTATATTGAATTTAATACGTTTTTTAAACTTAAACAATCGCGAAGTTTTGTTTCCATTCAAATTAATACATTTTATCTTTTTTTATTTTATTTGGTTTTGATTATTATTATTATTTTTTTGTAATAAAAAAATAATAATTATGATTGAATTTAAACTAACATGATCTTATAATTGAAAATTAAGTAATGAGATGAGGATCGCTGTAAATAGAGATTAATTTTTTGTATTAAATTATTGTCATAGATGAATAAAAAAATATTATTATTTTGATGATTTTGTTTTTTATTATTTATTATATGAATAAAATCAATATTTTTCCATTAATTTAAAACAAAAGTAAAAAAATATGTTTTGTTCTAATAATTTAATTGATAATGAAACATAAAATGATTGTTTTTTTTCTCAATCAATGATGATGATTTTTTATTATAAATTAATAACAAATTGTTACTCAATATTATGAAATTAAATTATTTTTTTAGTAAATTAATATTTGTTTGATTGATAAGTGGCGGATTATTTTTTTTATAACTGAAGCTAATTCCCAGCTCATTGTTTCCTGTTTCAATATCAACAATATTCGTAAATTTTGTTAAATTATAAACATTAAGGATTTGTGTTTTTTTACTTTTAATTTGAGTCTATATCTAATCAAAAGCC
This sequence comes from Culicoides sonorensis, assembly GCA_900002565.1. Classification (NCBI taxonomy): domain Eukaryota; kingdom Metazoa; phylum Arthropoda; class Insecta; order Diptera; family Ceratopogonidae; genus Culicoides; species Culicoides sonorensis. Next base: position 20,475 of record LN483606.1, on the reverse strand, counting down.
TGTTTAAGCTTACAAAATTAAGTTTTTTTGTTTATTTTTATTAACATTTATATGGACGAGGAATGTTTATTCAATTGATAGGTTTTTTTTTCTTTAATAGGATCTTTTTCATTTTAATAATTATAAAATTTCTACAAAACATTTATAATATGTATGTTATTATTAGTATCATTTATATATTTTTTTATTTAAATTATAATAATTATTTTCAAATATTATTTTAAACTGTGTAATTTTCTTTTTTTATTATTATTGCTAAATTTTTATATTATAATTTATATGTATGTATGTTTCGCAAAATATTTTTTAGCCACATATGTATGTATTTTTATTAAAATATTAAAGTTCGCTTTAACATTATTTTTAGTTTTACTTTAATTTTCTTAGAAAACAGAAAAAAATATTTCATTTCATCTTTTCTTAACATTTTTATAAGAGATATTTTTTTTCTTGTATTATTGCCCATAAGCGTTAAATTTGAGTATTATCTGTCTTCCAATAATAATAATATGTAATATGATGTATTAAATGTTTCATAAAGTTTTCCATTTTTTTAATTATTATTTAATATATTTCTATAAAATAACATTGCAGTATAGAATTTTTGATATTTTTGTTTTATTTTTTAATTTTATTTTTATTAAATTTTTCATTGTTTTTCATTAAAATTTTAATTTAATCAGTTCTATTGTAGCATAGCTTTCATAATTATTATTTTCTTTTGTCATATATTTCATTTTTTCTTCATTTAATTTTAATATTTATATAAATGTATTTTTTTCAATAATATTATCAGTGTAAGGTGGGAAGATATACAAGTTTTTTGTATCTTTTTTGAATTCAATTTTGTGAAAGAAAGCGATTTTATTTTAAGTTATTTTTTAAGGGACTGTTTACTTTTAAGGGAAAGTGAATTTTTTTGGGTTGTTTGAAGTTAAGATACGAATTTTGCAAGTCAAATATCATATATTAAATTATATTTATGATGAATTTTGAGTTAATATACTTCAATTATATGAGTAGAATTTTTATGGGTCCACTGATACCAGGAATGTTTTCTTTTTTTTAATGAATAATACTTTTTTATTTTATTTTAATAATAATAAATATATTTTCATTTTCACTTGATTTTTCGTGCTGTTTTCATAAGTGATTATATTCATTGAAATTTTAAGTAAATTTAATGCTTTTTTTATTTAAATAGTATAAATGTCAATTTAAAAGTGACAGATGTCATTGAAAATAAAATTATGGCACTGAATTTAAATAGGATAAATATGTAAATTAAGGTCTCAGACCACAGACTAGTATTCATTTTGACATTTATGTGTGTATATTTATAGACTATGTATGTATGCATATTACTGGGTTCGCTAGTTTGACAATCTCTATTTACGTATAGAATTTTTAAGTTTCCGTATTTGTATCTATGCAAAATTAGTTGTCAAATTTTATCTGCTTAACCGGTTAGACAAATCACCTGTCAAATGCAAACTTACAGACTATGGCGGTAAGCAGATAAAACTTGACAGCTCATTTTGCATAGATGCTTATACGGAAATGTCAAAAATTCTGTACGTAAATAAGTAATTAAGTAAGTAAGGGACAATAAGCTAGAATGACATTTCAAATTGCATATACAAAATTTTAGGTTGAATTTGACAGCTCATTTTGTATACTTTTATAACTTTTACTTGCCGACCTACTTAAGATATTATTTGACAGGGTACTGACAATAAATGAATTTTGTAAAGAAGATCTGACAGAAATGTCAAAAACTTATTCTTGAAATGTCAAAATTAAATTGAATCCTATGAATGTTAGCCTTAAAGTCATCAATTTATGTCTTATCATTGTGATTAAAAAAAAAGTAGAAAATCTTGAAAATTTAATTGGTTGGGACATTTTAATTGAAATTTACATCACCAAACAGTAAATTTCGATAAAATTTATTTCCTTTAAACCACATTTTTAAGTACATAAATAATAACTATTTTCTTTAATACTATTTTTTTTATGTTATCAACTTTCAATATTTTAATACTTTTTTCTTCTTCATTTTATTTTATTCAGTTAATTATATTTATTTAGTTTAATCCCTTGTTGTACACATATTTTCATAGTCATTTTAATATCATATTTATATAGAAATATGTCATAATAAATGAAAGTGATTTTTTTTTTTGTTTAACGTTATCAATTTAATTAATGATAATCCATTTTAAAGCAAATTAAAGCTAATGAACACATCAAAGTTCTACTTTTCTTATTAATTTAATTAAGATTCAATTTTTTTTAATATTTTTTAATACTTTAATTATTTTTGTCTTGCATTATAATTATAACAAATACCATTTATTGTGTATCATTATTATTATTATATATGATATTTTTTTTATATTCTACACATCGTAGTTTTTTTTTATATCTAATAATACAATATATTAATTTTTTTTTTATTTGTTACTATTACATTAAAATTATTTTTAATTTTTTTTCTTCTTCAAACCGATTAGCATTTTCCTTTCATTTTTTTTTTTTAAATTTTATCATTGAAATTAATAATAATTTGAATTCGCACAAAAGTTATCTAACTATTCGAATAAGTATAATTTTGTTTTTTGTATGCTTTTTAAGTACAATTGTTATAATTAAAATTAAGATAATATAACTTTTAATGTCATATAATTTGTAAGAGAGCGCATTACATTAAATTAAAATGAGTATTTTTTTATATTTAATTTCATATTATTTTTATATAATTTTTTGGTGTATATAGTTTGGTAACAGGTATGTTTTTTTTTACTTTTATTATAATAATATTAAATTTGATATTTTTTTATATTATTCGTATATATATATTTTCTTTGTGTAATTTAAAATAGGTGAGGAAAATCATTTTTTATTCCAATTTAATGTTCTTTGATAATATTTATTGAATATTTTGATTTATTGAATACTCATGTAAATTCATTTGATATCAATTTTGGGAATTTGGATGGGGTTTTGGTCAATTCTTTCTTGTTTAATATGTTGGAGCTTGGAAATTGACTTGACCTGTAAAATGAATAAATTGTGCATTTTTTGATCCAAATGAAGATAGAAATTTCACTTACCTGGTTGGGGTTGCCCACCTGAAAATGGTGGATCTTGATATTGCTCATTATCAGTTGTAACTGGATAACTAGCATATGCATTGGCAGTCGGATCATATGTGGATGAGAAAGTTGGATCCACACCAGCCTTAAATCGTTGGAATGCAAACCAGGCGCATCCACCCCATGTGAAAATTGAAAAAAGTGAAAATACAATACTGGCATTTATGTTGCTCGACCCATAATTGCCTGGGGTTGGATCGGCTTTGGACCATTGACTTGCCAAATAACAAAAACCAACAAAATATAGGAAAGCCCATAAACCTAAAAATTATAAAATGATACATCATATGTAAATCAATAAACATGACATTAATATTTAAATATAAGGAGAAAAGAAAGAAGAAATCAATAATTTCCACATGTCACTCATGTAGTACACATACCTGAAAATGCTAAATCAGCCATCACATAATGTTTCCGTGTTTTAACACTTGACATCTGTTCGAAAAAGTATTCACCAGCTAAGAATCCCATTGAGGCTAAAAAGGCAATAACTCCAATTCCGACACCGTAATTACAAGCACTACCATTATTGTTGATAATACAATATTCCTTCTTCTGTTCATTTAGTAACCATCCTTGTGATGATATGCATCCAAATACGATGATGGCAAATAACTATAATAATCATTAAAAACCAAATTTTGAATTAATTTTCATTGAAATTCATTCATTTTAACGTATCACATTCAATTTAAATTCAAGAACATAACAAATTAAATTGAGAGAGTGAGAGAAAGAGAGTTTAAATGTGATAATGAAAATTTTCCTCTCTCACAAAAATATAAACTATGATAAGGAATTATGTTTCTTTGGAAGGACATTCATCATGATACACATTTTCACTTAATTTAAATTAATTTTCATAATCTTTCCGTTTAATTCACTTATTTTAACTTTCAATTCATGTTATGACTAATTGAAGTCTGTTATTTATTGTCATCAATTTAATTTTTTTTTTAACACAATCACTCAAGTGGGAAAAATCGATTTTATGAAAATCTCTGTGCGTGTGTATGTATGGATGTATGTAGGAAAATCAAAAAAAAATTGTCTAGTATTTTTCTTTTCATTTACCCAACATAAAAATCGTAACACTACAATTGGTCTTTGTACAAAAGCCAAAGGGTCAAAGCTGGCACCAGCTTTTCCTCCACCGTAAGCTCCTCCGTCCATTTTTCCGGGATTTTATATTTTTTTTCTTAAGAAAACTTTGTTTTTAACGTACAACACTTCCGTTCTTTGCACAATATGACTCAAAACTGAAGAGAATATAAATATTTATGAGAACTGAATTAGCGATTGCCTTGATGAGATATGGATGATGTTGAACTTGAAAAGGAAATAATGAAAAAAAAACAAGGAAAAAACCAAAGAGATGGAAAAACCTGACTGAATTCAATTTGTGATAATTAATTTAATCTATTTTGACCTCTTAGGTCTTCACACCCACTTGCACGTGTGTATGAATGTTCTGTAGAGCTATACAGTGGTAGTCGTTTAAAATCCGAGCTATTGTCGGTTTTTTTGAATCAAGTGCATAAATTTATCATTTTTTAATTCAAATTTAATTGGTATTGATTTCATTTGAATTGAAAAAAAATTTCAACTCAGAACAAAAATTAATTGATTTTCTTCGCCTGAAAATTTGATAATATGACATTGTAGCTCCCTGTAAAAATTTAAGTTTAAAGGAAATTTGATATAATTTTACGTTGAATTACATTTCAATGAAAAATAAAAAAAAAATATACATTTATAAAAGTAGAGTAATATGGCAAAATCTTTATTGGATCTAAAAATCATGTGTATGTAAAAATCATATTAAACTTATGTAAAAACAAATTTCGCTGTAAATGCACTTTTTTGTAATTTTTTTTTTGATTAACAATCACTTCTGGACTTATTCACTCTTGAAATTTGGTGCGCGTTTCTCAACAAATGCAGTCATGCCTTCTTTACGATCTTCGGTTGAGAATGTGGCATGGAAAGTACGACGTTCGAATAGTAAACCTTGTTGGAGTGTTGTCTCATATGCTTGATTTACGGATTCTTTGCACAATTGCACGATCAATGGTGAGTGTGAGCTGATTTTTTCGCCCAATTTAACTGCTTCTTCAACTAATTTATCAGCTGGAAGGACTTTACTGACAAGACCAGCTTTTTCAGCTTCCTGAGCTGTAATCATGTTTCCAGTGAGACACATTTCCATTGCCTTTGATTTTCCAATTGCACGTGTAAGACGTTGAGTACCACCGGCACCTATAATTTTATTATTTTATGTTAATTTAATTAATTTTTTTTTTGAAGATGATAACTTACCTGGAATAGTTCCAATTGCAATTTCAGGCTGACCGAATTTAGCTTTGTCACCTGCATAGATGATATCACACATCATTGCAAGTTCACATCCGCCACCCAAAGCATATCCATTGACTGCAGCGATAATTGGCTTTGATGATTGTGCTACACGACCCCAGCTACTGATGAAATTGGTCTTGATATTGGATGGATAAGTGTTATTTTGCATCTCTTTGATGTCAGCACCAGCAGCAAAGGCCTTTTCGCTACCTGTGATAACAATTGCTCCAACAGTATTGTCAGCTTCCATTAAATTCAAAGCATCTGTAACTTCGGCCATTAAATCATTGCAAAGTGCATTCAAGGCCTTTGGACGATTCAATGTGATAACGGCTACATTTTTCTTCTCACCAAGACGTTCAGCTTTGATGTATTGATAACTTTTTTGTGCAGCGGCTGTTTGAAATGAAAGAAAATCAAAAAAAAACATTAAAAACAAGTTCTAAATAGAATACAAGACCGGTTTAAAATTCTGTCTGAACAGCGTAGAATTTCATATTCATGATCAAAACAACACAAATTATATAATAGTCTAATACAATGTACATTGAATTCATTATCTGAACAAATATTGCATGCCACGCATAATTTAATACTCAAAAATGTTGTTTATTCAATTTATTTTGGAGGCATGATCTAGAAGGTGTTCTGATAAGATTCTTATCGTCGACGTCATAAGTTACATTTAAGATTTTAAGATCTTACCACAATAAAAACGAGGAGCAAATGCTGACTGTTTTACGAATAAAGCAGCGTTTGATGTTAAAATCTTAGCAATTGACGACATTTTAAAGTAAATTTAATTAAAGGAAATTATGAATACTGTTGTTACTGAAGACACAAAACACACTATTCAATTGAAAAATATTTATGAATAAATTTGTGTGTAAGATGTTCGTGAAGTAAATAAACGAAGCCGGCGGAAATCGGGCCAAAGTATACGAATGCGATAAGAAAACAAGGTCACAAAAAGGCCATTTCAAGTCAAAAATTTTAATTCAATGAAATTTATTTATGGAATGTTTTTATTTTAATTAAAAATTCTTGTCGTCCCAAAGTTCTAAGGATTTTTTTCCATTGAAGTCTTGATTTTGAATTTCCATTCATAAAGGAGGCATTTAACTGAATTGTAGCGGCCTCATTGAAAGAAAATAAACAATTGTTACGAATCAAAGTCAGAATTTTCATTTTTCCAATTTCTAGTCAAATTTAATATGATTAAATTGGGGTCAGGCACCATCAATCAATTTTCTCGATTCATACGAGATCATGGACCATTGAAAAGTGTTCGTCAGATGAGTGTTGTTGCTCAAGTCTTGAAATATAAGGAATATGGGGAGCCGGTAAAGGTTGTTCAACTTGAAGAGGAAACAATTCCAGATCCAAAAGGCAAAGAAGTTCTCGTAAAAATTCTGGCAGCTCCAGTGAATCCGGCTGATATTAATACAATTCAAGGTGAAACATTTAAATTTAAATAATTTTAATCAAAATTAAGTATTTATTCATTGACAGGAAAATATGCCATTAAACCACCATTGCCTGCAGTTCCTGGCAATGAATGCATCGGTGAAGTAATTGGTCTTGGTCCTGATGTCAAGGCAGTGTCACTTGGCGATAAAATAACTCCATTTTCACGGGGTTCTGGCACATGGCGGTCTCATTGTTTGTACACTGAAGACGATTTGATTGTCCTTCCAAAAAATATTGGAGTTGTCGAAGGGGCTACAATCAATGTAAATCCTTGCACAGCATATCGGATGTTGAAAGATTTTGTGCAACTAAAAAAAGGTGATACAATCATTCAAAATGGAGCAAACAGTGCTTGTGGTCAAATTGTCTTTCAATTGTGCAAGGAATGGGGTGTGAATTGTGTGGGAATTGTCCGTGATCGACCTGAATTATTTAAGTTAGTTGAATATTTGAAGGGATTGGGGGCTGCAGAAATAATGACAGAACAAGAATTGAGAACAACAACTATTTTTAAATCAGGACAAATATCAAAACCAAAATTAGCTCTCAATTGTGTTGGAGGAAAAAATGCCTTAGAAATTGTGAGGCACATGGAAAAGAAGGGAACTATGGTGACTTACGGAGGAATGTCACGTGAACCTTTGACAGTTCCAACTGCTGCTCTGATATTTAACGATATCAGATTTGTAGGGTTTTGGATGACACGATGGACTCAAGAAAATCCAGGAAGTCCAAAGAGAAAGGAAATGTTCGAAGTTCTTGTAAATTTAATGATTGAAGGAAAATTGAAGGCACCTCAACATGAAATGATTGATTTTCGTAATTTCAAGGAAGCTTTGGAGAATGCGCTCAGAATTCAAGGTTTCGTCGGGAAAAAATACATCTTAGATTTTAGTCGTTAACAAGAGTCTCGTAAATAAAATTGAATTTTGCATTTAGTTTCATCACGTTCATTTTACTTAAAATACAAATAAATAAAAAAACGATCAATTCTTGTTTTATTGACAAAAATTTAATTTTTTTGCTTCGCAATGAAACCGTATAAAAGCGAAGATCGAACATAACATATATCTTTATAATGCCATATGTGGTATTAATCAGAGATAGGCTGATCAACATATGCCTTTGAAATTTTCGTCTATTTTTATCTAATTATTTATACATACGCATATCAATTATTTACATATATTTTTTTATTTTAATTAATTTTTGACATGTAGAATATTCGAATTGAATCAAATTTCTGTTCAGCCTAATAAATGTTTGTTAAAATATCAGTATACGTTTCATGTTTGCAGTCCAAAGAACCAAATTATACTCAAATAAAATTAAATTTGATTTAAAAAAATGGAAACTATCGAATATGATACATTTGCACTTCAATACAATCAGTATGGGGAGCCCTCTGAAGTCATAGATTTCGTCTATAAAACAAAATCATTCAAATTACGTGACACTGAAGTGCTTTTAAAGGTACTTGCAGCACCAATTAATAATGCTGATCTAATCACAGTTCGAGGTAATTTGTGTAATTTTTTTCCTACATACAATTGTTTTATTTTACGTTTCAATTACAAAGGAGTGTACGCAATTAAACCACCTTTACCTGCAATTTCTGGCAACGAGTGTGCCGCAAAAGTACTTGCAATTGGACCAAATGTTCAAAAACTCAAGGTCAACGACTTAGTTACCCCCTTTAGACGTGGTGTTGGAACATGGCAATCCCATCTTGTGCTCAACGAAGCTGAATGTGTTCATTTACCATCAGACATGGGTCTTGCTGAAGCCGCTACAATCAATATCAATCCATGTACTGCATATCGCATGTTAAAAGATTTTGTTGACTTGAAACCTGGTGACACTGTCTTTCAAAATGGAGCTAATAGTGCTTGTGGAAAAGCTGTCATCGAACTTTGTAAGGAATGGGAAGTTAATTGTGTCTGTGTTGTGCGTGATCGTACCAACATTGATCAACTTAAACAAACTTTGATTGACCTTGGTGCTTTCAAGGTCATTACAGAAAAAGAACTTGACGATACAAGCATTTTCAATGACATTAAAAGTCCAGTTCTCGCTTTGAATTGCGTATGTGGTGAAATTGGGACTAAAATGATAAAACACATGGCTGATAAAAGTACTTTTGTTACTTATGGTATGATGTCGGGACAGCCGATTCAAATACCAGCATCAGCCTTCATTTATAAAGACATACGATTTAAAGGATATTGGATGACTCGATGGACCAAGGAAAATCCGCATAGTCCGGAACGCTTTAAGATGTTTGAGGACCTTATTCAACTTGTTATGAGTAAAAAACTGAAAGCGCCTCCACATGAATTGGTTGACATTAAAACTGTGAGTTATAAACACGTCTTACAAGCTGCTGGAAATTTTGAAGCACAAACTGGAAAAAAATATATCATGGTGTTTGGAGAATAATTTTTATTTAATCCAAAGGGTTTTTTTTTACATTTTCAAATTTATATATACAAAATACTGAAAAAGATCATTTTTTTTATTTAAAGATTCACAAAAGTGATTACAATTTAATAATTTTCTTGAAATTCATACTTATACAATAAAACTTTAATTATTATTTTAATTTTAACAATATTTTTATATAATTAGAGATTAAGATGATTTTTTTTCAATTAGAGAGCAATCGTTTCATTTATAATGTTTTTTTTTAAAGTCTCGAAGTAAATTAAATTTATTTGTTAGTCAAAGGTTTACATTGAATTTGTTATAAAGTTAAAAAATAAATTTCATTAAGACATTGAAAAGTTTAAAACTAAAGAGATAAAGTTATTGCAGCACCACAGACAGATTCACCACTTAAACATAAGAGAGAGAGGGAGACCAGAAAAGATTTAGATATAAATTAGGATAAATAGGAATCTAACATTACATAAATCATTTACGATTAATTAAAAAAAAAAACATAACATGTAAAAAAATAATTTCATCGTTTTAAAACATGATCGGTATTGTTCTCGTGGCTAATCGTTTACGTCCACTTCCACCGGGCGATGCCGATCTCGTTGAATTTGGTGTTCGTGGGGCACGAGAAACCTTAATTTCAGGCACGAGAGGAGTATTTGAACGAAGGTTATTTGATTTTGATCCAGGTAAAACTGACGAACGCAATGGGGTTCGTGTGGAAACGTAATTCTGGAAGAAATAAGAAAATTAAATGTTAGTAAAATTAGTGGTGCTAATTTGTGGCGATCTTATAAATTTAAGGTATCTACACTAAAAGATAAAACTACAGAACACTCTTAATTATATCTGCTCTTAATTACAGTGAATTTTCTTTTAGTTGAATGTATGCATCCCACGGATGATCTGTTGTTTAGTTACCTCAAAGAGATCGTAGGACATTGACTCTGAATGTGTTGATGTGTCTGTTGATCCGATTGCAGTACGGTTTTCATTACGTCTTTTGCTTAATCGTCTATTTGACTTGATGCTCAAACGTTTAATTGAACGCTGGAAATTAAATTTGAAATGAAATTTACATGAATTTTCAAATAATTTTAGGACCTTACCCGTTTAAGACCTTTAGCTGGTGATTTTGCGGTACGCAATGCTGAACCGGTTGGACGTAGAAAAGATGTCGAAGCCATTTGTGTTAAAATGTTACGTTTCGCTGCAGGTGTTGTTTTAGTTGAACTTGGTGATAAGCGACGTTTCAAATTTGAATTGGTTGTGGTTAAAGTGATTTTTTTTGTTGCTGAAAAGGTACGAGTTGCACTCATTACATTGTTACGTGTTATATTTTTCAATGCACTTCCAGTTTGAGGAGTCCGCCCACCAAAACGAGAAACACTCATTGGTGTAGAACCAGCTACCTTTTTACGTGCTGCCTTTTCCTCCTCTTTACGCTCATAATCCTCTTCAATTATTTCCTGAATTGACTTTCCATTGATTGTGAATGGCTTATATGTACGCTCCTGATAACTCGCACATAATTCAAGAAGTTGTGATTCAATTTTTGGGATACGAGCATTAATCATCTTTCGTTCTTTTTCCTCTTTCAGCAATTGCCCACCACGATTATTGTAACGATTTGGATCGGTTTTCTTTTTTTCCAATGCTTCCATTTGTTCCCACAAATTTTGACGTTCCTCGTACATTTCGAAAATTTCCTTGTGATGTTCATAGTACTCCTTTAACTCGGCCAACTCCATTTCATGTAACGTCAATAAATCTTCATTGTATGTCTGATTTTTGAATGGGGTGAATCTGTCACGTTCCTCTTGTGACTTATAGCACATATCCCAAAAATGGATGATTTCATGACGCACCTTTTGGACATATTTTTCAATGTTTTCCCGTTTAATTGATTCACATCGATTATATTCCTGGTGCAAGATGTCACAAGTACCTTGATTGTAAGCCGCATATTTGTCAAATTTCTCTCTGGTAGATTGACTGATTTGCAAAAACTCCCACAATTGAATCAATTTTGACCGATATTTATCAATCTCATTTTTCAAATCCTCATATTGGCGTGCCAAGTCATTATCTAAGGCCTCTAATTTAGCAATGTTTCGTTTAGTTGGTTGCAAGAGCTCACCATAAGCAATGTAATTTTCTTGATCAGAATCCAATTGGATTTCTAAATGTTCAATGTAGCGTTTGACACTGTGTTGAAGTGTACGAATAATGTCATACCGACGAAGTCTTTCGGTTTTCAAATCGTCCAAATAACGTCGAAATTCTTGCATATCCTCTTCAGATGGCAAAGGATCATCGGGAAGAGGACGTGGCTTTTCATCCAAAGACTCGACAAGTTCTTTTTGTTCTTGTAGATAGGCATGAATGTGTTCACGACGAGCATTTAATTGACTTCGCAAATTGTCCAAACCTTGATCCAATTCACACTGCACCGAATAATAGGGCAAATTTGGAGACGGATTTAGCTCGAAATCTACACCCAATAAACGTCTCAAATCCTCAGCTTCTTTGCGCAGATCTATGAAAAAAATAAAAATTACTACACATCTATACAAAAATATTCAAACACTTACTTTGAATCGTTCTCAAAATTGCTTCTCTACGATTATCTGATTCTTCATAAACTTCATCGAAAAATGTTTGTACATGACCAACCAGTGCTTCCATGTGTTGTACATAAATATCATGTTCAAAAGTTGACTTCCATAAATTACTCAAATCCACAACTCGACTAGCTACAATTTGTGCGATTCTATTTGAAATCTCCTCACTATCAAAAAAAATAAAAAATTTATTAAATGTTTATCCTTCCAAATTCAACAGATTCAAACACGCCCTACACACTATACGTATAGTGTCTATACATAAATGGCGGGTGGTTGTGAATCAAAATTTTAATTCAATATTTTCCAGTTAAATAACATTTTTTTCCTTACCAATCCACAGTTTCCTTCGAACTCATAGTTAATTATTTAATTTGCACACAAAATTACTTTATTTAATTTAAATAATCCACATAAAATGAATATATTTAGCTCAGCTCTATTGTTTGTACGTTACTCTTTTTTTGACCGTTGATTTTTATGCTACAGTGCTGCCAATGTTCAATGTTTGTTTTTTACGTGTGCAGGGCTGCCTAAAATAATAACAAAACAAATTTGAAAAAATAAAGGTCTCACGTTTTCCTCACAAATTAAATAAATTTTAAATAGAATTTTAGAATTATTTTAGTTTAAATAAAAAAATTGTAAAACATCAATAAATTATGTTGAAAAGATACTTTTGTACTAATATTAGTCGTAGATTTAGAATTAGTGATAATGTTATTAAAATGTCAGTCCGGCAAAATTTTTCCAATGAAGAGGAAAAAAAGATTTTGGATGCTGTCAATAACTTAAAAACAGATGAATTGACAAAGTAATTTATTACGCTAAAAATTGTGATTCAAATCAATTAAACTTAATTTTTTTTTTGCAGATTTAGTTTATCAAAAGCTCGTGCCCAAAAAGTGGTTTTGTGGAAGTCAAAACACGGCTCATTCAAAAACGTAGATCAAATCCTCGAGTTAGATGGTTTCGGACAAAAGGTATTACAAAAATTCTGTAAAGCTATAATTGACGGTAAAAGTAAATCCTCGAATTCAAGTCAAGATCAAGTAATGCAAGAAATCACCCGTAAAATTCATCATTATTGTAATCCACATCTTGGAGAAAAGGTTCGCACGGAAATAAAATCGTGCCTTGGTGTGAATGTGCAAAGCGGGAATATTTCATGGGCGAAACTTTCAATTCATGAAAATGAGCCACTGAAAATCGACACATGGAATGATCACAAAATAGACGATCGTAAGCTGCATCTCGCTGATTTGGCGATTTTGATTAAACAAATTTGTACGGAGATGCCAGTAGCTGATTGTTATGTCTTTGAATCTCCGATTTCTGCACAACCATCGCTGCCAGGCAAAAATGTAATGCAATTGAATGTTAATATACAAAGATCACAACTCATTGGAATGACAGCATTGGGTCTCTTGTACAAGAAACAAGAGACAGTCAATTCGTCATGTGATGAACAAAAAGTGTTTTTTGTAAGAAATTTCTTGCCATCTCGCTTATTCAGGACAAAAATTGGGAATGAGCGGATCTCAAATGAAAATGTAGTGTTAAATATTTTACGATATCATTATAATGCGGATGAAAATTGTGATGTAAATGTTCAAAATGAATCGAGTCTGGAACAAGTAAATGCTTCATATGACGTACGTGAAAAATATGATAAAGTTGAGCCATATCAACGGGATTTGATAGGACAAGCATTTTTGAATGCGTTAACATTTGTACGAGTCTGTGTACAAAAAAGTCAAACACATTTAAAACGATTAGAAGTTAGAAGTAATAATTAAGAGTTCCTTAAAATTTGTATGAAATTTAAAATAAATTTAAGTTTATTATTGTTTGTTATCAAACAGGTCTTATATTGATTGCACTTCGTCCACACTCGACACAACAAAATTCATTATCCGCCGCCTTATTACTAAAAATACAATAATAACAATAAATATGTCCACATCCAAAATGATGAGGCATATTCGGTCGTTCATCACAATACACACAAGTCGTTTCCCCCGTTAATTCGGGTTTAATTTCAGGCTCTTCATCCATTTTTGATCCTCTCATAAACTTTCTTATCATATTCCTAATTTTTTGAAAATTTATCATCGGAATTGTGTACATAACAAATTCAAAGAATCCGTGCCATAACAGCTCTCGATTCATATATCCATATGAAATCGTCCTCTTAATATCCTTGCTATGTAAATCGATGCCAAGTAAGTTATCTGACACGGTGGGACGCTTTCCATCTTGTAAAAATCGAAAGAAAATCCATAATTTAAGCACCAAATAAAAGTTTTCAGTGTAATATAAAAACTTTTCTCCATGTCCTGACGATGGACTTATTCCAGTCGTTTCCACTTTGGCTTTGTACAATTTCGGGAGTAGGACTGTCAGGAAATAATGTGCTGCTAATTTTTTTTTGTTGAATTGTTTTGGATCGTATTCCAAGGAAAGCATCTGTTGTCCGAGTGTGGAATGGAATCTCCTGAACGAAATCCACCAAATTATGCTGTTTGTGATGATTTCCAGGTGTCTTTGATATGGTGCAAGAGCATTGTCAAGGCCATCTGTTATTTTTAATTGTTGTTTAATTAAAATATCTTCAATTGCTTTATCTAAATGCAGTGCATCAAGCTGATTTACTCTTGAAACGTAGGTCATGATTTGGATTAAAATAATATTTTCTTCATTTGTTTTTATTTTTATTATTTGTTTATAATTGAATCGAGTTTCACAGCACTACACGTGTTCTAAAACAGCCGTTTTCCATGCAAAGAAACCACAAATTTCATTAACGGTTTTTTCAAAACACATTTTGAACATTAAACGGAAAAAATACAATTCAAAATTTAATTTTATTCAAAACATTTCAAGTGAATCCCTTTAAATGAAACATTTCTCTGAAAATTTATCTTTTTATCCCAAATTATCCATTCATTTGACATATATGTCAATTAACCATTCTCCATATCCGGTGGAAAACAGTAACACATCAAAATCTGTACTAGAAATTTCATTGTGTACTAAAAAAACTTTACAATTAAATGGCTGAAAGTCGGGCAAATTTTAAATCGTAATAAAAAACGTGAAATCATAAACATTTATTGCCAAAAACATTATAAAAACATTGAACTAGGTAACTTTAACAATATTTTAATATTATTCCTTACCAAAATGTGTTAGTTAAGTGAAAATAATGAACAAAAAATTTCTTCGTACAACAAACACACATCAATCGAGTTCAATGACACACTTATATTTACGACTCATTTTCAATTGAAAACCAACAAGAAAACAAGAGCAAAAAAAAGTTGATGTTGAAATTTTATGTAAAATTTGGCTATGAAAGTTAAATTCATATATGCATAAAATTTTTATTTCAGTTAATGTTTATTATTATTATTATTGATATTTCACGACTCCAAAAAAAAAAATGAATTTGAGGAAATTGAACGTTGTACATTTATTTTTTAAATTTATATATAATTATAAATAATTGCAGTGAATATAATATTTTTTTTATTCTTCTCTCCTTTTCCAGACTCACCAGTTCAAAAAATAATTGAAATTAAAAGAAATAAGCGGACAATTTCATTTTTATATATAACACTCATACATACAATCGTCCATACTCAAAGAAAAGAAAAAAAAAAATTGTGCTTAATTTTTATTAAATTGTATGAATAAAAAGTAAAGAAGAAGAATGAGTGTGGAAGAGACGATAATAAACAACAAGAAAGAAACAGGTGAAAACGCGTCACAATCATTAAATTCATCTACAACGAACTCAGTTCCGGAAAAACAAGGCAACAATAATGTAACAGACTTGGAAACGCGATGTCGTTTATTAGAAGGTACAATTATATATAAAAATATATAATTATATATAAATATATATAGAAAAAAACATATACTTTGAGTTTGATATACATATTGAAAATAATCAAAAATAAATTATAATAAAAATAATTATTATAATATAAATTATTATTTTGTATAACAAAACACATTAATAATTTAATTATTATTATAATAAAAAATATATTAAAAAACATTAAAAAAAAGTTAAAGGAAACAAAATTACATTTATTATTATTATTATTTATATACAATGTATAAATGTAATTTTTTTTTTAATTTAAAATAAAATACATAAAATCATAATAATAATTATCATAATTTAATAGAAAAAGAACACAAAAACTTTATTACAAAAAAAAAGAAAATTGAAAATTGAGTATCAATATTATTATGCAATTCATGTGAAGTGTTTTTTTTCTGATCATATAATTTAGAAATTTTTTTTTGCGCATGTACCGAAATCTGAATTGAATTAAATTGAAAGAAGATTAAATTAAATGTATAAATAAAATATATCAATGTATCAAAAAATTATAAAAAATATCAAAAATGTGATGTTTTATGAATTGGAATGAAAATACATAAGACATCACATTGCAATGTGAGTCTGGTATCCATTTTAGCATTATCTTAGCGTTTCGTATCAACAGTGATCGAAATATTATGAATGATATATGATAATAAAAATTTCATTATTATACATATATATGAATATTAATCATATATGTATATGTAAAAAAATATAAATCATTGAAAGTGAAAAGCAGAGACAGTGAATATGATAATAAGAAGAAATTGAAGAGAAATTGAATAAATGAACTGAAAATAATAAAAAGAGAAGCAAAAAAAAATAGTGAATTGATACACAAATGACTTCAATGATGATAAATCTTATAATATTGATTAAAATGATATAAGAAAAATTAAAGACAGTGAAAATCATTATCAAGTGAAATTAAAATAAAAAAATTATTATATTTGTGTTCTTTTCTAACATAATAATAAAAGAAATGTTAAAAATATTGCAAAAAAAAAAAAATCAATTTCAATGTATACATAAAAAATTAAATTAGATTAAAAATTTTGTATAGAACGTTGTTTGTGAATTCACACAGACATTGTACGTACTTTCATAATAACACACTCGCCATGATTTCTGCTATTATTTACTAAGGTCACTAAGGCTGGTGTGCTATTGGTATGATTTTAATTAATAGTTGATAAGATTTTTTGTTCTTAAATATATTTATTTACATTTATGCTCAAAGACCTTTAATTTGATGATTTCATTTGAAATGTCTTTGATAAGAGGGATTTTAATCGGATAAAAAATTGGCGTGTTACTTTTTCATTTTTCAATTCGTGCAATATTTATGTAAATAGAACTTTTTGGGTCTGTCATGGAATTTTTCTTTTTGTAGATTTGTCATAAATGAGAGTTTCCCTTCATTATTTTTACAGAGGAAGTTGCAACGTTAAAACAATCCGAGACAACACTTAAACAGCAAAATGTCGATTCACAGCGTCGTGAACGGTTGCTTATGCGTCGATTGGCAACGAAAGAACAGGAAATGCAGGATTACATGGTACGGATTTAATTTTGAATTGTCTTTAACAAATTAATTTCAATTCCTTAATTTTTTTAGTTACAAATCTCTGAATACAAAGCAGCTCAAGCTCCAAACACTGCTGCCCTGCGAAATGCATTGCTGGATCCCGCCGTGAATGTCCTATTCCAAAAATTGAGACAGGAACTTCAAGCAACTAAAGCAAAACTCGAAGAAACGCAAAATGAGCTCTCAGCATGGAAATTTACACCAGACTCGAACACAGGGAAACGCCTCATGGCAAAATGTCGATTGCTGTATCAGGAAAATGAGGAGCTTGGCAAAATGACATCAAACGGACGACTTGCTAAACTTGAAGCTGATTTGGCGTGTCACAAAAGTCTTTGTGATGAAGTTAAGAAATCACAATCAGGTAAAATTTTAATTGAAATTCATTTTAATCATCGTTATAATTTTTTAATATTTTTCCCAGAAATGGACGATTTCCTCCAAGAAATCGACGAAGATGTCGAGGGTATGCAAAGTACAATATTATTTTTGCAACAAGAACTTAAAGCGGTACGTGTTGAAAATGATCGTCTCAAACAAACATACGAACCAGATCATATTCAAAAAACAGATGAAACTGACACAACAACACCAACAACAACAACACCACTTAATGGTAACAATACACTTCAAAATGATAATCAATTAACAAAACCGGGTAGTGAACAAATAGTGACAAAAATTAATTTATCACGAACACAAAATGGAAATAATTTGAATAGTGTTAATGGTAGTAGTTTAGTTGCAAATACAAATAATACAAGCGATGATTCTGTCATTGGATCAAGTTGTGGCAAAAATGAAAATGATGTCACAACTAAGACCAATGGCGAGTCAATGAATGAAACTGAATCACCTGAATCACTCAAACGCGGATATGACAATGTAAAGTCAAGTGATAATGAAATCATTAATCCAAAACGGACACGAAGAACTGCTGCAATTGAAAAATTGTGTTCAATTGATAATAATGCTGGTGAAAATAATAAAAAAGTTAATGGAATTGTCAATGTTTCGTCTTAAATTCAATTACAAATAAAAACTTAATAATTTTTTTATTATAATTATTATTATACAAGTGATTATTATTTAATTTTTATTTTTTTGAATCATTTTACGATAATATGAAAAAAATGCAAAATTAGGTTGTACACATGATATTAAAATAAATACAAAAAAAAAAAATATTTGTTAATAATTTATAATGTTAAACAATGATAATGATAATAATAATGACAAAATGAAGGCGCATAAAGTAATAAACTGTTTAATGACAAGGTGTGTTTTGTATATGAAAAGAAGACGAATGTCCAATAAAATGATTACATTTTTTTTTATTTTTAAATGTAAAATATATGAAATAGGTGTCATTTTAAGACTTAAAAAGTAATAAAAAATTATAATTATTATATATTGAAACAAAATTAAAACAAGATATATAATAATGATAAAAACAGTAAATAAATAAAAATAAAACAATATTAAATAAGAAAAATATATATAAAAAAATGTTTTTTTTAATTTATTGGTCATGTTTAAATGTTTAAATGTAAGTATTCACGTTAAAGAGCAAATTTTATTTTTTTTTTGTTTTTTAAAACTAGTTTTTGATGGTTTTCGAATTAGACTTTCGTTAAGATTTTATTGAGTGAACAAAACTGCACGAAAGTACACAAAAATTAAATGAATCTCTGCAAAAACTTGACCACAGTCTAAAAAAAAACAAAACGAAGGTTATCAAAATAACTGACCGAAAGCTAGAAAGAACTGAACGAGGGCTTATCAAAAAATTTGACGTCTGCAAATAAACTAAACGAAAGTCTTCAAAAGAACTGAACGAGAGTTTTTAAGAGAACTAAACGAAAGTTTTCAAAAGAGCTGAACGAAAGTTTTAAAAAAAACTGAACGAAAGTCTTCAAAAGAAGTGTACCAAAGTTTTCAAAAGAGCTGAATGAAAGTTTTCAAAAGAACTGAACGAGGGTCTACAAAAAAATTTAACGAGGGTCTTAAAAGGAACTGAACGAAAGTTTTCAAAAGAACTGAAGGAGGGTCTATAAAAAAATTAACGAGGGTTTAAAAAGGAACTGAACGAAAGTTTTCAAACGAGGGTCTACTAAAGACCTGAACGAAAGTTTTCAAAAGAACTGAACGAGAGTTTACAAAAAAATTAAACGAGGGTCTAAAAAGGAACTGAACGAAAGTTTTCAAAAGAACTGAACGAGGGTCTACAAAAAAATTTAACGAGGGTCTTAAAAGGAACTGAACGAAAGTTTTCAAAAGAACTGAAGGAGGGTCTATAAAAAAATTAACGAGGGTTTAAAAAGGAACTGAACGAAAGTTTTCAAAAGAACTGAGCAAAAGTTTTCAAAAGAACTGAGCAAAAGTTTTCAAAAGAACTGAACGAGGGTCTATAAAAAAATTTAACGAGGGTTTAAAAAGGAACTGAACGAAAGTTTTCAAAAGAACTGAGCAAAAGTTTTCAAAAGAACTGAACGAGGGTCTACAAAAGACCTGAACGAAACTTTTCAAAATCTGGAGGGAATCTGACATTCACAATAAAAATCACAAATTCAAGGATTGTCAAATGTGGTCAAACGATTTTAAATTTTAGATCACTTATAGAATTTTCAATTAAAACAAAATGTATTGCATTTTTATTTAAAGCTTTATTTTTATTTAATTTATTATTTAATCTTTCTTTCCTTTTCTTGTAATGTTTAATATTAATATCATTTTTTTCTTTAATAGTTTATATTTTTTTTTGTTTTTATTCAAATATAATAATAATAGTTATAATTTAGCATTTTTATTTTCATCATTGTTCTTTTTTTTAATATTTTACTATTTTGTGTATATATAATTATTGTTATTACAATTATATTTTTTTAATGTTTTATTTTATTTAATTATCATTTATAGTTACTCAATAATAAT